>JAKRKW010000256.1:0-39024 GCA_023566125.1 Zingel zingel
AATGCAAAAAAATGCAAAAAAAAATGCAAAAAAAATGCAAAAAAAAATGCAAAAAAAATGCAAAAAAATGCAAAAAAATGCAAAAAAAATGCAAAAAAAAATGCAAAAAAAAGCAAAAAAATGCAAAAAAATGCAAAAAAAATGCAAAAAAAATGCAAAAAAAAATGCAAAAAAAAATGCAAAAAAATGCAAAAAACCCCACAAAAAATGCAAAAAAAATGCAAAAAAAAATGCAAAAAAAATGCAAAAAAATGCAAAAAAAAATGCAAAAAAAATGCAAAAAAAATGCAAAAAAATTATGCAAAAAAATATGCAAAAAAAATGCAAAAAAATGCAAAAAAAATGCAAAAAAAATGCAAAAAAAAATGCAAAAAAAAGCAAAAAAATGCAAAAAAATGCAAAAAAAATGCAAAAAAAATGCAAAAAAAAATGCAAAAAAAAAATGCAAAAAAATGCAAAAAAACCCCACAAAAAATGCAAAAAAAAATGCAAAAAAAAATGCAAAAAAAATGCAAAAAAAATGCAAAAAAAAATGCAAAAAAAAATGCAAAAAAATGCAAAAAAAATGCAAAAAAAATGCAAAAAAAATGCAAAAAAAATGCAAAAAAAATGCAAAAAAAAATGCAAAAAAAAATGCAAAAAAAATGCAAAAAAAAATGCAAAAAAAAATGCAAAAAAATGCAAAAAAAATGCAAAAAAATGCAAAAAAATGCAAAAAAAATGCAAAAAAAATGCAAAAAAATGCAAAAAAATTATGCAAAAAAATATGCAAAAAAAATGCAAAAAAATGCAAAAAAATGCAAAAAAAATGCAAAAAAAATGCAAAAAAAAATGCAAAAAAAATGCAAAAAAATCCAAAAAAATGCCAAAAAAAATGCAAAAAAAATATGCAAAAAATATGCAAAAAAAATGCAAAAAAAATGCCAAAAAATGCAAAAAAAATGCAAAAAAATGCAAAAAAAAATGCAATAAAAAATGCAAAAAAATGCAAAAAAAATGCTAAAAAATGCAAAAAAAAAATGCAAAAAAAATGCAAAAAAAATGCAAAAAAAAATGCAAAAAAATGCAAAAAAATGCAAAAAAAATGCAAAAAAAAATGCAAAAAAATGCAAAAAAAAATGCAAAAAAATGCAAAAAAAATGCAAAAAAATGCAAAAAAAAAATGCAAAAAAAATGCAAAAAAATGCAAAAAAAATGCAAAAAAATGCAAAAAAAATGCAAAAAAAATGCAAAAAAAAATGCAAAAAAAAGCAAAAAAATGCAAAAAAATGCAAAAAAAATGCAAAAAAAATGCAAAAAAAAATGCAAAAAAAAATGCAAAAAAATGCAAAAAACCCCACAAAAAATGCAAAAAAAATGCAAAAAAAAATGCAAAAAAAATGCAAAAAAATGCAAAAAAAATGCAAAAAAAATGCAAAAAAAAATGCAAAAAAATGCAAAAAAATGCAAAAAAAATGCAAAAAAAAATGCAAAAAAAATGCAAAAAAATGCAAAAAAATTATGCAAAAAAATATGCAAAAAAAATGCAAAAAAATGCAAAAAAAATGCAAAAAAAATGCAAAAAAAAATGCAAAAAAAAGCAAAAAAATGCAAAAAAATGCAAAAAAAATGCAAAAAAAATGCAAAAAAAAATGCAAAAAAAAATGCAAAAAAATGCAAAAAAACCCCACAAAAAATGCAAAAAAAAATGCAAAAAAAAATGCAAAAAAAATGCAAAAAAATGCAAAAAAAAATGCAAAAAAAAATGCAAAAAAAATGCAAAAAAAATGCAAAAAAAATGCAAAAAAATGCAAAAAAATGCAAAAAAAAATGCAAAAAAAATGCAAAAAAAAAATGCAAAAAAAATGCAAAAAAATGCAAAAAAAATGCAAAAAAAAATGCAAAAAAAAATGCAAAAAAATGCAAAAAAAATGCAAAAAAATGCAAAAAAATGCAAAAAAAATGCAAAAAAAATGCAAAAAAATGCAAAAAAATTATGCAAAAAAATATGCAAAAAAAATGCAAAAAAATGCAAAAAAATGCAAAAAAAATGCAAAAAAAATGCAAAAAAAAATGCAAAAAAAATGCAAAAAAATCCAAAAAAATGCCAAAAAAAATGCAAAAAAAATATGCAAAAAATATGCAAAAAAAATGCAAAAAAAATGCCAAAAAATGCAAAAAAAATGCAAAAAAAATGCAAAAAAAAATGCAAAAAAAAATGCAAAAAAATGCAAAAAAAATGCTAAAAAATGCAAAAAAAAAATGCAAAAAAAATGCAAAAAAAATGCAAAAAAAAATGCAAAAAAATGCAAAAAAATGCAAAAAAAATGCAAAAAAAATGCAAAAAAATGCAAAAAAAATGCAAAAAAATGCAAAAAAAATGCAAAAAAATGCAAAAAAAAAATGCAAAAAAAATGCAAAAAAATGCAAAAAAAATGCAAAAAAATGCAAAAAAAATGCAAAAAAAATGCAAAAAAATGCAAAAAAATGCAAAAAAAATGCAAAAAAAAATGCAAAAAAATGCAAAAAAAATGCAAAAAAATGCAAAAAAAATGCAAAAAAATGCAAAAAAAAATGCAAAAAAAATGCAAAAAAATGCAAAAAAAATGCAAAAAAATGCAAAAAAAATGCAAAAAAAATGCAAAAAAATATGAAAAAAAAAATGCAAAAAAATGCAAAAAAAAGCAAAAAAATGCAAAAAAATGCAAAAAAAATGCAAAAAAAATGCAAAAAAAAATGCAAAAAATGCAAAAAAACCCCACAAAAAATGCAAAAAAAATGCAAAAAAAATGCAAAAAAATGCAAAAAAAAATGCAAAAAAAAATGCAAAAAAAATGCAAAAAAAATGCAAAAAAAATGCAAAAAAAATGCAAAAAAATGCAAAAAAAAATGCAAAAAAAAAGCAAAAAAATGCAAAAAAAAATGCAAAAAAAATGCAAAAAAAAAATGCAAAAAAAATGCAAAAAAATGCAAAAAAAATGCAAAAAAAAATGCCAAAAAAAATGCAAAAAAATGCAAAAAAAATGCAAAAAAAATGCAAAAAAATGCAAAAAAAATGCAAAAAAATGCAAAAAAATGCAAAAAAAATGCAAAAAAATGCAAAAAAAAAATGCAAAAAAATGCAAAAAAATGCAAAAAAAAAATGCAAAAAAAATGCAAAAAAATGCAAAAAAAATGCAAAAAAATGCAAAAAAAAATGCAAAAAAATGCAAAAAAATCCAAAAAAATGCCAAAAAAAATGCAAAAAAAATATGCAAAAAATATGCAAAAAAAATGCAAAAAAAATGCCAAAAAATGCAAAAAAAATGCAAAAAAATGCAAAAAAAAATGCAAAAAAAAATGCAAAAAAATGCAAAAAAAATGCAAAAAAATGCAAAAAAATTATGCAAAAAAATATGCAAAAAAAATGCAAAAAAATGCAAAAAAATGCAAAAAAAATGCAAAAAAATGCAAAAAAAAATGCAAAAAAAATGCAAAAAAATCCAAAAAAATGCCAAAAAAAATGCAAAAAAAATATGCAAAAAATATGCAAAAAAAATGCAAAAAAAAAATGCAAAAAAAAATGCAAAAAAATGCAAAAAAAATGCAAAAAAATGCAAAAAAATTATGCAAAAAAATATGCAAAAAAAATGCAAAAAAATGCAAAAAAATGCAAAAAAAATGCAAAAAAATGCAAAAAAAAATGCAAAAAAAATGCAAAAAAATGCAAAAAAAAATGCAAAAAAAAATGCAAAAAAATGCAAAAAAAATGCAAAAAAATGCAAAAAAAAAATGCAAAAAAAATGCAAAAAAAATGCAAAAAAAATGCAAAAAAATGCAAAAAAATGCAAAAAAAATGCAAAAAAAAAATGCAAAAAAAATGCAAAAAAATGCAAAAAAATTATGCAAAAAAATATGCAAAAAAAATGCAAAAAAATGCAAAAAAATGCAAAAAAATTATGCAAAAAAATATGCAAAAAAAATGCAAAAAAAATGCAAAAAAAATGCAAAAAAAATGCAAAAAAATGCAAAAAAATGCAAAAAAAATGCAAAAAAAAATGCAAAAAAAATGCAAAAAAATGCAAAAAAATTATGCAAAAAAATATGCAAAAAAAATGCAAAAAAATGCAAAAAAAATGCAAAAAAATGCAAAAAAAAATGCAAAAAAAATGCAAAAAAATATGCAAAAAAAAATGCAAAAAAATGCAAAAAAAAGCAAAAAAATGCAAAAAAATGCAAAAAAAATGCAAAAAAATGCAAAAAAATGCAAAAAAAATGCAAAAAAATGCAAAAAAAAAATGCAAAAAAATGCAAAAAAATGCAAAAAAAAAATGCAAAAAAAATGCAAAAAAATGCAAAAAAAATGCAAAAAAATGCAAAAAAAAATGCAAAAAAATGCAAAAAAATCCAAAAAAATGCCAAAAAAAATGCAAAAAAAATATGCAAAAAATATGCAAAAAAAATGCAAAAAAAATGCCAAAAAATGCAAAAAAAATGCAAAAAAATGCAAAAAAAAATGCAAAAAAAAATGCAAAAAAATGCAAAAAAAATGCAAAAAAATGCAAAAAAATTATGCAAAAAAATATGCAAAAAAAATGCAAAAAAATGCAAAAAAATGCAAAAAAAATGCAAAAAAATGCAAAAAAAAATGCAAAAAAAATGCAAAAAAATCCAAAAAAATGCCAAAAAAAATGCAAAAAAAATATGCAAAAAATATGCAAAAAAAATGCAAAAAAAAAATGCAAAAAAAAATGCAAAAAAATGCAAAAAAAATGCAAAAAAATGCAAAAAAATTATGCAAAAAAATATGCAAAAAAAATGCAAAAAAATGCAAAAAAATGCAAAAAAAATGCAAAAAAATGCAAAAAAAAATGCAAAAAAAATGCAAAAAAATGCAAAAAAAAATGCAAAAAAAAATGCAAAAAAATGCAAAAAAAATGCAAAAAAATGCAAAAAAAAAATGCAAAAAAAATGCAAAAAAAATGCAAAAAAAATGCAAAAAAATGCAAAAAAATGCAAAAAAAATGCAAAAAAAAAATGCAAAAAAAATGCAAAAAAATGCAAAAAAATTATGCAAAAAAATATGCAAAAAAAATGCAAAAAAATGCAAAAAAATGCAAAAAAATTATGCAAAAAAATATGCAAAAAAAATGCAAAAAAAATGCAAAAAAAATGCAAAAAAAATGCAAAAAAATGCAAAAAAATGCAAAAAAAATGCAAAAAAAAATGCAAAAAAAATGCAAAAAAATGCAAAAAAATTATGCAAAAAAATATGCAAAAAAAATGCAAAAAAATGCAAAAAAAATGCAAAAAAATGCAAAAAAAAATGCAAAAAAAATGCAAAAAAATATGCAAAAAAAAATGCAAAAAAATGCAAAAAAAAGCAAAAAAATGCAAAAAAATGCAAAAAAAATGCAAAAAAAATATGCAAAAAAAAATGCAAAAAAAATGCAAAAAATGCAAAAAAAAATGCAAAAAAAATGCAAAAAAAAATGCAAAAAAAATGCAAAAAAATGCAAAAAAAATGCAAAAAAAAAATGCCAAAAAAATGCAAAAAAATGCAAAAAAAATGCAAAAAAAATGCAAAAAAATGCAAAAAAATGCAAAAAAATGCAAAAAAAAAATGCAAAAAAAATGCAAAAAAATGCAAAAAAAAAAATGCAAAAAAAATGCAAAAAAATGCAAAAAAATGCAAAAAAAAATGCAAAAAAAATGCAAAAAAAAAATGCAAAAAAAATGCAAAAAAATGCAAAAAAATGCAAAAAAAAATGCCAAAAAAATGCAAAAAAATGCAAAAAAAATGCAAAAAAAATGCAAAAAAATGCAAAAAAAAATGCAAAAAAAAATGCAAAAAAATGCCAAAAAAATGCAAAAAAATGCAAAAAAAATGCAAAAAAATGCAAAAAAAAAATGCAAAAAAAATGCAAAAAATGCAAAAAAATTGCAAAAAAAATGCAAAAAAATGAAAAAAAAAATGCAAAAAAATGCAAAAAAAATGCAAAAAAAATGCAAAAAAATGCAAAAAAAATGCAAAAAAAAATGAAAAAAAAAATGAAAAAAAAATGCAAAAAAATGCAAAAAAAATGCAAAAAAATGCAAAAAAAATGCAAAAAAAAATGCAAAAAAAAATGCAAAAAAAATGCAAAAAAATGCAAAAAAAATGCAAAAAAAATGCAAAAAAAATGCAAAAAAATGCAAAAAAATGCAAAAAAAATGCAAAAAAAAAATGCAAAAAAAAATGCAAAAAATGCAAAAAAAATGCAAAAAAATGCAAAAAAAATGCAAAAAAATGCAAAAAAAAATGCAAAAAAAATGCAAAAAAATGCAAAAAAAATGCAAAAAAATGCAAAAAAAATGCAAAAAAAAATGCAAAAAAAAATGCAAAAAAAATGCAAAAAAATGCAAAAAAAATGCAAAAAAAATGCAAAAAAAATGCAAAAAAAATGCAAAAAAATGCAAAAAAATGCAAAAAAAAAATGCAAAAAAATGCAAAAAAAAATGCAAAAAAAAATGCAAAAAAATGCAAAAAAAACCCCACAAAAAATGCAAAAAAAATTCAAAAAAAATGCAAAAAAAATGTTAAAAATGCAAAAAAAAATGCAAAAAAAATGCAAAAAAAATGCAAAAAAAATGCAAAAAAATGCAAAAAAAAATGCAAAAAAAATGCAAAAAAATGCAAAAAAAATGCAAAAAAAATGCAAAAAAAAAATGCAAAAAAATGCAAAAAAATGCAAAAAAAATGCAAAAAAAATGCCAAAAAAATGCAAAAAAAATGCAAAAAAAATGCAAAAAAAATGCAAAAAATGCAAAAAAAAATGCAAAAAAAATGCAAAAAAATGCAAAAAAAATGCAAAAAAACGCAAAAAAAAAATGCAAAAAAAATGCAAAAAAATGCAAAAAAAAAATGCAAAAAAAATGCAAAAAAAATGCAAAAAAAATTGCAAAAAAAAAATGCAAAAAAATGAAAAAAAAATGCAAAAAAATGCAAAAAAAAATGCAAAAAAAAATGCAAAAAAATGCAAAAAAAATGCAAAAAAAATGCAAAAAAAAATGCAAAAAAAATGCAAAAAAATGCAAAAAAATGCAAAAAAATGCAAAAAAAATGCAAAAAAAAATGCAAAAAAAATGCAAAAAAAATGCAAAAAAATGCAAAAAAAATGCAAAAAAAATGCAAAAAAAATGCAAAAAAAATGCAAAAAAATGCAAAAAAAATGCAAAAAAAAAAATGCAAAAAAAAATGCAAAAAAATGCAAAAAAAATGCAAAAAAAAATGCAAAAAAATGCAAAAAAAAATGCAAAAAAATGCAAAAAAAAATGCAAAAAAATGCAAAAAAATGCAAAAAAAAATGCAAAAAAATGCAAAAAAAAATGCAAAAAAATGCAAAAAAAAACCCCACAAAAAATGCAAAAAAAATGCAAAAAAAAAATGCAAAAAAAATGCAAAAAAATGCAAAAAAAAATGCAAAAAAAATGCAAAAAAAATGCAAAAAAAATTGCAAAAAAAATGAAAAAAAATGAAAAAAAAAATGCAAAAAAATGCAAAAAAAATGCAAAAAAAATGCAAAAAAATGCAAAAAAAATGCAAAAAAAATGCAAAAAAAAATGCAAAAAAAATGCAAAAAAATGCAAAAAAAATGCAAAAAAATGCAAAAAAAAATGCAAAAAAAAATGCAAAAAAAAATGCAAAAAAAATGAAAAAAAATGCAAAAAAAATGCAAAAAAAATGCAAAAAAAATGCAAAAAAAATGCAAAAAATGCAAAAAAATGCAAAAAAAAAATGCAAAAAAAAATGCAAAAAAATGCAAAAAAAATGCAAAAAAAATGCAAAAAAATGCAAAAAAAAATGTAAAAAAAAATGCAAAAAAATGCAAAAAAAAATGCCAAAAAAAATGCAAAAAAATGCAAAAAAAATGCAAAAAAATATGCAAAAAAAAATGCAAAAAAAATGCAAAAAAAAATGCAAAAAAAAATGCAAAAAAATGCAAAAAAAAATGTAAAAAAAAATGCAAAAAAATGCAAAAAAAATGCCAAAAAAAATGCAAAAAAATGCAAAAAAAATGCAAAAAAAAATGCAAAAAAATGCAAAAAAATGCAAAAAAAAAATGCAAAAAAATGCAAAAAAAAATGCAAAAAAAAATGCAAAAAAATGCAAAAAAACCCCACAAAAAATGCAAAAAAAATTCAAAAAAAATGCAAAAAAAATGTTAAAAAATGCAAAAAAAAATGCAAAAAAAAATGCAAAAAAAATGCAAAAAAAATGCAAAAAAATGCAAAAAAAATGCAAAAAAAATGCAAAAAAATGCAAAAAAAAATGCAAAAAAAATGCAAAAAAAAAATGCAAAAAAAATGCAAAAAATGCAAAAAAAATGCAAAAAAAAATGCCAAAAAAATGCAAAAAAATGCAAAAAAAAATGCAAAAAAATGCAAAAAAAATGCAAAAAAAATGCAAAAAAAATGCAAAAAAATGCAAAAAAATGCAAAAAAACGCAAAAAAAAATGCAAAAAAAATGCAAAAAAATGCAAAAAAAAAATGCAAAAAAAATGCAAAAAAATGCAAAAAAAATTGCAAAAAAAATGCAAAAAAATGAAAAAAAAAATGCAAAAAAATGCAAAAAAAATGCAAAAAAAAATGCAAAAAAATGCAAAAAAAATGCAAAAAAAATGCAAAAAAAAATGCAAAAAAAATGCAAAAAATGCAAAAAAAATGCAAAAAATGCAAAAAAAATGCAAAAAAAAAATGCAAAAAAAAATGCAAAAAAAAATGCAAAAAAATGCAAAAAAATGCAAAAAAAATGCAAAAAAAAATGCAAAAAAAAATGCAAAAAAATGCAAAAAAAAATGCAAAAAAAAAAATGCAAAAAAAAATGCAAAAAAATGCAAAAAAAAATGCAAAAAAAATGCAAAAAAATGCAAAAAAAATGCAAAAAAATGCAAAAAAAAATGCAAAAAAAATGCAAAAAAATGCAAAAAAAAATGCAAAAAAAATGCAAAAAAAAATGCAAAAAAATGCAAAAAAAACCCCACAAAAAATGCAAAAAAAATGCAAAAAAAAAATGCAAAAAAAATGCAAAAAAATGCAAAAAAAAATGCAAAAAAAATGCAAAAAAATGCAAAAAAAATTGCAAAAAAAATGAAAAAAAATGAAAAAAAAAATGCAAAAAAATGCAAAAAAATGCAAAAAAAAATGCAAAAAAATGCAAAAAAAATGCAAAAAAAATGCAAAAAAAAAATGCAAAAAAAATGCAAAAAAATGCAAAAAAAATGCAAAAAAATGCAAAAAAAATGCAAAAAAAATGCAAAAAAAAATGCAAAAAAAATGAAAAAAAATGCAAAAAAAATGCAAAAAAAATGCAAAAAAAATGCAAAAAAAATGCAAAAAAAATGCAAAAAATGCAAAAAAAAATGCAAAAAAAAATGCAAAAAAATGCAAAAAAAATGCAAAAAAAATGCAAAAAAATGCAAAAAAAAATGTAAAAAAAAATGCAAAAAAAATGCAAAAAAAAATGCCAAAAAAAATGCAAAAAAATGCAAAAAAAATGCAAAAAAATATGCAAAAAAAAATGCAAAAAAAATGCAAAAAAAAATGCAAAAAAAAATGCAAAAAAATGCAAAAAAAAATGTAAAAAAAAATGCAAAAAAATGCAAAAAAAAATGCCAAAAAAAATGCAAAAAAATGCAAAAAAAATGCAAAAAAAAATGCAAAAAAATGCAAAAAAAAGCAAAAAAAAAAAATGCAAAAAAAATGCAAAAAATGCAAAAAAATATGCAAAAAAAATATGCAAAAAAAAAATGCAAAAAAAATGCAAAAAAAATGCAAAAAAAAATGCAAAAAATACAAAAAATGCAAAAAAAATGCAAAAAAAATGCAAAAAAATACAAAAAAATGCAAAAAAATGCAAAAAAAAAATATGCAAAAAAATATGCAAAAAAAATGCAAAAAAAATGCAAAAAAATTATGCAAAAAAATATGCAAAAAATATGCAAAAAAATGCAAAAAAATGCAAAAAAAATGCAAAAAAAATGCAAAAAAAAATGCAAAAAAAATGCAAAAAAATGCAAAAAAAATATGCAAAAAAATATGCAAAAAAATATGCAAAAAAAAATGCAAAAAAATGCAAAAAAATGCAAAAAAAAATGCAAAAAATGCAAAAAAATTGCAAAAAAAAATGCAAAAAAATGCAAAAAAAATGCAAAAAAAATGCAAAAAAAATGCAAAAAAAATGCAAAAAAATATGCAAAAAAAATGCAAAAAAAATGCAAAAAAATGCAAAAAAAATGCAAAAAAATGCAAAAAAAAATGCAAAAAAATATGCAAAAAAAATGCAAAAAAAATGCAAAAAAATGCAAAAAAAATGCAAAAAAAATGCAAAAAAAAATGCAAAAAAAATGCAAAAAAATGCAAAAAAAATGCAAAAAAATGCAAAAAAAAATGCAAAAAAAAATGCAAAAAAAAATGCAAAAAAAATGCAAAAAAATGCAAAAAAATGCAAAAAAAATGCAAAAAAAATGCAAAAAAAATGCAAAAAAATGCAAAAAAAATGCAAAAAAAAAATGCAAAAAAAATGCAAAAAAAATGCAAAAAAAATGCAAAAAAAAATGCAAAAAAATGCAAAAAAAATGCAAAAAAATGCAAAAAAAAAATGCAAAAAAAATGCAAAAAAATGCAAAAAAAAATGCAAAAAAAAATGCAAAAAAAAATGCAAAAAAATGCAAAAAAACCCCACAAAAAATGCAAAAAAAATGCAAAAAAAAATGCAAAAAAATGCAAAAAAATGCAAAAAAAAAATGTAAAAAAAAATGCAAAAAAATGCAAAAAAAATGCAAAAAAAATGCAAAAAAATGCAAAAAAAATGCAAAAAAATATGCAAAAAAAATGCAAAAAAAATGCAAAAAAATGCAAAAAAAATGCAAAAAAATGCAAAAAAAAATGCAAAAAAATATGCAAAAAAAATGCAAAAAAAATGCAAAAAAATGCAAAAAAAATGCAAAAAAAATGCAAAAAAAAATGCAAAAAAATGCAAAAAAATGCAAAAAAAATGCAAAAAAATGCAAAAAAAAATGCAAAAAAAAATGCAAAAAAAAATGCAAAAAAAATGCAAAAAAATGCAAAAAAAATGCAAAAAAAATGCAAAAAAAATGCAAAAAAAATGCAAAAAAATGCAAAAAAAATGCAAAAAAAAAATGCAAAAAAAATGCAAAAAAAATGCAAAAAAAATGCAAAAAAAAATGCAAAAAAATGCAAAAAAAATGCAAAAAAATGCAAAAAAAAAAATGCAAAAAAAATGCAAAAAAATGCAAAAAAAAATGCAAAAAAAAATGCAAAAAAAAATGCAAAAAAATGCAAAAAAACCCCACAAAAAATGCAAAAAAAATGCAAAAAAAAATGCAAAAAAAATGCAAAAAAATGCAAAAAAAAATGCAAAAAAAAATGCAAAAAAAATGCAAAAAAAAATGCAAAAAAAAATGCAAAAAAATGCAAAAAAAAAATGTAAAAAAAAATGCAAAAAAATGCAAAAAAAAAGCAAAAAAAATGCAAAAAAATGCAAAAAAAAAAGCAAAAAAAATGCAAAAAAATGCAAAAAAAATGCAAAAAAAAAAAATGCAAATAAAAATGCAAAAAAATGCAAAAAAATATGCAAAAAAATATGCAAAAAAAAATGCAAAAAAAATGCAAAAAAATGCAAAAAAAAATGCAAAAAAATACAAAAAAATGCAAAAAAATGCAAAAAAAAAATGCAAAAAAATACAAAAAAATGCAAAAAAATGCAAAAAAAATATGCAAAAAAATATGCAAAAATAATGCAAAAAAAATGCAAAAAAATTATGCAAAAAAATATGCAAAAAATATGCAAAAAAATGCAAAAAAATGCAAAAAAAATGCAAAAAAAATGCAAAAAAAATGCAAAAAAAATGCAAAAAAATGCAAAAAAATATGCAAAAAAATATGCAAAAAAATATGCAAAAAAAATGCAAAAAAATGCAAAAAAATGCAAAAAAAAATGCATAAAAATGCAAAAAAAATGCAAAAAAAATGCAAAAAAATGCAAAAAAAATGCAAAAAAATATGCAAAAAAAATGCAAAAAAATGCAAAAAAATGCAAAAAAAAATGCAAAAAAATGCAAAAAAAAATGCAAAAAAATATGCAAAAAAAATGCAAAAAAAATGCAAAAAAATGCAAAAAAATGCAAAAAAAATGCAAAAAAAAATGCAAAAAAAATGCAAAAAAATGCAAAAAAAATGCAAAAAAATGCAAAAAAAATGCAAAAAAAAATGCAAAAAAAAATGCAAAAAAAATGCAAAAAAATGCAAAAAAAATGCAAAAAAATGCAAAAAAAATGCAAAAAAAATGCAAAAAAATGCAAAAAAAAAGCAAAAAAAATGCAAAAAAATGCAAAAAAAATGCAAAAAAAATATGCAAAAAAATATGCAAAAAAAATGCAAAAAAATGCAAAAAAATTATGCAAAAAAATATGCAAAAAAAATGCAAAAAAATGCAAAAAAATGCAAAAAAAATGCAAAAAAAATGCAAAAAAAAATGCAAAAAAAATGCAAAAAAATGCAAAAAAAAATGCAAAAAAATATGCAAAAAAATATGCAAAAAAAAATGCAAAAAAATGCAAAAAAATGCAAAAAAAAATGCAAAAAATGCAAAAAAATTGCAAAAAAAAATGCAAAAAAATGCAAAAAAAATGCAAAAAAAAATGCAAAAAAAATGCAAAAAAAAGCAAAAAAAATGCAAAAAAATGCAAAAAAAATGCAAAAAAAATGCAAAAAAATGCAAAAAAAATGCAAAAAAAAATGCAAAAAAAAATGCAAAAAAATGCAAAAAAATGCAAAAAAAAATGCAAAAAAATGCAAAAAAAATGCAAAAAAATGCAAAAAAAAAATGCAAAAAAAATGCAAAAAAATGCAAAAAAAAATGCAAAAAAAAATGCAAAAAAAAATGCAAAAAAAAATGCAAAAAAATGCAAAAAAAACCCACAAAAAATGCAAAAAAAATGCAAAAAAAAATGCAAAAAAATGCAAAAAAATGCAAAAAAAAATGCAAAAAAAAATGCAAAAAAAATGCAAAAAAAAAATGCAAAAAAAAATGCAAAAAAATGCAAAAAAAAAAATGTAAAAAAAAATGCAAAAAAATGCAAAAAAAAAGCAAAAAAAATGCAAAAAAATGCAAAAAAAAAGCAAAAAAAATGCAAAAAAATGCAAAAAAAATGCAAAAAAAAAAAATGCAAAAAAAAATGCAAAAAAATGCAAAAAAATATGCAAAAAAATATGCAAAAAAAAATTCAAAAAAAATGCAAAAAAATGCAAAAAAAAATGCAAAAAAATACAAAAAAATGCAAAAAAATGCAAAAAAAAATGCAAAAAAATACAAAAAAATGCAAAAAAAATGCAAAAAAAATATGCAAAAAAATATGCAAAAAAAATGCAAAAAAATGCAAAAAAATTATGCAAAAAAATATGCAAAAAAAATGCAAAAAAATGCAAAAAAATGCAAAAAAAATGCAAAAAAAATGCAAAAAAAAATGCAAAAAAAATGCAAAAAAATGCAAAAAAAAATGCAAAAAAATATGCAAAAAAAATGCAAAAAAATGCAAAAAAATTATGCAAAAAAATATGCAAAAAAAATGCAAAAATATGCAAAAAAAATGCAAAAAAAAATGCAAAAAAAAATGCAAAAAAATGCAAAAAAACCCCACAAAAAATGCAAAAAAAATGCAAAAAAATGCAAAAAAATATGCAAAAAAATATGCAAAAAATATGCAAAAAAAAATGCAAAAAAATGCAAAAAAAATGCAAAAAAATTATGCAAAAAAATATGCAAAAAATATGCAAAAAAATGCAAAAAAATGCAAAAAAAATGCAAAAAAAATGCAAAAAAATGCAAAAAAATGCAAAAAAATGCAAAAAAAAAATGCAAAAAAAAAGCAAAAAAATGCAAAAAAAAATGCAAAAAAAAATGCAAAAAAAAATGCAAAAAAAAAATGCAAAAAAATGCAAAAAAAACCCACAAAAAATGCAAAAAAAATGCAAAAAAAAATGCAAAAAAATGCAAAAAAATGCAAAAAAAAATGCAAAAAAATGCAAAAAAAAAATGTAAAAAAAAATGCAAAAAAATGCAAAAAAATGCAAAAAAAAATGCAAAAAAATGCAAAAAAAAAATGTAAAAAAAAATGCAAAAAAATGCAAAAAAAAAGCAAAAAAAATGCAAAAAAATGCAAAAAAAAAGCAAAAAAAATGCAAAAAAATGCAAAAAAAATGCAAAAAAAAAAAATGCAAAAAAAAATGCAAAAAAATGCAAAAAAATATGCAAAAAAATATGCAAAAAAAAATGCAAAAAAAATGCAAAAAAATGCAAAAAAAAATGCAAAAAAATACAAAAAAATGCAAAAAAATGCAAAAAAAAATGCAAAAAAATACAAAAAAATGCAAAAAAAATGCAAAAAAAATATGCAAAAAAATATGCAAAAAAAATGCAAAAAAATGCAAAAAAATTATGCAAAAAAATATGCAAAAAAAATGCAAAAAAATGCAACAAAATGCAAAAAAAATGCAAAAAAAATGCAAAAAAAAATGCAAAAAAAATGCAAAAAAATGCAAAAAAAAATGCAAAAAAATATGCAAAAAAATATGCAAAAAAAATGCAAAAAAATGCAAAAAAATGCAAAAAAAAATGCAAAAAATGCAAAAAAATTGCAAAAAAAAATGCAAAAAAATGCAAAAAAAATGCAAAAAAAATGCAAAAAAATGCAAAAAAAAATGCAAAAAAATATGCAAAAAAAATGCAAAAAAAATGCAAAAAAATGCAAAAAAAATGCAAAAAAATGCAAAAAAAATGCAAAAAAAAATGCAAAAAAAATGCAAAAAAAAATGCAAAAAAATGCAAAAAAAATGCAAAAAAAATGCAAAAAAAAATGCAAAAAAAATGCAAAAAAATGCAAAAAAAAAGCAAAAAAAATGCAAAAAAAATGCAAAAAAAAATGCAAAAAAAATGCAAAAAAATGCAAAAAAAATGCAAAAAAAAATGCAAAAAAAAATGCAAAAAAATGTAAAAAAATGCAAAAAAAATGCAAAAAAAAATGCAAAAAAAATGCAAAAAAATGCAAAAAAATTATGCAAAAAAATATGCAAAAAAAATGCAAAAATATGCAAAAAAAATGCAAAAAAAAATGCAAAAAAAAATGCAAAAAAATGCAAAAAAAACCCCACAAAAAATGCAAAAAAAATGCAAAAAAATGCAAAAAAATATGCAAAAAAATATGCAAAAAATATGCAAAAAAAAATGCAAAAAAATGCAAAAAAATGCAAAAAAAAATGCAAAAAATGCAAAAAAATTGCAAAAAAAATGCAAAAAAATGCAAAAAAAATGCAAAAAAATGCAAAAAAATGCAAAAAAAATGCAAAAAAATGCAAAAAAAACCCACAAAAAATGCAAAAAAAATGTAAAAAAAAAATGCAAAAAAAAATGCAAAAAAATGCAAAAAAAAAATGTAAAAAAAAATGCAAAAAAATGCAAAAAAAAAGCAAAAAAAATGCAAAAAAATGCAAAAAAAAAGCAAAAAAAATGCAAAAAAATGCAAAAAAAATGCAAAAAAAAAAAATGCAAAAAAAAATGCAAAAAAATGCAAAAAAATATGCAAAAAAATATGCAAAAAAAAATGCAAAAAAAATGCAAAAAAATGCAAAAAAAAATGCAAAAAAATACAAAAAAATGCAAAAAAATGCAAAAAAAAATGCAAAAAAATACAAAAAAAATGCAAAAAAATGCAAAAAAAATATGCAAAAAAATATGCAAAAAAAATGCAAAAAAATGCAAAAAAATTATGCAAAAAAATATGCAAAAAAAATGCAAAAAAATGCAAAAAAATGCAAAAAAAATGCAAAAAAAATGCAAAAAAAAATGCAAAAAAAATGCAAAAAAAATATGCAAAAAAATATGCAAAAAAATATGCAAAAAAAATGCAAAAAAATGCAAAAAAATGCAAAAAAAATGCAAAAAATGCAAAAAAATTGCAAAAAAAAATGCAAAAAAATGCAAAAAAAATGCAAAAAAAATGCAAAAAAATGCAAAAAAAATGCAAAAAAATATGCAAAAAAAATGCAAAAAAAATGCAAAAAAATGCAAAAAAAATGCAAAAAAATGCAAAAAAAAATGCAAAAAAAAATGCAAAAAAATGCAAAAAAAATGCAAAAAAATGCAAAAAAAAAATGCAAAAAAAATGCAAAAAAATGCAAAAAAAATGCAAAAAAAATGCAAAAAAAAATCCAAAAAAAAATGCAAAAAAATGCAAAAAAAATGCAAAAAAAAATGCAAAAAAAAATGCAAAAAAATGCAAAAAAAAAACAAAAAAAAATGCAAAAAAATGCAAAAAAAAATGCAAAAAAATGCAAAAAAAAAATGCAAAAAAAATGCAAAAAAATGCAAAAAAAATGCAAAAAAAATGCAAAAAAAAATGCAAAAAAAATGCAAAAAAATGCAAAAAAAATGCAAAAAAATGCAAAAAAAATGCAAAAAAAATGCAAAAAAATGCAAAAAAAATGCAAAAAAATGCAAAAAAAAATGCAAAAAAATGCAAAAAAAAATGCAAAAAAAAATGCAAAAAAAATGCAAAAAAATGCAAAAAAAATGCAAAAAAAATGCAAAAAAAAATGCAAAAAAAATGCAAAAAAATGCAAAAAAAATGCAAAAAAAAATGCAAAAAAAATGCAAAAAAATGTAAAAAAAATGCAAAAAAAATGCAAAAAAAAATGCAAAAAAAATGCAAAAAAATGCAAAAAAATTATGCAAAAAAATATGCAAAAAAAATTCAAAAATATGCAAAAAAAATGCAAAAAAAAATGCAAAAAAAAATGCAAAAAAATGCAAAAAAACCCCACAAAAAATGCAAAAAAAATGCAAAAAAAAATGCAAAAAAAATGCAAAAAAATGCAAAAAAAAATGCAAAAAAAAATGCAAAAAAAATGCAAAAAAATGCAAAAAAAAAGCAAAAAAAATGCAAAAAATTCAAAAAAAATGCAAAAAAATGCAAAAAAATGCAAAAAAAAATGCAAAAAATGCAAAAAAATTGCAAAAAAAAATGCAAAAAAATGCAAAAAAATGCAAAAAAAATGCAAAAAAATGCAAAAAAAAATGCAAAAAAAAAATGTAAAAAAAAATGCAAAAAAATGCAAAAAAAAAGCAAAAAAAATGCAAAAAAATGCAAAAAAAAAGCAAAAAAAATGCAAAAAAATGCAAAAAAAATGCAAAAAAAAAAAATGCAAAAAAAAATGCAAAAAAATGCAAAAAAATATGCAAAAAAATATGCAAAAAAAAATGCAAAAAAAATGCAAAAAAATGCAAAAAAAAATGCAAAAAATGCAAAAAAATTGCAAAAAAAAATGCAAAAAAATGCAAAAAAAATGCAAAAAAAATGCAAAAAAATGCAAAAAAAAATGCAAAAAAATATGCAAAAAAAATGCAAAAAAAATGCAAAAAAATGCAAAAAAAATGCAAAAAAATGCAAAAAAAAATGCAAAAAAAAATGCAAAAAAATGCAAAAAAAAATGCAAAAAAATGCAAAAAAAAAATGCAAAAAAAATGCAAAAAAATGCAAAAAAAATGCAAAAAAAATGCAAAAAAAAATGCAAAAAAAATGCAAAAAAATGCAAAAAAAATGCAAAAAAATGCAAAAAAAATGCAAAAAAAATGCAAAAAAAAATGCAAAAAAAATGCAAAAAAATGCAAAAAAATGCAAAAAAATGCAAAAAAAATGCAAAAAAAAATGCAAAAAAAAATGCAAAAAAATGCAAAAAAAATGCAAAAAAAATGCAAAAAAAAATGCAAAAAAAATGCAAAAAAATGCAAAAAAAATGCAAAAAAAAATGCAAAAAAAAATGCAAAAAAATGTAAAAAAATGCAAAAAAAATGCAAAAAAAATGCAAAAAAATGCAAAAAAATGCAAAAAAATTATGCAAAAAAATATGCAAAAAAAATGCAAAAATATGCAAAAAAAATGCAAAAAAAATGCAAAAAAAAATGCAAAAAAAATGCAAAAAAAACCCACAAAAAATGCACAAAAAATGCAAAAAAATGCAAAAAAATTATGCAAAAAAATATGCAAAAAAAATTCAAAAATATGCAAAAAAAATGCAAAAAAAAATGCAAAAAAAAATGCAAAAAAATGCAAAAAAACCCCACAAAAAATGCAAAAAAAATGCAAAAAAAAATGCAAAAAAAATACAAAAAAATGCAAAAAAAAATGCAAAAAAAAATGCAAAAAAAATGCAAAAAAATGCAAAAAAAAAGCAAAAAAAATGCAAAAAATTCGAAAAAAATGCAAAAAAATGCAAAAAAATGCAAAAAAAAATGCAAAAAATGCAAAAAAATTGCAAAAATAAATGCAAAAAAATGCAAAAAAAATGCAAAAAAAAATGCAAAAAAAAATGCAAAAAAAAATGCAAAAAAATGCAAAAAAAATGCAAAAAAAAATGCAAAAAAAAATGAAAAAAAATGAAAAAAAATGCAAAAAAAATGCAAAAAAAAATGCAAAAAAAAATGCAAAAAAATGTAAAAAAAATGCAAAAAAAATGCAAAAAAAAATGCAAAAAAAATGCAAAAAAATGCAAAAAAAATGCAAAAAAAATGCAAAAAAATGCAAAAAAAAATGCAAAAAAATATGCAAAAAAAATGCAAAAAAAATGCAAAAAAATGCAAAAAAAATGCAAAAAAATGCAAAAAAAAAACAAAAAAAAATGCAAAAAAATGCAAAAAAAAATGCAAAAAAATGCAAAAAAAAAATGCAAAAAAAATGCAAAAAAATGCAAAAAAATGCAAAAAAAATGCAAAAAAAAATGCAAAAAAAATGCAAAAAAATGCAAAAAAAATGCAAAAAAATGCAAAAAAAATGCAAAAAAAATGCAAAAAAAAATGCAAAAAAAATGCAAAAAAATGCAAAAAAAATGCAAAAAATGCAAAAAAAAATGCAAAAAAAAATGCAAAAAAAAATGCAAAAAAAAATGCAAAAAAAAATGCAAAAAAATGCAAAAAAAATGCAAAAAAAATGCAAAAAAAAATGCAAAAAAAATGCAAAAAAATGCAAAAAAAATGCAAAAAAAAATGCAAAAAAAATGCAAAAAAATGCAAAAAAAATGCAAAAAAAATGCAAAAAAAAATGCAAAAAAAATGCAAAAAAATGCAAAAAAATTATGCAAAAAAATATGCAAAAAAAATTCAAAAATATGCAAAAAAAATGCAAAAAAAATGCAAAAAAAAATGCAAAAAAATGCAAAAAAACCCCACAAAAAATGCAAAAAAAATGCAAAAAAAAATGCAAAAAAAATGCAAAAAAATGCAAAAAAAAATGCAAAAAAAAATGCAAAAAAAATGCAAAAAAATGCAAAAAAACCCCACAAAAAATGCAAAAAAAATGCAAAAAAAAATGCAAAAAAAATGCAAAAAAATGCAAAAAAAAATGCAAAAAAAAAATGCAAAAAAAATGCAAAAAAATGCAAAAAAAAAGCAAAAAAATGCAAAAAATTCAAAAAAAATGCAAAAAAATGCAAAAAAAATGCAAAAAATGCAAAAAAATTGCAAAAAAAAATGCAAAAAAATGCAAAAAAAATGCAAAAAAAATGCAAAAAAATGCAAAAAAAAATGCAAAAAAATATGCAAAAAAAATGCAAAAAAAATGCAAAAAAATGCAAAAAAAATGCAAAAAAATGCAAAAAAAAATGCAAAAAAAAATGCAAAAAAATGCAAAAAAAAATGCAAAAAAATGCAAAAAAAAAATGCAAAAAAAATGCAAAAAAATGCAAAAAAAATGCAAAAAAAATGCAAAAAAAAATGCAAAAAAAATGCAAAAAAATGCAAAAAAAAATGCAAAAAAATGCAAAAAAAATGCAAAAAAAATGCAAAAAAATATGCAAAAAAAATTCAAAAATATGCAAAAAAAATGCAAAAAAAAATGCAAAAAAAAATGCAAAAAAATGCAAAAAAACCCCACAAAAAATGCAAAAAAAATGCAAAAAAAAATGCAAAAAAATGCAAAAAAATGCAAAAAAAAATGCAAAAAAAAATGCAAAAAAAATGCAAAAAAATGCAAAAAAACCCCACAAAAAATGCAAAAAAAATGCAAAAAAAAATGCAAAAAAAATGCAAAAAAATGCAAAAAAAAATGCAAAAAAAAATGCAAAAAAAATGCAAAAAAATGCAAAAAAAAAGCAAAAAAATGCAAAAAATTCAAAAAAAATGCAAAAAAATGCAAAAAAATGCAAAAAATGCAAAAAAATTGCAAAAAAAAATGCAAAAAAATGCAAAAAAAATGCAAAAAAAATGCAAAAAAATGCAAAAAAAAATGCAAAAAAATATGCAAAAAAAATGCAAAAAAAATGCAAAAAAATGCAAAAAAAATGCAAAAAAATGCAAAAAAAAATGCAAAAAAAAATGCAAAAAAATGCAAAAAAAAATGCAAAAAAATGCAAAAAAAAAATGCAAAAAAAATGCAAAAAAATGCAAAAAAAATGCAAAAAAAATGCAAAAAAAAATGCAAAAAAAATGCAAAAAAATGCAAAAAAAAATGCAAAAAAATGCAAAAAAAATGCAAAAAAAAATGCAAAAAAAAATGCAAAAAAAATGCAAAAAAATGCAAAAAAAATGCAAAAAAATGCAAAAAAAATGCAAAAAAAAATGCAAAAAAAAATGCAAAAAAATGCAAAAAAAATGCAAAAAAAATGCAAAAAAAAATGCAAAAAAAATGCAAAAAAATGCAAAAAAAATGCAAAAAAAAATGCAAAAAAAAATGCAAAAAAATGTAAAAAAATGCAAAAAAAATGCAAAAAAAATGCAAAAAAAATGCAAAAAAATGCAAAAAAATTATGCAAAAAAATATGCAAAAAAAATGCAAAAATATGCAAAAAAAATGCAAAAAAAATGCAAAAAAAAATGCAAAAAAACCCCACAAAAAATGCAAAAAAAATGCAAAAAAAAATGCAAAAAAAATGCAAAAAAATGCAAAAAAAAATGCAAAAAAAAATGCAAAAAAAATGCAAAAAAATTCAAAAAAAATGCAAAAAAAATGCAAAAAAATGCAAAAAAAAATGCAAAAAAAATTGCAAAAAATGCAAAAAAAAAATGTAAAAAAAAATGCAAAAAAATGCAAAAAAAAAGCAAAAAAAATGCAAAAAAAAAGCAAAAAAAATGCAAAAAAATGCAAAAAAAATGCAAAAAAAAAAAATGCAAAAAAAAATGCAAAAAAATGCAAAAAAATATGCAAAAAAAATGCAAAAAAAATGCAAAAAAATGCAAAAAAAAATGCAAAAAAATACAAAAAAATGCAAAAAAATGCAAAAAAAATGCAAAAAAATACAAAAAAATGCAAAAAAAATGCAAAAAAAATGCAAAAAAAATGCAAAAAAATGCAAAAAAATGCAAAAAAAAAGCAAAAAAAATGCAAAAAAAAATGCAAAAAAAATGCAAAAAAAATGCAAAAAAATATGCAAAAAAATATGCAAAAAAATATGCAAAAAAAAATGCAAAAAAATGCAAAAAAATGCAAAAAAAAATGCAAAAAATGCAAAAAAATTGCAAAAAAAAATGCAAAAAAATGCAAAAAAAATGCAAAAAAAATGCAAAAAAAAATGCAAAAAAAATGCAAAAAAATGCAAAAAAAATGCAAAAAAATGCAAAAAAAATGCAAAAAAAAATGCAAAAAAAATGCAAAAAAAAATGCAAAAAAATGCAAAAAAAATGCAAAAAAAAATGCAAAAAAAAATGAAAAAAAATGAAAAAAAATGCAAAAAAAATGCAAAAAAAAATGCAAAAAAAAATGAAAAAAAATGTAAAAAAAATGCAAAAAAAATGCAAAAAAAAATGCAAAAAAAATGCAAAAAAATGCAAAAAAATTATGCAAAAAAATATGCAAAAAAAATGCAAAAATATGCAAAAAAAATGCAAAAAAAAATGCAAAAAAAAATGAAAAAAAATGCAAAAAAACCCCACAAAAAATGCAAAAAAAATGCAAAAAAAATGCAAAAAAAATGCAAAAAAATGCAAAAAAAAATGCAAAAAAAAATGCAAAAAAAATGCAAAAAAATGCAAAAAAATTGCAAAAAAATGCAAAAAAAAATGCAAAAAAATACAAAAAAATGCAAAAAAATGCAAAAAAATTATGCAAAAAAATATGCAAAAAAAATGCAAAAAAATGCAAAAAAATTCAAAAAAAATGCAAAAAAAATGCAAAAAAAAATGCAAAAAAAATGCAAAAAAATGCAAAAAAATATGCAAAAAAATATGCAAAAAATATGCAAAAAAAATGCAAAAAAATGCAAAAAAATGCAAAAAAAAATGCAAAAAATGCAAAAAAATGCAAAAAAAATGCAAAAAAAAATGCAAAAAAAAATGCAAAAAAAATGCAAAAAATGCAAAAAAAATGCAAAAAAAATGCAAAAAAATGCAAAAAAAATGCAAAAAAAAATGCAAAAAAAATGCAAAAAAAATGCAAAAAAATGCAAAAAAAATGCAAAAAAAAAATGCAAAAAAAAATGCAAAAAAATGCAAAAAAAATGCAAAAAAAAATGCAAAAAAATGCAAAAAAAATGCAAAAAAAATGCAAAAAAAAATGCAAAAAAAATGCAAAAAATGCAAAAAAAAATGCAAAAAAATGCAAAAAAAATGCAAAAAAAAATGCAAAAAAAAATGCAAAAAAAATGCAAAAAATGCAAAAAAAATGCAAAAAAAATGCAAAAAAATGCAAAAAAAATGCAAAAAAAAATGCAAAAAAAATGCAAAAAAAATGCAAAAAAATGCAAAAAAAATGCAAAAAAAAAATGCAAAAAAAAATGCAAAAAAATGCAAAAAAAATGCAAAAAAAAATGCAAAAAAATGCAAAAAAAATGCAAAAAAATGCAAAAAAAAAATGCAAAAAAAATGCAAAAAAATCCAAAAAAATGCCAAAAAAAATGCAAAAAAAATATGCAAAAAATATGCAAAAAAAATGCAAAAAAAATGCAAAAAAATGCAAAAAAAATGCAAAAAAATGCAAAAAAAAAATGCAAAAAAAAATGCAAAAAAATGCAAAAAAAATGCAAAAAAATGCAAAAAAAAAATGCAAAAAAAATGCAAAAAAATGCAAAAAAAATGCAAAAAAAATGCAAAAAAAATGCAAAAAAAATGCAAAAAAAAAATGCAAAAAAAAATGCAAAAAAATGCAAAAAAAATGCAAAAAAAAAGCAAAAAAATGCAAAAAAATGCAAAAAAAAAATGCAAAAAAAATGCAAAAAAATGCAAAAAAAAATGCAAAAAAAATGCAAAAAAATGCAAAAAAAATGCAAAAAAATGCAAAAAAAATGCAAAAAAAATGCAAAAAAAAATGCAAAAAAAAGCAAAAAAATGCAAAAAAATGCAAAAAAAATGCAAAAAAAATGCAAAAAAAAATGCAAAAAAAAATGCAAAAAAATGCAAAAAAACCCCACAAAAAATGCAAAAAAAATGCAAAAAAAAATGCAAAAAAAATGCAAAAAAATGCAAAAAAAAAATGCAAAAAAAAATGCAAAAAAAATGCAAAAAAAATGCAAAAAAAATGCAAAAAAATGCAAAAAAAATGCAAAAAAAATGCAAAAAAAAAATGCAAAAAAATGCAAAAAAAATGCAAAAAAAAATGCAAAAAAATGCAAAAAAAATGCAAAAAAAATGCAAAAAAATGCAAAAAAAATGCAAAAAAATGCAAAAAAAAAAATGCAAAAAAAAAATGCAAAAAAATGCAAAAAAATGCAAAAAAAAAATGCAAAAAAAATGCAAAAAAATGCAAAAAAAATTGCAAAAAAAATGCAAAAAAATGCAAAAAAAATGCAAAAAAATGCAAAAAAAAATGCAAAAAAAATGCAAAAAAATGCAAAAAAAATGCAAAAAAAAATGCAAAAAAAATGCAAAAAAATGCAAAAAAATTATGCAAAAAAATATGCAAAAAAAATGCAAAAAAATGCAAAAAAATGCAAAAAAATGCAAAAAAATGCAAAAAAATGCAAAAAAAATGCAAAAAAAATGCAAAAAAAAATGCAAAAAAATGCAAAAAAATGCAAAAAAAATGCAAAAAAAAATGCAAAAAAAATGCAAAAAAATGCAAAAAAAATGCAAAAAAAAATGCAAAAAAATGCAAAAAAAATGCAAAAAAATGCAAAAAAAAAATGCAAAAAAAATGCAAAAAAATGCAAAAAAATGCAAAAAAAAATGCAAAAAAAATGCAAAAAAATGCAAAAAAAATGCAAAAAAATGCAAAAAAAATGCAAAAAAAAATGCAAAAAAAAGCAAAAAAATGCAAAAAAATGCAAAAAAAATGCAAAAAAATGCAAAAAAAAATGCAAAAAAAAAATGCAAAAAAATGCAAAAAAAATGCAAAAAAATGCAAAAAAAAAATGCAAAAAAATGCAAAAAAAAATGCAAATAAAATGCAAAAAAAAATGCAAAAAAATGCAAAAAAAAATGCAAATAAAATGCAAAAAAAAATGCAAAAAAAAATGCAAAAAAAAATGCAAAAAAAATGCAAAAAAATGCAAAAAAAATGCAAAAAAAAATGCAAAAAAAAATGCAAAAAAATGCAAAAAAAAAATGCAAAAAAATGCAAAAAAATGCAAAAAAAAATGCAAAAAAAAATGCAAAAAAAATGCAAAAAAAATGCAAAAAAATGCAAAAAAAATGCAAAAAAAAATGCAAAAAAAAATGCAAAAAAATGCAAAAAAAAAATGCAAAAAAATGCAAAAAAAATGCAAAAAAATGCAAAAAAATTATGCAAAAAAATATGCAAAAAAAATGCAAAAAAATGCAAAAAAATGCAAAAAAAATGCAAAAAAAATGCAAAAAAAATGAAAAAAAAATGCAAAAAAATGCAAAAAAATGCAAAAAAAAATGCAAATAAAATGCAAAAAAAAATGCAAAAAAAAATGCAAAAAAAAATGCAAAAAAAATGCAAAAAAATGCAAAAAAAATGCAAAAAAAAATGCAAAAAAAAATGCAAAAAAAATGCAAAAAAATG
This sequence comes from Zingel zingel, assembly GCA_023566125.1. NCBI lineage: Eukaryota > Metazoa > Chordata > Actinopteri > Perciformes > Percidae > Zingel > Zingel zingel. Next base: position 24,964 of record JAKRKW010000256.1, read on the forward strand.
CAAAAAAAATGCAAAAAAAAAATGCAAAAAAAAATGCAAAAAAATGCTAAAAAAATGCAAAAAAAAATGCAAAAAAATGCAAAAAAAATGCAAAAAAATGCAAAAAAAAAATGCAAAAAAAATGCAAAAAAATGCAAAAAAATGCAAAAAAAAATGCAAAAAAAAAGCAAAAAAATACAAAAAAATGCAAAAAAATGCAAAAAAATATGCAAAAAAATATGCAAAAAAAATGCAAAAAAAATGCAAAAAAATGCAAAAAAAAATGCAAAAAAATGCAAAAAAAAATGCAAAAAAAATGCAAAAAAATGCAAAAAAAATGCAAAAAAATGCAAAAAAAATGCAAAAAAATGCAAAAAAATGCAAAAAAAATGCAAAAAAAATGCAAAAAAAAATGCAAAAAAAATGCAAAAAAATGCAAAAAAAATGCAAAAAAATGCAAAAAAAATGCAAAAAAAATGCAAAAAAATGCAAAAAAATGCAAAAAAAATGCAAAAAAAATGCAAAAAAAAATGCAAAAAAAATGCAAAAAAAAATGCAAAAAAAATGCTAAAAAATGCAAAAAAAAATGCAAAAAAAAAATGCAAAAAAAAATGCAAAAAAATGCAAAAAAAATGCAAAAAAAAATGCAAAAAAATGCAAAAAAAAAGCAAAAAAATGCAAAAAAAAAATGCAAAAAAAATGCAAAAAAATCCAAAAAAATGCCAAAAAAAATGCAAAAAAAATATGCAAAAAATATGCAAAAAAAAATGCAAAAAAATGCAAAAAAAAATGCAAAAAAATGCAAAAAAAAATGCAAAAAAAAATGCAAAAAAATGCAAAAAAAATGCAAAAAAAAAATGCAAAAAAAATGCAAAAAAATGCAAAAAAAAATGCAAAAAAAATGCAAAAAAAAATGCAAAAAAAATGCAAAAAAATGCAAAAAAAATGCAAAAAAATGCAAAAAAAAAGCAAAAAAAAATGCAAAAAAAAAAGCAAAAAAAATGCAAAAAAATGCAAAAAAAATGCAAAAAAAATGCAAAAAAAAATGCAAAAAAAATGCAAAAAATGCAAAAAAAATGCAAAAAAAAAATGCAAAAAAAAATGCAAAAAAATGCAAAAAAAATGCAAAAAAAAAGCAAAAAAATGCAAAAAAATGCAAAAAAATGCAAAAAAAAAATGCAAAAAAAATGCAAAAAAATGCAAAAAAATGCAAAAAAAATGCAAAAAAAATGCAAAAAAAAATGCAAAAAAAAATGCAAAAAAATGCAAAAAAACCCCACAAAAAATGCAAAAAAAATGCAAAAAAAAATGCAAAAAAAATGCAAAAAAATGCAAAAAAAATTGCAAAAAAAATGCAAAAAAATGCAAAAAAAATGCAAAAAAATGCAAAAAAAAATGCAAAAAAAATGCAAAAAAATGCAAAAAAAATGCAAAAAAAAATGCAAAAAAAATGCAAAAAAATGCAAAAAAATTATGCAAAAAAATATGCAAAAAAAATGCAAAAAAATGCAAAAAAATGCAAAAAAAATGCAAAAAAAATGCAAAAAAAATGAAAAAAAAATGCAAAAAAATGCAAAAAAATGCAAAAAAAAATGCAAATAAAATGCAAAAAAAAATGCAAAAAAAAATGCAAAAAAAAATGCAAAAAAAATGCAAAAAAATGCAAAAAAAATGCAAAAAAAAATGCAAAAAAAAATGCAAAAAAAATGCAAAAAAATGCAAAAAAAATGCAAAAAAAAAATGCAAAAAAAAATGCAAAAAAATGCTAAAAAAATGCAAAAAAAAATGCAAAAAAATGCAAAAAAATGCAAAAAAATGCAAAAAAAAAATGCAAAAAAAATGCAAAAAAATGCAAAAAAATGCAAAAAAAAATGCAAAAAAAAATGCAAAAAAATACAAAAAAATGCAAAAAAATGCAAAAAAATATGCAAAAAAATATGCAAAAAAAATGCAAAAAAAATGCAAAAAAATGCAAAAAAAATGCAAAAAAATGCAAAAAAAAATGCAAAAAAAATGCAAAAAAATGCAAAAAAAATGCAAAAAAATGCAAAAAAAATGCAAAAAAATGCAAAAAAATGCAAAAAAAATGCAAAAAAAATGCAAAAAAAAATGCAAAAAAAATGCAAAAAAATGCAAAAAAAATGCAAAAAAATGCAAAAAAAATGCAAAAAAAAATGCAAAAAAATGCAAAAAAATTATGCAAAAAAATATGCAAAAAAAATGCAAAAAAATGCAAAAAAATGCAAAAAAATGCAAAAAAATGCAAAAAAAATGCAAAAAAAAATGCAAAAAAAATGCAAAAAAATGCAAAAAAATTATGCAAAAAAATATGCAAAAAAAATGCAAAAAAATGCAAAAAAATGCAAAAAAAATGCAAAAAAAATGCAAAAAAAATGCAAAAAAAATGCAAAAAAATCCAAAAAAATGCCAAAAAAATGCAAAAAAATATGCAAAAAATATGCAAAAAAAATGCAAAAAAAATGCAAAAAAATGCAAAAAAAATGCAAAAAAATTATGCAAAAAAATATGCAAAAAAAATGCAAAAAAATGCAAAAAAATGCAAAAAAAATGCAAAAAAAATGCAAAAAAAATGCAAAAAAAATGCAAAAAAATCCAAAAAAATGCCAAAAAAAATGCAAAAAAATATGCAAAAAATATGCAAAAAAAATGCAAAAAAAATGCAAAAAAATTATGCAAAAAAATATGCAAAAAAATGCAAAAAAATGCAAAAAAATGCAAAAAAAATGCAAAAAAAATGCAAAAAAAATGCAAAAAAAATGCAAAAAAATCCAAAAAAATGCCAAAAAAAATGCAAAAAAATATGCAAAAAATATGCAAAAAAATATGCAAAAAAATGCAAAAAAATGCAAAAAAATGCAAAAAAAATGCAAAAAAAATGCAAAAAAAATGCAAAAAAAATGCAAAAAAATCCAAAAAAATGCAAAAAAAAATGCAAAAAAATATGCAAAAAATATGCAAAAAAAATGCAAAAAAAATGCAAAAAAATGCAAAAAAAATGCAAAAAAATGCAAAAAAAAATGCAAAAAAAATGCAAAAAAATGCAAAAAAAATGCAAAAAAATGCAAAAAAAAAATGCAAAAAAAATGCAAAAAAATGCAAAAAAAATGCAAAAAAAATGCAAAAAAAATGCAAAAAAAATGCAAAAAAAAAAGCTAAAAAATGCAAAAAAATGCAAAAAAAAATGCAAAAAAAAATGCAAAAAAAATGCAAAAAAATGCAAAAAAAATGCAAAAAAAATGCAAAAAAAAATGCAAAAAAAATGCTAAAAAATGCAAAAAAAAATGCAAAAAAAAAATGCAAAAAAAAATGCAAAAAAATGCAAAAAAAATGCAAAAAAAAATGCAAAAAAATGCAAAAAAAAAGCAAAAAAATGCAAAAAAAAAATGCAAAAAAAATGCAAAAAAATCCAAAAAAATGCCAAAAAAAATGCAAAAAAAATATGCAAAAAATATGCAAAAAAAAATGCAAAAAAATGCAAAAAAAAATGCAAAAAAATGCAAAAAAAAATGCAAAAAAAAATGCAAAAAAATGCAAAAAAAATGCAAAAAAAAAATGCAAAAAAAATGCAAAAAAATGCAAAAAAAATGCAAAAAAAATGCAAAAAAAAATGCAAAAAAAATGCAAAAAAATGCAAAAAAAATGCAAAAAAATGCAAAAAAAAAGCAAAAAAAAATGCAAAAAAAAAAGCAAAAAAAATGCAAAAAAATGCAAAAAAAATGCAAAAAAAATGCAAAAAAAAATGCAAAAAAAATGCAAAAAATGCAAAAAAAATGCAAAAAAAAAATGCAAAAAAAAATGCAAAAAAATGCAAAAAAAATGCAAAAAAAAAGCAAAAAAATGCAAAAAAAATGCAAAAAAATGCAAAAAAAAAATGCAAAAAAAATGCAAAAAAATGCAAAAAAAAATGCAAAAAAAATGCAAAAAAATGCAAAAAAAAATGCAAAAAAATGCAAAAAAAATGCAAAAAAAATGCAAAAAAAAATGCAAAAAAAAGCAAAAAAATGCAAAAAAATGCAAAAAAAATGCAAAAAAAATGCAAAAAAAAATGCAAAAAAATGCAAAAAAACCCCACAAAAAATGCAAAAAAAATGCAAAAAAAAATGCAAAAAAAATGCAAAAAAATGCAAAAAAAAATGCAAAAAAAAAATGCAAAAAAAATGCAAAAAAATGCAAAAAAAATGCAAAAAAATGCAAAAAAAATGCAAAAAAAATGCAAAAAAAAATGCAAAAAAAATGCAAAAAAATGCAAAAAAATGCAAAAAAAATGCAAAAAAATGCAAAAAAAAATGCAAAAAAATGCAAAAAAATGCAAAAAAAATGCAAAAAAATGCAAAAAAAAAAATGCAAAAAAATGCAAAAAAATGCAAAAAAAATGCAAAAAAAATGCAAAAAAAAATGCAAAAAAAATGCAAAAAAATGCAAAAAAAAATGCAAAAAAATGCAAAAAAAATGCAAAAAAAAATGCAAAAAAAAATGCAAAAAAAATGCAAAAAAATGCAAAAAAAATGCAAAAAAAATGCAAAAAAAAATGCAAAAAAAATGCAAAAAAATGCAAAAAAAATGCAAAAAAAAATGCAAAAAAAAATGCAAAAAAATGCAAAAAAAATGCAAAAAAAATGCAAAAAAATGCAAAAAAAATGCAAAAAAATGCAAAAAAAAAATGCAAAAAAAATGCAAAAAAATGCAAAAAAATGCAAAAAAAAATGCAAAAAAAATGCAAAAAAATGCAAAAAAAATGCAAAAAAAAATGCAAAAAAAAATGCAAAAAAATGCAAAAAAAATGCAAAAAAAAATGCAAAAAAATGCAAAAAAAATGCAAAAAAATGCAAAAAAAAAATGCAAAAAAAATGCAAAAAAAATGCAAAAAAATGCAAAAAAAAATGCAAAAAAATGCAAAAAAATGCAAAAAAAATGCAAAAAAATGCAAAAAAAAAATGCAAAAAAATGCAAAAAAATGCAAAAAAAATGCAAAAAAAATGCAAAAAAATGCAAAAAAAAATGCAAAAAAATGCAAAAAAATGCAAAAAAAATGCAAAAAAATGCAAAAAAAAAATGCAAAAAAATGCAAAAAAATGCAAAAAAAATGCAAAAAAAAGCAAAAAAATGCAAAAAAATGCAAAAAAATGCAAAAAAAAAATGCAAAAAAAATGCAAAAAAATGCAAAAAAAAATGCAAAAAAAATGCAAAAAAATGCAAAAAAAAATGCAAAAAAATGCAAAAAAAATGCAAAAAAAATGCAAAAAAAAATGCAAAAAAAAGCAAAAAAATGCAAAAAAATGCAAAAAAAATGCAAAAAAAATGCAAAAAAAAATGCAAAAAAATGCAAAAAAACCCCACAAAAAATGCAAAAAAAATGCAAAAAAAAATGCAAAAAAAATGCAAAAAAATGCAAAAAAAAATGCAAAAAAAAAATGCAAAAAAAATGCAAAAAAATGCAAAAAAAATGCAAAAAAATGCAAAAAAAATGCAAAAAAAATGCAAAAAAAAATGCAAAAAAAATGCAAAAAAATGCAAAAAAATGCAAAAAAAATGCAAAAAAATGCAAAAAAAAATGCAAAAAAATGCAAAAAAATGCAAAAAAAATGCAAAAAAATGCAAAAAAAAAATGCAAAAAAATGCAAAAAAATGCAAAAAAAATGCAAAAAAAATGCAAAAAAAAATGCAAAAAAAATGCAAAAAAATGCAAAAAAAATGCAAAAAAATGCAAAAAAAATGCAAAAAAAAATGCAAAAAAAAATGCAAAAAAAATGCAAAAAAATGCAAAAAAAATGCAAAAAAAATGCAAAAAAAAATGCAAAAAAAATGCAAAAAAATGCAAAAAAAATGCAAAAAAAAATGCAAAAAAAAATGCAAAAAAATGCAAAAAAAATGCAAAAAAAAATGCAAAAAAATGCAAAAAAAATGCAAAAAAATGCAAAAAAAAAATGCAAAAAAAATGCAAAAAAATGCAAAAAAATGCAAAAAAAAATGCAAAAAAAATGCAAAAAAATGCAAAAAAAATGCAAAAAAAAATGCAAAAAAAAATGCAAAAAAATGCAAAAAAAATGCAAAAAAAAATGCAAAAAAATGCAAAAAAAATGCAAAAAAATGCAAAAAAAAAATGCAAAAAAAATGCAAAAAAAATGCAAAAAAATGCAAAAAAAAATGCAAAAAAATGCAAAAAAATGCAAAAAAAATGCAAAAAAATGCAAAAAAAAAATGCAAAAAAATGCAAAAAAAATGCAAAAAAAAATGCAAAAAAAATGCAAAAAAAAATGCAAAAAAAATGCAAAAAAATGCAAAAAAAAATGCAAAAAAATGCAAAAAAAATGCAAAAAAAAATGCAAAAAAAATGCAAAAAAAATGCAAAAAAAAATGCAAAAAAAATGCAAAAAAATGCAAAAAAAATGCAAAAAAAAATGCAAAAAAAAATGCAAAAAAATGCAAAAAAAATGCAAAAAAAAATGCAAAAAAAATGCAAAAAAAATGCAAAAAAATGCAAAAAAAAAATGCAAAAAAAATGCAAAAAAATCCAAAAAAATGCAAAAAAAATGCAAAAAAAAAATGCAAAAAATATGCAAAAAAAATGCAAAAAAAATGCAAAAAAATGCAAAAAAAAATGCAAAAAAATGCAAAAAAAAATGCAAAAAAAAATGCAAAAAAATGCAAAAAAAATGCAAAAAAATGCAAAAAAAAAATGCAAAAAAAATGCAAAAAAATGCAAAAAAAATGCAAAAAAAATGCAAAAAAAAATGCAAAAAAAAATGCAAAAAAAAATGCAAAAAAATGCAAAAAAAAATGCAAAAAAAAATGCAAAAAAATGCAAAAAAAAAGCAAAAAAATGCAAAAAAAAAATGCAAAAAAAATGCAAAAAAATCCAAAAAAATGCCAAAAAAAATGCAAAAAAAATATGCAAAAAAAATGCAAAAAAAAATGCAAAAAAAAATGCAAAAAAATGCAAAAAAAATGCAAAAAAAAATGCAAAAAAAATGCAAAAAAATGCAAAAAAAATGCAAAAAAAATGCAAAAAAAAATGCAAAAAAAATGCAAAAAAATGCAAAAAAAATGCAAAAAAATGCAAAAAAAATGCAAAAAAAATGCAAAAAAAAAGCAAAAAAAATGCAAAAAAATGCAAAAAAATGCAAAAAAAAATGCAAAAAAAAATGCAAAAAAAATGCAAAAAAATGCAAAAAAAATGCAAAAAAAAATGCAAAAAAAATGCAAAAAAATGCAAAAAAAATGCAAAAAAAAAGCAAAAAAATGCAAAAAAATGCAAAAAAATGCAAAAAAAAAATGCAAAAAAAATGCAAAAAAATGCAAAAAAAAATGCAAAAAAAATGCAAAAAAAATGCAAAAAAATGCAAAAAAAATGCAAAAAATGCAAAAAAATGCAAAAAAAAATGCAAAAAAAATGCAAAAAAAATGCAAAAAAAATGCAAAAAAATGCAAAAAAAATGCAAAAAAAATGCAAAAAAAAATGCAAAAAAAATGCAAAAAAATGCAAAAAAAATGCAAAAAAAAAATGCAAAAAAAATGCAAAAAAATGCAAAAAAAATGCAAAAAAATGCAAAAAAAATGCAAAAAAAATGCAAAAAAAAATGCAAAAAAAATGCAAAAAAAATGCAAAAAAATATGCAAAAAAAAATGCAAAAAAAATGCAAAAAAAATGCAAAAAAATGCAAAAAAAATGCAAAAAAAATGCAAAAAAAAATGCAAAAAAAAATGCAAAAAAATCCAAAAAAATGCAAAAAAAAATGCAAAAAAATATGCAAAAAATATGCAAAAAAAATGCAAAAAAAATGCAAAAAAATGCAAAAAAAAATGCAAAAAATGCAAAAAAAAATGCAAAAAAATGCAAAAAAATGCAAAAAAAAATGCAAAAAAATGCAAAAAAAAATGCAAAAAAATGCAAAAAAAATGCAAAAAAAATGCAAAAAAAAATGCAAAAAAATGCAAAAAAAATGCAAAAAAATGCAAAAAAAATGCAAAAAAAAATGCAAAAAAAATGCAAAAAAAAATGCAAAAAAATGCAAAAAAATGCAAAAAAAATGCAAAAAAAAATGCAAAAAAAAATGCAAAAAAATGCAAAAAAAATGCAAAAAAAATGCAAAAAAAATGCAAAAAAAAATGCAAAAAAAATGCAAAAAAAATGCAAAAAAAATGCAAAAAAAAATGCAAAAAAATGCAAAAAAAAAATGCAAAAAAAATGCAAAAAAATCCAAAAAAATGCCAAAAAAAATGCAAAAAAAATATGCAAAAAATATGCAAAAAAAATGCAAAAAAAATGCAAAAAAATGCAAAAAAAAATGCAAAAAAATGCAAAAAAAAATGCAAAAAAAAATGCAAAAAAATGCAAAAAAAATGCAAAAAAATGCAAAAAAAAAATGCAAAAAAATGCAAAAAAATGCAAAAAAAATGCAAAAAAAATGCAAAAAAAAATGCAAAAAAAATGCAAAAAAATGCAAAAAAAATGCAAAAAAATGCAAAAAAAAAATGCAAAAAAAATGCAAAAAAATGCAAAAAAAAATGCAAAAAAAATGCAAAAAAAAATGCAAAAAAATGCAAAAAAAATGCAAAAAAATGCAAAAAAAATGCAAAAAAATGCAAAAAAAAATGCAAAAAAATGCAAAAAAATGCAAAAAAAAATGCAAAAAAAATGCAAAAAAATGCAAAAAAATGCAAAAAAAAGCAAAAAAAATGCAAAAAAATGCAAAAAAAAATGCAAAAAAAATGCAAAAAAAATGCAAAAAAAATGCAAAAAAAAATGCAAAAAAAATGCAAAAAAATGCAAAAAAATTATGCAAAAAAATATGCAAAAAAAATGCAAAAAAAATGCAAAAAAATGCAAAAAAATGCAAAAAAATGCAAAAAAATGCAAAAAAAATGCAAAAAAAAATGCAAAAAAAAATGCAAAAAAAATGCAAAAAAAATGCAAAAAAAAATGCAAAAAAAAATGCAAAAAAATGCAAAAAAAATGCAAAAAAAATGCAAAAAAATGCAAAAAAAATGCAAAAAAAATGCAAAAAAAAATGCAAAAAAAATGCAAAAAAAATGCAAAAAAATGCAAAAAAAATGCAAAAAAAATGCAAAAAAATGCAAAAAAAATGCAAAAAATGCAAAAATGCAAAAAAATGCAAAAAAAATGCAAAAAAAAATGCAAAAAAAAAGCAAAAAAAATGCAAAAAAATGCAAAAAAAATGCAAAAAAATGCAAAAAAAAATGAAAAAAAAAATGCAAAAAAATGCAAAAAAAATGCAAAAAAATGCAAAAAAAAATGCAAAAAAAATGCAAAAAAATGCAAAAAAATGCAAAAAAAAATGCAAAAAAAAATGCAAAAAAAATGCAAAAAAAATGCAAAAAAATGCAAAAAAATGCAAAAAAAATGCAAAAAAAAATGCAAAAAAAAATGCAAAAAAATGCAAAAAAAATGCAAAAAAAATGCAAAAAAAATGCAAAAAAAAATGCAAAAAAAATGCAAAAAAATGCAAAAAAAAATGCAAAAAAATGCAAAAAAATGCAAAAAAAATGCAAAAAAAAATGCAAAAAAATGCAAAAAAAAAATGCAAAAAAAATGCAAAAAAAATCCAAAAAAATGCCAAAAAATATGCAAAAAAATATGCAAAAAATATGCAAAAAAAATGCAAAAAAAATGCAAAAAAAATGCAAAAAAAAATGCAAAAAAATGCAAAAAAAAATGCAAAAAAAATGCAAAAAAAATGCAAAAAAAATGCAAAAAAATGCAAAAAAAAATGCAAAAAAAATGCAAAAAAATGCAAAAAAAATGCAAAAAAAATGCAAAAAAAAATGCAAAAAAAATGCAAAAAAATGCAAAAAAATGCAAAAAAATGCAAAAAAAAATGCAAAAAAAATGCAAAAAAAAATGCAAAAAATGCAAAAAAATGCAAAAAAAATGCAAAAAAAATGCAAAAAAAAATGCAAAAAAAATGCAAAAAAAATGCAAAAAAAAATGCAAAAAAAAATGCAAAAAAAAATGCAAAAAAAAGCAAAAAAATGCAAAAAAAAAATGCAAAAAAAATGCAAAAAAAACCAAAAAAATGTCAAAAAAAATGCAAAAAAAATATGCAAAAAAATGCAAAAAAAAATGCAAAAAAAATGCAAAAAAATGCAAAAAAAATGCAAAAAAAAAATGCAAAAAAAATGCAAAAAAATGCAAAAAAAATGCAAAAAAAATGCAAAAAAAAATGCAAAAAAAATGCAAAAAAATGCAAAAAAAATGCAAAAAAATGCAAAAAAAATGCAAAAAAAATGCAAAAAAAAAGCAAAAAAAATGCAAAAAAATGCAAAAAAATGCAAAAAAAAATGCAAAAAAAAATGCAAAAAAATGCAAAAAAATGCAAAAAAAATGCAAAAAAAAATGCAAAAAAAATGCAAAAAAATGCAAAAAAAATGCAAAAAAAAAGCAAAAAAATGCAAAAAAATGCAAAAAAATGCAAAAAAAAAATGCAAAAAAATGCAAAAAAAATGCAAAAAAAAATGCAAAAAAAATGCAAAAAAAATGCAAAAAAAATGCAAAAAAAATGCAAAAAAAATGCAAAAAAAATGCAAAAAAAAATGCAAAAAAAAGCAAAAAAATGCAAAAAAAATGCAAAAAAAATGCAAAAAAAAATGCAAAAAAAAATGCAAAAAAATGCAAAAAAAACCCACAAAAAATGCAAAAAAAATGCAAAAAAAAATGCAAAAAAAATGCAAAAAAATGCAAAAAAAATGCAAAAAAAAATGCAAAAAAAATGCAAAAAAATGCAAAAAAAATGCAAAAAAATGCAAAAAAAATGCAAAAAAAATGCAAAAAAAAATGCAAAAAAAATGCAAAAAAATGCAAAAAAATTATGCAAAAAAAAATGCAAAAAAAATGCAAAAAAAATGCAAAAAAATGCAAAAAAAATGCAAAAAAAATGCAAAAAAAATGCAAAAAAAAATGCAAAAAAAATGCAAAAAAAATGCAAAAAAATGCAAAAAAATGCAAAAAAAATGCAAAAAAAAATGCAAAAAAAAATGCAAAAAAATGCAAAAAAAAATGCAAAAAAAATGCAAAAAAAATGCAAAAAAAAATGCAAAAAAAATGCAAAAAAATGCAAAAAAAAAATGCAAAAAAAAATGCAAAAAAATGCAAAAAAAATGCAAAAAAAAATGCAAAAAAATGCAAAAAAAAAATGCAAAAAAAATGCAAAAAAATCCAAAAAAATGCCAAAAAAAATATGCAAAAAAATATGCAAAAAATATGCAAAAAAAATGCAAAAAAAATGCAAAAAAATGCAAAAAAAAATGCAAAAAAATGCAAAAAAAAATGCAAAAAAAAATGCAAAAAAATGCAAAAAAATGCAAAAAAATGCAAAAAAAAAATGCAAAAAAAATGCAAAAAAATGCAAAAAAATGCAAAAAAAATGCAAAAAAAATGCAAAAAAAATGCAAAAAAATGCAAAAAAATGCAAAAAATGCAAAAAATGCAAAAAAAATGCAAAAAAAATGCAAAAAAAAATGCAAAAAAATGCAAAAAAATGCAAAAAAAATGCAAAAAAAATGCAAAAAAAAAATGCAAAAAAAATGCAAAAAAATGCAAAAAAAATGCAAAAAAAAAATGCAAAAAAAAATGCAAAAAAATGCAAAAAAAATGCAAAAAAAAAAGCAAAAAAATGCAAAAAAATCCAAAAAAATGTCAAAAAAAATGCAAAAAAAATATGCAAAAAAATGCAAAAAAAAATGCAAAAAAAAATGCAAAAAAATGCAAAAAAAATGCAAAAAAAAAATGCAAAAAAAATGCAAAAAAATGCAAAAAAAATGCAAAAAAAATGCAAAAAAAAATGCAAAAAAAAATGCAAAAAAATGCAAAAAAAATGCAAAAAAATGCAAAAAAAATGCAAAAAAAAATGCAAAAAAAAAGCAAAAAAAATGCAAAAAAATGCAAAAAAATGCAAAAAAAATGCAAAAAAAAATGCAAAAAAAATGCAAAAAATGCAAAAAAAATGCAAAAAAAATGCAAAAAAAAAAATGCAAAAAAAATGCAAAAAAAATGCAAAAAAAAAGCAAAAAAATGCAAAAAAATGCAAAAAAAATGCAAAAAAAAAATGCAAAAAAAATGCAAAAAAATGCAAAAAAAATGCAAAAAAAATGCAAAAAAATGCAAAAAAAATGCAAAAAAATGCAAAAAAAATGCAAAAAAAATGCAAAAAAAAATGCAAAAAAAAGCAAAAAAAATGCAAAAAAATGCAAAAAAAATGCAAAAAAAATGCAAAAAAAATGCAAAAAAATGCAAAAAAAACCCACAAAAAATGCAAAAAAAATGCAAAAAAAAATGCAAAAAAAATGCAAAAAAAATGCAAAAAAAAATGCAAAAAAAAATGCAAAAAAAATGCAAAAAAATGCAAAAAAAATGCAAAAAAATGCAAAAAAAATGCAAAAAAAATGCAAAAAAAAATGCAAAAAAAATGCAAAAAAATGCAAAAAATTATGCAAAAAAAAATGCAAAAAAAATGCAAAAAAATGCAAAAAAATGCAAAAAAAATGCAAAAAAAATGCAAAAAAAATGCAAAAAAAATGCAAAAAAATCCAAAAAAATGCCAAAAAAAATGCAAAAAAATATGCAAAAAATATGCAAAAAAAATGCAAAAAAAATGCAAAAAAATGCAAAAAAATGCAAAAAATGCAAAAAAAAATGCAAAAAAATGCAAAAAAATGCAAAAAAAAATGCAAAAAAATGCAAAAAAAAAATGCAAAAAAATGCAAAAAAAAATGCAAAAAAAATGCAAAAAAAAATGCAAAAAAAATGCAAAAAAAATGCAAAAAAAATGCAAAAAAAATGCAAAAAAAAATGCAAAAAAAATGCAAAAAAATGCAAAAAAAATGCAAAAAAAAAATGCAAAAAAAAATGCAAAAAAATGCAAAAAAATGCAAAAAAAAATGCAAAAAAATGCAAAAAAAATGCAAAAAAATGCAAAAAAAAATGCAAAAAAAATGCAAAAAAATCCAAAAAAAATGCCAAAAAAAATGCAAAAAAATATGCAAAAAATATGCAAAAAAAATGCAAAAAAAATGCAAAAAAAATGCAAAAAAAAATGCAAAAAAAATGCAAAAAAAATGCAAAAAAAATGCAAAAAAAATGCAAAAAAATGCAAAAAAAATGCAAAAAAATGCAAAAAAAATGCAAAAAAAATGCAAAAAAAAGCAAAAAAAATGCAAAAAAATGCAAAAAAATGCAAAAAAAATGCAAAAAAAATGCAAAAAAAATGCAAAAAAATGCAAAAAAAATGCAAAAAAAAAATGCAAAAAAAAATGCAAAAAAAATGCAAAAAAAATGCAAAAAAAAAGCAAAAAAATGCAAAAAAATGCAAAAAAATGCAAAAAAAAAATGCAAAAAAAAATGCAAAAAAAATGCAAAAAAAAAGCAAAAAAAATGCAAAAAAAATGCAAAAAAAATGCAAAAAAAATGCAAAAAAAAATGCAAAAAAAATGCAAAAAAATGCAAAAAAAATGCAAAAAAAAAATGCAAAAAAAAATGCAAAAAAATGCAAAAAAAAATGCAAAAAAAAAGCAAAAAAATGCAAAAAAATGCAAAAAAATGCAAAAAAAAAATGCAAAAAAAATGCAAAAAAAATGCAAAAAAAAATGCAAAAAAAATGCAAAAAAATGCAAAAAAAATGCAAAAAAATGCAAAAAAAATGCAAAAAAAATGCAAAAAAAAATGCAAAAAAAAGCAAAAAAAATGCAAAAAAATGCAAAAAAAATGCAAAAAAAAATGCAAAAAAAAATGCAAAAAAATGCAAAAAAAAACCCACAAAAAATGCAAAAAAAATGCAAAAAAAAATGCAAAAAAAATGCAAAAAAATGCAAAAAAAATGCAAAAAAAAATGCAAAAAAAATGCAAAAAAATGCAAAAAAAATGCAAAAAAATGCAAAAAAAATGCAAAAAAATGCAAAAAAAATGCAAAAAAAATGCAAAAAAAATGCAAAAAAATTATGCAAAAAAAAATGCAAAAAAAATGCAAAAAAATGCAAAAAAAATGCAAAAAAAAATGCAAAAAAAATGCAAAAAAAAATTGCAAAAAAATCAAAAAAATGCAAAAAGAA
>JAKRKW010000257.1:0-15000 GCA_023566125.1 Zingel zingel
GATAGATAGACCGCTAAATACCTGTTTACAGCTTTCTTATTGCTTTCAGGATGATAAGCTGACCTCTTCCTTATTAGAAGCCCCGTTTGGTTTATGTCCACCAGTGTTGATCTACACACCTCTTTTTACAAAAACAAAACGCTTAAACACAAGATACGCTTTTTATATTTCCTCACCAGTTGTAGGCATAGTTGAAAAAAAAAAACGAAGTCTCTTTTCTTTCAACAAAAAGAATTAAAAAAGAAAAAAACTTCAGAGGTCTTTTGTTGAGGAAGGCTGAGAAAAACGAGGTCAAAGTTAGCTAGCAGTCGAGCTAAAACAGTCGGTACGAAAGTGAGCAGACCGCCTTGAAACACATCCGTTTTAAACCCTACAAGACACACCCAGGATGACGCTTTTACAAAACCAACAACAGCAAACCCCTTCTTAACAGATAGCCAACGGTCTGTCAGCCGTTTAACACCTTTTACTAGCGTCATAAGGGACAACCCTCCAACGGCATTACGACCACGAGGTCAACGTTTTTTAATTTACAAATGGCTGAATAAATTAAATATCTTACAACATGCTTAAACACAAGATCTGCTTTTAAAATGTACTTACCAATTGTAGATGTTGCTAAAAAACGAATCCTCTTTGCTTTCACAAAAAAAGTACATTGCAGGAGAGCTTTGTTAGTGGAAAAACGTGATAGCAAGGTAGCTATCAACACAGCTAAAATGGCTGGTTAAAAAAGTGAACAAGATAGCATGCAAAAAGGGGTGCTATTAAAACGATGTAATGTGCTTTGCTGAAAAACGAATCCTCTTTGCTTTCACAAAAATAAAAAAAGAACACCAGCTGGTACGGGTGTGGAAGGCCGAGAAAAAAAGTGGTAACAAGTTAGCTAGCTAACAGACTAGCCAGCTAACAGCCTAGCTAAAATGGTTTGTTAAAAAGTGAGCAAACTACCGAAACAGTACGACAGTGTGACCTCGGTCGATCCGTCTGCTAGATGCAACAGCTCCCTCAGTCACTAAAGGCACACACACACACACACACACACACACACACGATGTGCTCCCGGCATTACGAACGCTAGAGGCGATCCCAGGTTCGACCGCTAGAGACACAGACGCAGAGCGAACGTGAGGATGCGTTGTCGTTATTACACCATTTGCGGACCCTATGACAAAGGCATTATGCACACAGGAGGCACATGACTTTTTCAGACATGTTGAGACATAGCCTAACAGACTCCCTTTTAGGAATACATGATTTTAAAACTTCAACATACACGGACTTCCCTTCCCCTCAGGGGGGGCACTACAAACCGGGCGATATCGATTTCATTTATTTTGGCATTTTTAAAAAAAATTAATTTATTGTTTTATTTTTATTTTATTTTTTCCCTTGCTGCGCACGCAGCTCGAGCGACCGACCAATCACAACGCTAGAAAGACATGAGAGTACCAATCAAAGGGGCACGTGCACGCGTGTGCACGTGAGGACCACACGTGCATACCTGCCCCTTATATACTACTAACCATCACCAATGAATAAGGAACTATCTGCTGAGTTCAATGATACCTCACACAAGGGTCTACCTTAAACGGTTAAAATGTTATGAAAGGGGGCATGGCTTAAGCATAGGGGGCGTGCCAAACCATCACCAATAAAAAAAGAAAGTCTCTGCTGAGTTCATTGATACCTCACATAAGACTCTACCTTAAACCGGTCACCAGTTATGAAAGGGGGCGTGGCTAAGCACAGAGGGGGGGGGGGGCAAACAATCACTAATGGATAAGGAACTCTCTGCTGAGTTCAATGATACCTCACACAAGGGTATACCTTAAAGGGTTCAAATGTTGAGAAAGGGGGCGGGGCTATAGCATAGGGGGCGGACCAAACCATCATCAATGAAGAAGGAAGTCTCTGCTGAGTTCATTGACACCTCACACAATACTCTACCTTAAACGGTTCAAATATATAAATATAAAAGAGGGTGTGGCCTGAGTAAGTGGGCGTGGTTAAAGTAGAGGGGGCGGCTCAGTATAACATGTAGCCATTACATTATAAGTTTCATGGACGAATGCGTCACATGGTTTTTTCTCTCCGGAAATTCACAGCCAGATTGTCATGGCGGCTTGTTCAGAATACGATCTCATATTGTACTAAAATAGTTCACTGAAACGTGTTTCTGAAAACATTTTAAGCGAGAAATAGGCCATGCAGTTTCTGAATCTGTCTTCGTTTCAGATCAACAAAGGTTAGTTTAAAAGATTTTCGTCAGATTTTGAGAGGCTCATCTGCTCGCCATTTCCGGGTGAGTCCTGACTGCCCTGTCTCCGACTGAACATGTTGGGTCGGCCCAAATGAAGGCCGATGGCTCCTCGGACGGACGACGGTAGAAGGTAGAGTCTTGTGTGAGGTATCATTGATATCAGCAGAGTTTGTTTTTGATGCCCGCCCCCTATGCTTAAGCCACGCCCCTTTCATAACTGGTGACCCATTTAAGGTAGAGTCTTATGTGAGGTATCAATGTCTTTTTAATTGGTAGACCCCTATTCTTTGGCCACGCCCCCTTTCACAGCTAATGAACTGTATGACGTAGAGTCTTGTGTGAGGCATCATTGAAATCAGCAGGGAATTACCTTTGCATTGGTGACGATTTGCCGGTGTCTGAGTGCCGCACAAAGGCACGGTCGCAAGGAGCAGCGACCCGCCGGTATCCCCGGCGTGCGTAGAGGAGCGAGGGTCCGTCCATCGCTGCTTGCCGCTTTAATTAGGGCCCGAGCGCCGAAGGCCCTATTGGAACTGAAGGAATTATTATTAGGGCCCCGAGCGCTGAGTATTGTGAGAGTATTGTGTGAGGTGTCATTGAACTCAGCAGAGAGTTCCTTCTTCATTGGTGATGGTTTGCTCCGCCCCTATGCTTAAGCCACGCCCCCTTTCATAACATTTTAACCGTTTAAGGTAGAACTTTGTTTGAGGTATCATTGAACTCAGCAGAGACTTCCTTCTTCATTGGTGATGGTTTTGCCCGCCCCCTATGATTTAGCCACGCCCATTTTCACAGATAATGAACTGTATGACGTAGAGTCTTGTGTGAAGTATCGTTGAACTCGGCAGGGAGTTCCCTTTTCATTGGTGACGATTTGCAGTGTCCGAGTGCCGCGCAAATGCACGGTTGCAAGGAGCGGGGCGAACGCCGGAAACCCCGACGCGCACAGAGGCACGAGGGCCGGTCCATCGCTGCTTGCAGCTTTAATTTGGGGCCCGAGCGCTGACAGCGGCGAAGGCCCTATTGAAACTGAAGGAATTATTATTAGGGCCCGAGCGCCGACTGCGGTGAAGGTCCTATTGAAACTGAAGGAATTATTATTAGGGCCCGAGAGCCGACAGCGGCGAAGGCCCTATTGGAACTGAAGGAATTATTATTATTATTTTCTGCAAGTAAATTGGCTTTTTGAAGGGGTTAACATATTCAAAAACTCACCAAAATTGGCGGGCGCATCAAGTCTGGCGAAATGTTACATATTTTAAGGGTTTCAGGAATAGGCGCACAAAAATGGCTCACTAGCGCCCCCTAGAAAGTTAAATAAATTGAGCCCCTGCTGTGCGTTTAACGTAGACTCAGGAAACTTGGTACACATATGTAACATGTCGAGATGTACAAATAACTCCATTAGAGCCATACCATAAACCCAACAGGAAGTCCGCCATTTTGATTTCAATGTTCGAAATTAGTGGGATTTTGGCCATTTCCACATGTCGTACTTTAACGAACTCCTCCTAGAGATTTCATCCGTTCAACTTCAAATTTGGTCTGTGCCATCTTAAGACGTTAAAGATGAAAAGTTCACTGCAAAAACTCCTGTTCTAACCAAGACATACAATCTTATATCCAGCCAAAAGGTCTTATCTATCTTATTTTGAGAATAATATACCAGACAAGAGCAGATTGTGTAAGACAATTTAGATTTTAGGAATATTTTTCCTTTCTTTTCTTCCTTAGTTAGTATATCTTAAAGTTAGTTATGTTTGATGTACATCAAGCAGAATGACTGTTAGAGACAGCATTTGAGGTATTTTAAGATGATTTATAGCTGTTAGAGACTGGTTTCAAGACTGCCCAGTAACAACTACTAAAATAACACTTTAAGTCAATATTGTATTTATTCCAAATACTTCTGTTGTGTCAACAACACATTTATTTACAGTTATTTAAAAACAGTAGCAACTCATTTCATCAGTATCAAGTCACCAAACACCTTCCAAAACTTACAGTATGGTTATTAATTTCCAGTTTTAAGTGCAATTACATCATCAAGGTTATATTTTGTCACAACATACAAATTGTTTTTAAAAGTGACTGCATAATATGATGTATAATCTACTAGCTTTTCAGCATCTTGGAACTCTGTTGCCTGTGCAAGATTAGGTACAGCAACTTCAAATGCCAAAAGATCTCTATTCCAACCAAGAGTATCGTAAAGGTGATATTCAAAACAATACAATAAACTATCACATAAATGTTTTTTATAAGTCCAAAAACAGGTACTGTCTCATTTGCATTAGCAATTATCAGAGACTGTTCACGGATGTACTTGATACCATTGAGAATCAGCCACTTTACACTGACTGCATGTTGTATGCCATCAATCCCCAAAAAATCTCTTGTCTTTTCTGTGATGTAATCCATATTTGTCACTTCTGATACAGGACCCAATTCCCTCTCATGAACAAAAACCGGGTGCTCAGTGCCCATTTCATTTTGAACACATTCAAAAAGCTGATTATGGTTCACAAGTGACTTACAGACATTTTTAAAGTTCAATTTAGATGACCACTGTTTAAAAAAAAAAAAAAAAAAAAAAAAGAGTGCTTTGACTCAAATCTCATGCACATATGCCTTATCAAAAGGGCCCAGAACAAGAATTTGAGCAGGGAGATGCAGCATGTAATGTTGCTTAGGAATTACATTATTCTCAGGAAACAGTTGCTTAAACTGTTTGAGATGCTGTTCAATCATCTGTTTCAGTCTCAATACACTTTGCACTGATAAAACCGGGGCAAACATAGATGGTAAGGAGAAGTCTTGCTCTTTGTGTATTTCTTTCCCAAAAATGTACTGTTGTTGCTATGACAATGGGACTGATTATAAACTGACCCATAGATGTACAATTGACAGTTTTAAAATGTAGAAAGGGTGCAGTGTGTGACCAGATTTACTTAATGTTTCCCATTTAAATTTACTTTTGAAATTACATTACATGTCATTTAGCTGACGCTTTTATCCAAAGCGACTTACAATTGCTATATATGTCAGAGGTCGTACGCCTCTGGAGCAACTAGGGCCGGTTACACACTGCACGCGTCGCGAGAGCGTGGCGTTTCTGTTGCGTCTCAGCTGCGTGGATTTTTCTGTGTCCTACACACCAGAAGCGTGTCTGACGCGGCGCTGCTCCTGCTGCTAGGTACAGGGAGGGCTGATGTCGGGACATAATGCCGACAGATTCAAACTTGAAAAATGGGTAAGTGGGCTGTCTGTTTCTAACAACTTTGTGTAGCTGTAAGGAGCCTATATAGCCTATCTGATGTTGGACCGTCACTCAGAACACACACTACGTTGTTATAGTAGCCTATCCTACCATTTATATATAGCCTACCGATTAGATTAAAGCAAGACAACGTCGGCAGTATTGACTGCAAAATATGTTACAGAATATTTCGGTCTGTATGACAGGTGCAATGTTTGAAAATCTTTTCTCTGAAATTTTGTATTACATTTATATCTACACTAATGTCAAAACCTAGACTTTCAAACATGTCATTTATTAATATGCATTTGTGTCTAAATGACAAACAAATTTTCCTCTTCTATTTTGCCTGGAAACGCTTCCAACACGCTTGCGTCTTGCGTGAAAAATAGGCGTTGGTTCTATTTCTAGCAGGCGCGCGTCTCATGCCGGCAGTGTGTAACCTCTAACCTGTTAACATGGGAGCCGAAATATAAACGGGCACGCCACGCAGCTGACACACTCACGCGACGCGTGCAGTGTGTAACCGGCCTAGGGGTTAAGTGTCTTGCTCAGGGACACATTCGTTGATGTGTCGCAGTGGGAATTGAACCCAGAGTCTTCTACACGAAAGGCATGTGTCATATCCACTGTGCCATCACCACCCACTATATAATATAATTAAAGTTGTAATTAATCTGGTGAATTGAAAAGGGTGTCAACATACAATCTCTTTATAGTTATGGTGGGTTAATACCTGGGACAGGTGGCATTGTTCCCGGACATTGATGACAAACGCTGCTGCACGTCTGGTAAGAGCCTCATGTGATGCACCAGCACATTCCTGTAAAGACATGTTAATATACAATAAGAGTTCAGACAAGCCTGGCTATTGTGGTTTTAGATCTGGACCTGGTCCAATGTGGTCTACATGTGAAAAAAACAGTAAAATATCCCTTTATTGCATTTTCACAAATAGAATAAAGCTCTCACAAATCTCAAACTGTGTTTTTAAGACTCCTTAGATTCTCTGGGATAATGTAGTCCAGATTTGACAGGTCTAAGTATTGTGGTTTTGGATCTGGACCTGGTCCAATGTGGTCTATGTGTGAAAAAAGCAGTAAAATCTCCCTTTATTGCATTTTCACAAATAGAATAAAGCTTTCACAAATCTCAAACTGTATTTTTAAGACTTCTTAGACTCTCTGGGATAATGTAGTCCAGATTTGACAGGTCTAAGTATTGTGGTTTTAGATCTGTACCTGGTCCAATGGGATCTACATATGAAAAAAAACGGTGAAATCCCCCTTTATTGTTTTCTCATAAAGACAATAAGGCTTTCACAAATCTAAAAGTGTGTTTTAAACATAATTAATAATTTACCTTAATGACTAACACTCATTCAATACAGTAAGAGGTTCAAAAAACGGATGATCAGTCACTATAAATTGTGTTTCCCTGCTGAATCGGACAGTTTTAAGTTTCCCTTAAATTTCCCCTTAACTGCCGAATCGGAAGCTGCGAATCGGATGCCAACTTCAGCGTCGTGTATTCTTCGGTACATCCATCAATTCCGCGTATAACACGGAAATCTGGGTTTCGACTATGTGCTGTGTTAATATGGCTCAAGAGAGACTTTAATGTTAAGGCAACAAAAACGAAGCAAATAACACACCTCCAGCAGGCCATGATGTTAGTCCAAAAAAGTGCTAGCTAGCTAAAGAAAGCTGACGGTTAATGTTTCAGCCTAATACAAATCTACACTAACAGCAACATCAAGAATTGCTAACACAGCAAGGCCAAAAAATTATTATACTTGCGAACTAAAAGCAGCACAAAGAGGGCGTAAAGTTCAATCCACACCTGCAGCCAGCAAACCGCCCGTGAGACAGGAGAAAGTGTCACTTCCTGGTGGGTTCTGGCGGGCACGAGCGGCCTTGCTCATTGGCTTGGTCGATACCAAATGAGAAGTTAGGGGGGGTCATTCTAAAACACAGTGTAACTTACATAAATAGTTATGCAATTCGGCGATGAAAAAGCGGATTTGAATCACATATATTTGTTATAACATATGTTTGATTTGTTTGATTGTCGTTTTGTCATATTTTCATTTAAACTGATATATTACGCACATATGTCCCCTCTACTACCGTGGTCACGTCTCTCGTCAGTTACGTTGGAAGAAACAAACAGCTACTTTAAATCCTGCCGTGAGGAGCCAAGTTCTCCGACAACCTACCACGTTACAAGGTATGCTTTTTCATTAAAATATATTCAATTTGAGTTATTACGAAAGCTGCACCCTGGTGCAACAATACTTAAGCCAGCTAATTTATCTTTTAGGTTTTAGTGCTGCACAGTGCAGTGAGAAATGTTGCTAATGCTAATTCCTATGCTAGTGTAACACACGAAGTCATGGCCAGCTAGCTAATTCACTTGGCTAACACTAGCTCTCCCAAACTTAACTATATTGCAACAAACTAAAGTACGGAGCCCCCTGGTGTCAGCTGATTAAAAAAACAAACTAATCCGTGCTCTCGGTTTTATAAACCGTGCGCACGGATTCATAACCCGTGCCCTCGGTTTTATAAATGTAAGCAAAATTAGAAATATATTCACAGATTCGAATTTCTGGGATAATTCTCTATAGCGAAATGTTATTAAAACACAAACTACGCATCTTTCCTAACGTAGTAAGGCTAACAACGAGCTACAAACTCATTTTCATCAAAACTGCCGTCCTCCGACCTGGAGAAATAACATTATTGGTGTCTATGAGCAGCCGGAGGTGAGACGGCAGTCAGTCAGACCGGACGTGTTTAGGGACCATTTCCAAACTACAACACCGACACAAAAAATATCTATTAATTTAATGTTTAATTAATAGATATTCTGTGAATCTTTCTAATTTTGCTTACATTTATAAAACCGAGAGCACTGATTATGAATCCGTGCGCACGGTTTAGTTTTTTATTTTTTTTTTTATCAGCTGACACCAGGGGGGCTCCGTACTAAAGGGAAAACGTTGCTCAAACTCTCTGGATAACTGCCTTACATTAGTGACCAAACAAGTGCTAACCAAACACCATTTTTTTCCCTCAGTCTGACTTTGACTTTGTGCCATCATAAAAAAAGAACATTTTGTCCCTTGCTCTGTCAACCATGAACTGTGATGCGAATCAACTACATATTTGTTAATGGCCAGTCTAACGTTACATCTATTCAGCTGGCAGACAGCATAATGTGCATATTTTTTCTGCTTTTTTTTCAATTGACAGTTTTTGAACACACCCTTGCATGTGGCAGACACCGCAGCCATAGAAGTAGGCTAATCTGTTGCTATACATATGCAATGAATTAATCAGGTTATTTTGTAGATACATGCATAAATAATCTGTATGTTGATATAGGGCTGTCCCTAATGATTATTTTTTTAGCGATTATTTTTCAATATGTCGACTAATCTAATGATTAATCTAACGATTAATTTTTCAATTAGCGATTATTTTCCCATTGCTCAATTATTAACAATTTACAAAAACCTGATTTCAATAAGGTTCAAGTCTCTATTTATTAAAATTGTTTAACACTGTACTGTTCAAGTAAAATACATTTTTAGTGCAACCTGAAGCCAGATGTAGCTATCAATCCATCTACAAAATATAGTCACTTTCAGGAGGAATGCAAAAATAAAAACTTAAAGTAAACCGCAAGTGCAGTAAGAGTAGTGAATGAGAGATTAACCTGTATTTGCTTTTTTTAGCAGTAGGTAAAATAATGAATACGCTCTTGTTTAACATCCAAGCTCTTATCCCTTTAATTTAACTTTAATTATTTGTATCTAAAGGCTGGGTAAGCACTGTAGTTTTTTTTTGTCTCGTTCCAGTGATTGGCACATCTGGGTGATGGCGTCGGATATGCGTTAGCGTGTTAGATGTATTTCCACACACATACCCAACACCTGCCGAACAACGCCGACACACAGTCCTCGTCTTATCCACCACTCTCTCGCTTGTAGCCTACTACTGGAACTGACCCAAAGACCGACGTTTTTCGCAAATTTATTTGTGTCGCCGCATTTACGTAATCCATGAATCGTCCCAGCCCTTTGTTGATAGTACCTTTTTTAAAGTTAGGTCCTTACCTGCAAAATCTTATCTGAGCTTGTTGTTTTGTAGAGATAAGCAGTTTGTTTTCATGGTTATATAATATATTGTGTCATTAAGTTATGATTGCCATCCCCACCAGATAAAGGAGCTAGTAGAGGGACCTAAAGAGAGGGGACAATCATGGATGAACTGGATGATGTCACAGCATCAATTTTATATGGTATGCTCTGTCTAGGTGTTAAAAGCTGCATAATAATGTGTTGTCAGATAAGTAATGAAATACACTGATCTAAAAACAAAATTATGTTAAACTTTTATACAATTTCAAGACACTAAGTGTATAAATTGTATTCAATTTACTCTTATGCATGGACACAAACATGGTTATTTTTTTTTATTCATAAAAGCTTTTAATGATTGTACTGTCTTGTAGCTGCCAATATTGATGAGGCCTTGCTCCACACCCTCAGTCGTGATGATTTGAGAGGCCTTTTTCCTGGGCCGGAACACTTTCTCAGGAGGAAACAAGTTTGGGCTCTTATTAACCCAGAGGTAGCTGGTTACCTACTTTGCTCTAAAACACCTAGCACAACACATGGTTTCTAACTGAGTCTGTTGTTTAACTTTTGTACGTTGTACTTTTTGTTTTTCTCTTGTAGGATGGAAATGCCACCTTAACAGACAAATCTGGCCGTGGTGAAGCAGGAACAGTGTCTTCACCTAGAGGAGTGCCTCCAATCTTCCCCCCAGACATCTTCTCCTTTGGTGATGAAAAGTCCAAAGAAGACCCTGCAGCTTCCCAGTCCTCCAGAATATGTGGTCTATACAGACAGTGAATTGGAACAAGCTTGCAAGCACTACTTTAAGATGGCCCGCACTGGCAGAGAAAGGGACTGTGTCATGTCCAAAGAGCTGAGATGCAGACTGGTGAGGAACACCGTCACCAGCATGATTTCCATCTTGAGAGCCAGTGAGCAAGGAGAGGAGGTCCGGTACCCTTCCAAGCATGAAGTCACTTCAATGGCTAGGAGACTTGTGGAATATTATCCCATGCTACAGGATAAAGACAAAACTATGAAGCATGTAAGTGATTTAAATTTGTGGTAAATATGTTTGTTTATTCATTTATTTTGACTGATGTGGTTTATCCTTAACATAAAAAGATGACATTTTATGATAACACAGGTGAGCATTTACAACAATCTTCACAAGAGGCTGCAGAATGTGAAGTCCCCTAAAAAGAGGCAGGGGCCCACACCAGAGAGGGGCCAGCCAAAGAAAAGGTGTCGCATTGACTTCTCATCGAGTGACAGAGAAGACTATGATGCAGATTCAAGTGGTGCATCAACGATTATTTTGCATCGAACATCTGGGAGCAGTTCTGATGATGGCCACAGCTCACGTAAGTTGGAATAGTGTAATTTTGACAATCATTTTGGGCATGAAGACTAGGAAATGTTCTGAAAGTTTTGGATATCATGATATAATACAGACACTGATACTTTTAGTTTAATTCTGATTGTTTTAATATATTTGCTGTTACAGATGAGTTCTCATTTGATTTCATCTATTTGGGTCTCTTAAAAAGCAGAAAGGGCAAATGTTGCTTAATTTATAACGTGCATAACATTGCTTTGTGTCTGGTGGGGATTTACAGTAAGGTGGTTTTGTTTATCAATATTATTTTGCACTTTAAATTAGAGATGCAGTTGTTCCAATTTCTTAGGTAGCAAGTCTGACCTGCTGATTTAGTTTTTCTTTCTAAGAACTATAATTTCCAGTACACTACAAACATTGTTTTTCTTTTCTTTATTGGATACATGTATTGTGTGTTATCAATAAATTAAATTAAAAAATAATTAAATTACTTTACTAATTTCCTTCAAAATTGCATTAGGATATAGGTCATTCAGACAGTTCTCAAAATAAATGTCCTACACAGATATCAACGGGTTACCTGTCATGACTGGTTGTGCTAAAAATAAAACTGCCAATTCCAGTCACCTGCCAACCGATTGGTGCATCTCTAATTCGCTTAATTGTTACACTTGCTGACTGAAACCTATATTATCATTCAGATTTACATGTTTGATACCCATTACTGATTTGTGTTCTCTATTTTAGCTGATAAAGACAGTCTGATCATGCAGGCCAGACATTATAAAACTCTGCAGGAGATGTTCAAGAAAACAAAACCCAACAAAGATGCGGTCTCCCAAATCCTTGACCTCGAGTTTGAAGCAAGAAGAGCCTTCATTGACAGTGATGCCATGAAAGAAGAGGACAGGCCAACAAAGATCCTCGATGCCTTCCCATGTTTTAAGGATCTTCATCACGTAAGCAATTAATTTGTTATTTTAGCTCTTCCAAAAAAAACAATCATTGTTGCAGGTTTTAACACTCATTACATTACAGGTGATGAGTGAGCTGCGGCGGATCCTGGATAAGGACAACAGCACATTCATAGATGAAGTAAAGAAGAGATGGGAAGACTTCTGTGCCAAGGTGCAATTTTACGGTGTTTCGAAGAAAGTGATGAAGCCACCCATGAACCTGGATGCAGGTATGGCATTTTGCTGTGTTTAATATACTGTGTAGCTGTTTCAATGGGTGTGATAAGGTAAAAATCATAGAACTGGAGTGCTTTTTGAAAGTAGTACTAATGACAAAAACAACAGTGCTCTTTGGTGGCGGGCATGAAAAGATTGAGAACAAATCTAAACGCTTAAAGGAACAGGCCGACTTATTGGGAATTTAGCTTATTCACCATAACCCCCAGAGTAAGACAAGTCCCTTCTCATCTCCGTGCGTGCTGTAACGCTGTTTGACGGCTCCAGCATTAGCTTAGCCTAGCACAGATCCTGCAGGTAACTGGTTCCAACTAGCCTACTGCCCGGAATTGTGACAAAATAACACCAACATGTTCCTATTTACATGTTGTGATTTGTAGAGTCACAGCGTTTACAAAAGACAACGTAACATGAGACACAGCCATCTTCTAACAGTAAACAAACTGGGAACTATATTCTCAGACAGGCTTGCTGCGAGCATATCACTCCGCCCAAGTACTTTATTCTTCTGCCTGAAAATATAGTTCCCGGTTTGTTTACGGTTAGAACTTAGAAGATGGCTGTGTCTCATGTTACGGTTTTTTTTTGTACACGCTGTGACTCTACGAATCACAACATGTAAATAGGAAAATGTTGGCGTTATTTTGTCACTTATTTGGAGCAGTAGGATTACTCGAACCATTCACCAGCCGCTGGAGCCTTCAGACGACCTTACAGCACGCACTGAGATGAGAAGGGTATGTATCGACTTGTCTAACTCTGGGGGTTACAGCGAATAAGCTAAATTCCCAATAAGTCGGCGTGTTCCTTTTTAAGGGAAAAATTTAAAATGCTTTTATTAAGCTGACAAGTTGGAGTAAAGCATGATAAAACATTTGCTTCAATGTTTTTTTTTTTTTTTTTTTCCATCAGTTGTTTTTTTGGTGCTTTTTTGCTGTACTTACATTATATGCCCCCTCCAGGGTTGGTGGGGGTCCCCTTGGCACCTTTATTTTGGGGAGGGCTGTTAAATTGTTAAATGTTTGCACCTGTTAATTTTATCACAAGTTGTGTATAAGTTGATTCACCACATACCTTTTCTGTAACTTCCTGAAGAAGGCTGGATGCCAAAACACATTTGAAGTGAGTGTTTATATTATTTTTCTAGATGGGTGCGATAGATATTGTGTATGTTGCCAATATATTATGCTGAATAAATAAACCCCAAATGATAATACAAAATAAACATGTTTGTGATCAAGATGAATCTTATAATAGCCATGATTACGAAGGGGAATTTTGAGAAAATTTGTATTTGTTCTGTTCTAGTGGAATATGCCACAGCTCTGTTCAGGGCACTTCCCACCCTCTTTCCTTCACCAACTGCACCACCGAAGAAGTTGGGAAATGCCAGTGAGGCATTGCTTCATGTCCTTCAGGTGAGAGTTTGCTCACAACAATTGTTGAACAATCAAGGGGCGTATCCACAAAAAGGGCTTTTTGAGCCACCATTAGGAGTGCTAGTCTTTCCAGCGCAGGCATCTAGCATTTTTAGCACTCCTGGCAGCTAGCGGTTTTTAGGCAGAGCTCTTCAAGTTGATATTAGTTAAACATTTTGGGGAGGAGCGCCGCTTGTCATAGCTGCTTTTTCCAAATTACCAATCAAAATCAAATGCCAGACCCCAGGTCTTGTAGACCCATACACTCTTCCTCCTCACAGTGGGATCTTCATCGAGATTCACTCCTAGAGCAATTGCATTAATTATTGCATTCATATTTACTGTTATCGTCTCGGTCAGCTCGTGTCAACTCGTTTCAGATGAGGAGCTGGTTATGTAACGTCTGTGCACTTTGGATGCACTCTGGGCATTTATATTTTTGAGATTCAAAGCGCTTTCCGTGGACATGCCCCCTTACTGTTTGTCTGCTAGTATGTCTTTTAGATCTTTTACTTTATATTTTACCTTTTTATAATCTCGTATGGTCTCTGATAAGTACACTAACACTTCCTAAAATATGTTGTGGCCCACACTTAAAATTACTAAGGAAAGAGCCATTTTTGATTTAATTTGCTTTCATATACCACCATAGTGGTGTCTTATGTACCCTTAAAGAAATTTCTTTTTTTTTTTTTTTTTTTTTCTTTTTTTTTCTTGTTTTTATTAGCCAACAGAAGATCCCACCATCTACCTTCAGAAGAGACCACTCTCCACCCCCGTTTTGCTCTTTGATGGGTCCCGCTGTCTTGTCACATTTGGAACCACTCCTATCACCACATTTGCCAAGGAAGACCTTCGTGAAGGTTTGCTTTATCTGATGGCTTACTACTACACTCTGCATCTTACCTATCCAAAGTGTGTGGCAACCCTCTTCTCTGTCATTCAGACAGAAATATTACAGGACTCTATTCATGAGCGAGACATGACAACCTCATACAAAAAACCCATGGCAGAATGGAAAGACTTTATTGGGAATTAGAGGTGTTCAAGGTGTTAAAATACAACTGGCACTAACAGTTTCACTGCCCTGATAATTTAAAATCTAGTGTATGAGGGTGGGAGGGAGTAGTGTGTATTGGAGAGTTTGTCAAGAGAAAATGCTAACTTTTTGTTGAAGTAATCGGGCCTTTTTTTTGTTCCTTCAATCATCAAAGAATGTTTTGTGCCACATATTTTCTAGTTGCACTAAAATGTGTTTTTGAATGTTAATAAATGCCACTGATGGTTAACTAGGTTTACAAACATACAAATGTTACAAGTGGTGATATGAACACAAAAGTTGAAACTTTTTTTCTGTATTTGAGTATCAAATCATAGTCAGTGTTCAGTAACGATGACACAA
>JAKRKW010000258.1:0-38895 GCA_023566125.1 Zingel zingel
ATTTTTTTTGCATTTTTTGTGGGTTTTTTTGCATTTTTTGTGGGTTTTTTTGCATTTTTTTTGCATTTTTTTTGTGTTTTTTTGCATTTTTTTTTTTGCATTTTTTGTGTTTTTTTTGCATTTTTGTTTGCATTTTTAGTGGGGTTTTTTTTGCATTTTTTTTGCATTTTTTTTTGCATTTTTTGTGTTTTTTTTGCATTTTTTTGTTTTTTTTGCATTTTTAGGGGTTTTTTTTTGCATTTTTTTTGCATTTTTTTTTGCATTTTTTTTGCATTTTTTTGCGTTTTTTTTGCATTTTTTTTGCATTTTTTTTGTGGTTTTTTTTGCATTTTTTTGTGGTTTTTTTGCATTTTTTTTGCATTTTTTGTGTGTTTTTTTTGCATTTTTTTTTGCATTTTTTGTGGGTTTTTTTGCATTTTTTTTTGCATTTTTTGTGTTTTTTTTGCATTTTTGTTTGCATTTTTAGTGGGTTTTTTTTGCATTTTTTTTGCATTTTTTTTGCATTTTTTGTGTTTTTTTTGCATTTTTTTGTTTTTTTTGCATTTTTTTTGCATTTTTTTTGCATTTTTTTGCGTTTTTTTTGCATTTTTTTTGCATTTTTTTGTGGTTTTTTTTGCATTTTTTTGTTTTTTTTGCATTTTTTTTGCATTTTTTGTGTGTTTTTTTGCATTTTTTTTGCATTTTTTTTTGCATTTTTTGTGGGTTTTTTTGCATTTTTTTTTGCATTTTTTGTGTTTTTTTTTTTTTTGCATTTTTTTTGTGTTTTTTTTTGCATTTTTTGTGGTTTTTTTTTGCATTTTTTGTTTTTTTTGCATTTTTTTTTGCATTTTTTGTGTTTTTTTTTTTTTTGCATTTTTTTGTGTTTTTTTTGCATTTTTTTGCTTTTTTTTTGCATTTTTTTTGCATTTTTTTTGCATTTTTTTTTTTGCATTTTTTGTGGGTTTTTTTGCATTTTTTGTGGGTTTTTTTGCATTTTTTTTGCATTTTTTTTGTGTTTTTTGTGTTTTTTTGCATTTTTTTTTGCATTTTTTGTGGGTTTTTTTGCATTTTTTTTTTGCATTTTTGTGCTTTTTTTTGCATTTTTTGTGTGTTTTTTTGCATTTTTTGTGATTTTTTTTGTGGGTTTTTTGTGGTTTTTTTTTTGCATTTTTTTGTGTTTTTTTTTGCATTTTTTTTGCATTTTTTGTGGGTTTTTTTTGCATTTTTTTTGTGGTTTTTTTGCATTTTTTGTTTTTTTTGCATTTTTTTTGCATTTTTTGTGTTTTTTTTGCATTTTTTTTTGCATTTTTTGTGGGGTTTTTTGCATTTTTTTGTTTTTTTTTTTGCATTTTTTTTTGCATTTTTTTTGCATTTTTTTGCATTTTTTTTGCATTTTGTTTTTGCATTTTTTTTTGCATTTTTTTGCATTTTTTTTGCATTTTTTTTGCATTTTTTTTGCATTTTTTTTTGCATTTTTGTGGGTTTTTTTGCATTTTTTTTGCATTTTTTTTTGCATTTTTTGTGGGATTTTTTGCATTTTTTTGTGTTTTTTTTTTTGCATTTTTTTGTGTTTTTTTTGCATTTTTTTTGCATTTTTTGTGTTTTTTTTGTTTTTTTTTTTTTGCATTTTTTTGTGTTTTTTTTGCATTTTTTTGATTTTTTTTTGCATTTTTTTTGCATTTTTTTTGCATTTTTTTTGCATTTTTTTTGCATTTTTTTGTGTTTTTTTGCATTTTTTTTTTGCATTTTTTGTGGTTTTTTTTTGCATTTTTGTTTGCATTTTTAGTGGTTTTTTTTGCATTTTTTTGTTTTTTTTTTGCATTTTTTTGTTTTTTTTGGCATTTTTAGTGGTTTTTTTTGCATTTTTTTTGCATTTTTTTTTGCATTTTTTGTGGGTTTTTTTGCATTTTTTTTTGCATTTTTTGTGGGTTTTTTTGCATTTTTTTTGCATTTTTTTTGCATTTTTTTTTTTTGCATTTTTGTGCTTTTTTTGCATTTTTTTGTGTTTTTTTTGCATTTTTTTTGCATTTTTTGTGTTTTTTTTGTGTTTTTTTTTTGCATTTTTTTGTGTTTTTTTTGCATTTTTTTGATTTTTTTTTGCATTTTTTTTGCATTTTTTTTGCATTTTTTTTGCATTTTTTTTTGAATTTTTTGTGGGTTTTTTTTGCATTTTTTGTGGGTTTTTTTGCATTTTTTTTGCATTTTTTTTGTGTTTTTTTGCATTTTTTTTTTGCATTTTTTGTGGTTTTTTTTTGCATTTTTGTTTGCATTTTTAGTGGGTTTTTTTGCATTTTTTTGTTTTTTTTTTGCATTTTTTTGTTTTTTTTGGCATTTTTAGTGGTTTTTTTTGCATTTTTTTTTGCATTTTTTGTGGGTTTTTTTGCATTTTTTTTTGCATTTTTTGTGGGTTTTTTTGCATTTTTTTTTGCATTTTTTTTGCATTTTTTTTTTTTGCATTTTTGTGCTTTTTTTTGCATTTTTTGTGTGTTTTTTTTGCATTTTTTGTGATTTTTTTGTGGGTTTTTTTTTGCATTTTTTTTGTGTTTTTTTTGCATTTTTGTGGGTTTTTTGCATTTTTTTTGCATTTTTTTGTGTTTTTTTTGCATTTTTTTTTGCATTTTTTGTGGGTTTTTTTGCAATTTTTTTGCATTTTTTTTTGCATTTTTTGTGGGTTTTTTTTGCATTTTTTTTGCATTTTTTGTTTTTTTTTTGCATTTTTTTTTGCATTTTTTGTGGGTTTTTTTGCATTTTTTTTGCATTTTTTGTGGGTTTTTTTTGCATTTTTTTTGCATTTTTTTTGCATTTTTTTTGCATTTTTTTGCATTTTTTTGCATTTTTTTGTGTTTTTTTTTGCATTTTTTTTTGCATTTTTTGTGGGTTTTTTTGCATTTTTTTTGCATTTTTTTTTGCATTTTTTGTGGGTTTTTTTGCATTTTTTGTGTTTTTTTTTTTGCATTTTTTTGTGTTTTTTTTGCATTTTTTTTGCATTTTTTGTGTTGTTTTTTTTTTGCATTTTTTGTGTTTTTTTTTGCATTTTTTTGCTTTTTTTTGCATTTTTTTTGCATTTTTTTTGCATTTTTTTTGCATTTTTTTTGCATTTTTTGTGGGTTTTTTTGCATTTTTTGTGGGTTTTTTTGCATTTTTTTTGCATTTTTTTTGTGTTTTTTTGCATTTTTTTTGCATTTTTTTTGTGTTTTTTTGCATTTTTTTTTTGCATTTTTTGTGGTTTTTTTTGCATTTTTTGTGATTTTTTTGTGGGTTTTTTGTGGGTTTTTTTGCATTTTTTTGTGTTTTTTTTTTGCATTTTTTTGCATTTTTTTGTGGGTTTTTTTTGCATTTTTTTTTGTGGTTTTTTTGCATTTTTTTGTGTTTTTTTTTTGCATTTTTTTTGCATTTTTTGTGTTTTTTTTGCATTTTTTTTGCATTTTTTGTGGGTTTTTTTGCAATTTTTTTGCATTTTTTTTTTGCATTTTTTGTGGTTTTTTTTGCATTTTTTGTGTTTTTTTTTTTTTGCATTTTTTTTGCATTTTTTTTTTGCATTTTTTTTGCATTTTTTTGCATTTTTTTTGCATTTTTTTTGCATTTTTTTTGCATTTTTTTTTGCATTTTTTGTGGGTTTTTTTGCATTTTTTTTGCATTTTTTTTTGCATTTTTTGTGGGTTTTTTTGCATTTTTTTGTGTTTTTTTTTTGCATTTTTTTGTGTTTTTTTTGCATTTTTTTTGCATTTTTTGTGTTTTTTTTTTTTTGCATTTTTTTGGTGTTTTTTTTTGCATTTTTTTGCTTTTTTTTTTGCATTTTTTTTGCATTTTTTTTGCATTTTTTTTGCATTTTTTTTTTGCATTTTTTGTGGGGTTTTTTGCATTTTTTGTGGGTTTTTTTTGCATTTTTTTTTGCATTTTTTTTGTGTTTTTTTGCATTTTTTTTTTTGCATTTTTTGCATTTTTGTTTGCATTTTTAGTGGGTTTTTTTTGCATTTTTTTGCATTTTTTGTGGGTTTTTTTGCATTTTTTTTGCATTTTTTGTGGGTTTTTTTGCATTTTTTTTGCATTTTTTTGCATTTTTTTTTTTGCATTTTTGTGCTTTTTTTGCATTTTTTGTGTGTTTTTTTGCATTTTTTGTGATTTTTTTGTGGGTTTTTTGTGGGTTTTTTTTTGCATTTTTTTGTGTTTTTTTTTTTGCATTTTTTTTGCATTTTTTGTGGGTTTTTTTGCATTTTTTTTGTGTTTTTTTTG
Organism: Zingel zingel; assembly: GCA_023566125.1. Taxonomy (NCBI): domain Eukaryota; kingdom Metazoa; phylum Chordata; class Actinopteri; order Perciformes; family Percidae; genus Zingel; species Zingel zingel. The sequence continues at coordinate 4,213 of JAKRKW010000258.1, forward strand.
CATTTTTTTGTGGGTTTTTTTTGCATTTTTTTGCATTTTTTTGTGTTTTTTTTTGCATTTTTTTTGCATTTTTTGTGGGTTTTTTTGCAATTTTTTTTGCATTTTTTTTTGCATTTTTTGTGGGTTTTTTTGCATTTTGTTGTGTTTTTTTTTGCATTTTTTTGCATTTTTTTTTGCATTTTTTTTTGCATTTTTTGCATTTTTTTGCATTTTTTTGTGTTTTTTTTTGCATTTTTTTTGCATTTTTTGTGGGTTTTTTTGCATTTTTTTTGCATTTTTTTTTTGCATTTTTTGTGTTTTTTTTGCATTTTTTTTGTGTTTTTTTTTTTTGCATTTTTTTGTGTTTTTTTTTGCATTTTTTTGCATTTTTTGTGTTTTTTTTTTTTTTGCATTTTTTTGTGTTTTTTTTGCATTTTTTTGCTTTTTTTTTGCATTTTTTTTGCTTTTTTTTTTGCATTTTTTTTGCTTTTTTTTTGCATTTTTTGTGGGTTTTTTTGCATTTTTTGTGGGTTTTTTTGCATTTTTTTTGCATTTTTTTTGTGTTTTTTTGCATTTTTTTTTTGCATTTTTTGTGGTTTTTTTTTGCATTTTTGTTTGCATTTTTAGTGGGTTTTTTTGCATTTTTTGTTTTTTTTTTTGCATTTTTTTGTTTTTTTTTTTTGCATTTTTTTGTGGGTTTTTTTGCATTTTTTTTTTTGCATTTTTGTGCTTTTTTTTGCATTTTTTGTGGGTTTTTTTGCAATTTTTTTGCATTTTTTTTTTGCATTTTTTGTGGGTTTTTTTGCATTTTGTTGTGTTTTTTTTGCATTTTTTTTGCATTTTTTTGTGGTTTTTTTTTTGCATTTTTTTTTTGCATTTTTTTTGTGTTTTTTTGCATTTTTTTTTTGCATTTTTTGTGGGTTTTTTTGCATTTTTTTTTTCATTTTTTTTTCATTTTTTTTCATTTTTTTTGCATTTTTTTGCATTTTTTTGCATTTTTTGTGGGTTTTTTTGCATTTTTTGTGTTTTTTTGCATTTTTTTGTGGGTTTTTTTGCATTTTTTTTTGCATTTTTTTGTGTTTTTTTTGCATTTTTTTTGCATTTTTTGTGGGTTTTTTTTGCAATTTTTTTGCATTTTTTTTTTGCATTTTTTGTGGGTTTTTTTGCATTTTGTTGTGTTTTTTTTTGCATTTTTTTTGCATTTTTTTTTGCATTTTTTTTGCATTTTTTGCATTTTTTTGCATTTTTTTGTGTTTTTTTTGCATTTTTTTTGCATTTTTTGTGGGTTTTTTTGCATTTTTTTTGCATTTTTTTTTGCATTTTTTGTGGGTTTTTTTGCATTTTTTTGTGTTTTTTTTTTTTGCATTTTTTTGTGTTTTTTTGCATTTTTTTGCATTTTTTGTGTTTTTTTTTTTTTTGCATTTTTTTGTGTTTTTTTTGCATTTTTTTGCTTTTTTTTTGCATTTTTTTTGCTTTTTTTTTGCATTTTTTTTGCTTTTTTTTTTGCATTTTTTGTGGGTTTTTTTGCATTTTTTGTGGGTTTTTTTGCATTTTTTTTGCATTTTTTTTGTGTTTTTTTGCATTTTTTTTGTGCATTTTTTGTGGTTTTTTTTGCATTTTTTTTGCATTTTTAGTGGGTTTTTTTGCATTTTTTTTGTGTTTTTTTTGCATTTTTTTGTGGGTTTTTTTTGCATTTTTTTTGCATTTTTTTGTGTTTTTTTTGCTTTTTTTTTGCATTTTTTGTGGGTTTTTTTGCAATTTTTTTGCATTTTTTTTTGCATTTTTTGTGGGTTTTTTTTGCATTTTGTTGTGTTTTTTTTGCATTTTTTTTCATTTTTTGTGGTTTTTTTTGCATTTTTTTTGCATTTTTTTTTGTGTTTTTTTTGCATTTTTTTTTTGCATTTTTTGTGGGGTTTTTTTCATTTTTTTTTTCATTTTTTTTTCATTTTTTTTCATTTTTTTTTTGCATTTTTTTGCATTTTTTTGCATTTTTTGTGGGGTTTTTTGCATTTTTTGTGTTTTTTTGCATTTTTTTTGCATTTTTGTGTGTTTTTTTTTTTTTGCATTTTTTTGTGTTTTTTTTGCATTTTTTTGCTTTTTTTTTGCATTTTTTTTGCATTTTTTTTGCATTTTTTTTGCATTTTTTTTGCATTTTTTTTTTGCATTTTTTGTGTTTTTTTTTGCATTTTTTGTTGGTTTTTTTGCATTTTTTTTTGCATTTTTTTTTGTGTTTTTTGTGTTTTTTTGCATTTTTTTTTTGAATTTTTTGTGTTTTTTTTTTTTGCATTTTTGTTTGCATTTTTAGTGGGTTTTTTTTTGTATTTTTTTTTTTTTTTTTGCATTTTTTGTGGTTTTTTTTGCATTTTTTTTTGCATTTTTTGTGGGTTTTTTTGCATTTTTTTTGCATTTTTTGTGGGTTTTTTTTGCATTTTTTTTGCATTTTTTTTGCATTTTTTTTTTTTTGCATTTTTGTGCTTTTTTTTGCATTTTTGTGTGTTTTTTTGCATTTTTTGTGATTTTTTTGTGGGTTTTTTGTGGGGTTTTTTTGCATTTTTTTTTTGTTTTTTTTTTGCATTTTTTTTGCATTTTTTGTGGGTTTTTTTGCATTTTTTTTGTGGTTTTTTTGCATTTTTTTTGCATTTTTTTTGTGTTTTTTTGCATTTTTTTTTTCCATTTTTTGTGGTTTTTTTTGCATTTTTGTTTGCATTTTTAGTGGTTTTTTTTTGCATTTTTTTGTTTTTTTTTGCATTTTTTTTTGCATTTTTTTTGCATTTTTTTAGCATTTTTTTTGCATTTTTTTTGCATTTTTTTTTGCATTTTTTGTGGGTTTTTTTGCATTTTTTTTTGCATTTTTTTTTGCATTTTTTGTGGGTTTTTTTTTGCATTTTTTTGTGTTTTTTTTTTGCATTTTTTTGTGTTTTTTTTGCATTTTTTTTGCATTTTTTGTGTTTTTTTTTTTTTGCATTTTTTTGTGTTTTTTTTTGCATTTTTTTTGCTTTTTTTTGCATTTTTTTTGCATTTTTTTTGCATTTTTTTTGCATTTTTTTTTTGTTTTTTTTTTGCATTTTTTTTGCATTTTTTGTGGGTTTTTTTGCATTTTTTTTGTGGTTTTTTGCATTTTTTTTGCATTTTTTTTGTGTTTTTTTGCATTTTTTTTTTTCCATTTTTTGTGGTTTTTTTTGCATTTTTGTTTGCATTTTTAGTGGTTTTTTTTTGCATTTTTTTGTTTTTTTTTGCATTTTTTTTTGCATTTTTTTGCATTTTTTTAGCATTTTTTTTGCATTTTTTTTGCATTTTTTTTTGCATTTTTTGTGGGTTTTTTTGCATTTTTTTTGCATTTTTTTTTGCATTTTTTGTGGGTTTTTTTTGCATTTTTTGTGTTTTTTTTTTTTGCATTTTTTTGTGTTTTTTTTGCATTTTTTTTGCATTTTTTGTGTTTTTTTTTTTTGCATTTTTTTGTGTTTTTTTTTTGCATTTTTTTGCTTTTTTTTTGCATTTTTTTTGCATTTTTTTTGCATTTTTTTTGCATTTTTTTTTTGCATTTTTTTGTTTTTTTTTTGCATTTTTTTGTTTTTTTTTTGCATTTTTAGTGGGTTTTTTTGCATTTTTTTTGCATTTTTTGTTTTTTTTTTGCATTTTTTTTTTGCATTTTTTGTGGGTTTTTTTTGCATTTTTTTTTGCATTTTTTGTGGGTTTTTTTGCATTTTTTTTTGCATTTTTTTGCATTTTTTTTTTTGCATTTTTGTGCTTTTTTTTTGCATTTTTTGTGTGTTTTTTTGCATTTTTGTGATTTTTTTGTGGGTTTTTTTTGCATTTTTTTTGTGTTTTTTTTTGCATTTTTTTTGTGCTTTTTTTTGCATTTTTTTTGTGGTTTTTTTGCATTTTTTTGTGGGTTTTTTGCATTTTTTTTGCATTTTTTTTATGTTTTTTTTGCATTTTTTTTGCATTTTTTGTGGGTTTTTTTGCAATTTTTTTGCATTTTTTTTTGCATTTTTTGTGGGTTTTTTTGCATTTTTTTGTGTTTTTTTTTTGCATTTTTTTTGCATTTTTTTTGCATTTTTTTTTTGCATTTTTTTTTGCATTTTTTTGCATTTTTTGTGGGTTTTTTTGCATTTTTTTTGCATTTTTTGTGGGTTTTTTTGCATTTTTTTTGTGTTTTTTTTTGCATTTTTTTTGTGGTTTTTTTGCATTTTTTTTGCATTTTTTTGTGTTTTTTTTGCATTTTTTTTGCATTTTTTGTGGGTTTTTTTGCAATTTTTTTGCATTTTTTTTGCATTTTTTGTGGGTTTTTTTGCATTTTGTTGTGTTTTTTCTTGCATTTTTTTTGCATTTTTTTTTGCATTTTTTTTTGCATTTTTTGCATTTTTTTGCATTTTTTTGTGTTTTTTTTGCATTTTTTTTGCATTTTTTGTGGGTTTTTTTGCATTTTTTTTGCATTTTTTTTGCATTTTTTGTGGTTTTTTTTGCATTTTTTGTTTTTTTTTTTGCATTTTTTTGTGTTTTTTTGCATTTTTTTTGCATTTTTTGTGTTTTTTTTTTTTTTGCATTTTTTTGTGTGTTTTTTGCATTTTTTTTGCTTTTTTTTTGCATTTTTTTTGCTTTTTTTTTGCATTTTTTTTGCTTTTTTTTTTGCATTTTTTGTGGGTTTTTTTGCATTTTTTGTGGGGTTTTTTGCATTTTTTTTGCATTTTTTTTGTGTTTTTTTGCATTTTTTTTTTGCATTTTTTGTGGTTTTTTTTTGCATTTTTGTTTGCATTTTTAGTGGGTTTTTTTGCATTTTTTGTTTTTTTTTGCATTTTTTTGTTTTTTTTTTTGCATTTTTGTGGGTTTTTTTGCATTTTTTTTTTGCATTTTTTTGCATTTTTTTTTTTGCATTTTTGTGCTTTTTTTTGCATTTTTTGTGTGTTTTTTTGCATTTTTTGTGATTTTTTTGTGGGTTTTTTGTGGGTTTTTTTTGCATTTTTTTGTGTTTTTTTTAGCATTTTTTTTGCATTTTTTGTGGGTTTTTTTGCATTTTTTTTGTGTTTTTTTTGCATTTTGTTGTGTTTTTTTTGCATTTTTTTTTCATTTTTTTGTGGTTTTTTTTGCATTTTTTTTGCATTTTTTTTTGTGTTTTTTTGCATTTTTTTTTGCATTTTTTGTGGGTTTTTTTGCATTTTTTTTTTCATTTTTTTTTCATTTTTTTTTCATTTTTTTTGCATTTTTTTGCATTTTTTTGCATTTTTTGTGGGGTTTTTTTGCATTTTTTGTGTTTTTTTTGCATTTTTTTTGCATTTTTGTGTTTTTTTTTTTTTGCATTTTTTTGTGTTTTTTTTTGCATTTTTTTGCTTTTTTTTTGCATTTTTTTTGCATTTTTTTTTTTGCATTTTTTGTGTTTTTTTTTTGCATTTTTTGTGGGTTTTTTTGCATTTTTTTTGCATTTTTTTTGTGTTTTTTGTGTTTTTTTGCATTTTTTTTTTGAATTTTTTGTGTTTTTTTTTTTGCATTTTTGTTGCATTTTTAGTGGGTTTTTTTGTATTTTTTTGTTTTTTTTTTGCATTTTTTGTGTTTTTTTTTTTTTTGCATTTTTTTGTGGTTTTTTTGCATTTTTTTTTGCATTTTTTGTGGGTTTTTTTGCATTTTTTTTGCATTTTTTGTGGGTTTTTTTGCAGTTTTTTTTGCATTTTTTTTGCATTTTTTTTTTTTGCATTTTTGTGCTTTTTTTTGCATTTTTTGTGTGTTTTTTTGCATTTTTTGTGATTTTTTTGTGGGTTTTTTGTGGGGTTTTTTTGCATTTTTTTTTTTTGTTTTTTTTTGCATTTTTTTTGCATTTTTTGTGGGTTTTTTTGCATTTTTTTTGTGGTTTTTTTACATTTTTTTTGCATTTTTTTTGTGTTTTTTTGCATTTTTTTTTTTCCATTTTTTGTGGTTTTTTTTGCATTTTTGTTTGCATTTTTAGTGGTTTTTTTTTGCATTTTTTTGTTTTTTTTTGCATTTTTTTTTGCATTTTTTTGCATTTTTTTTGCATTTTTTTTGCATTTTTTTTGCATTTTTTTTTGCATTTTTTGTGGGTTTTTTTGCATTTTTTTTGCATTTTTTTTTGCATTTTTTGTGGGTTTTTTTGCATTTTTTTGTGTTTTTTTTTTGCATTTTTTTGTGTTTTTTTTTGCATTTTTTTTGCATTTTTTGTGTTTTTTTTTTTTTTTTGCATTTTTTTGTGTTTTTTTTTGCATTTTTTTTGCATTTTTTTTGCATTTTTTTTTTGCATTTTTTGTGGGTTTTTTTGCATTTTTTGTGGTTTTTTTTGCATTTTTGTTTGCATTTTTAGTGGTTTTTTTTGCATTTTTTTTGTTTTTTTTTTTGCATTTTTTTGTTTTTTTTTGCATTTTTAGTGGGTTTTTTTTTGCATTTTTTTTTGCATTTTTTTTGCATTTTTTGTTTTTTTTTGCATTTTTTTTTTGCATTTTTTGTGGGTTTTTTTGCATTTTTTTTGCATTTTTTTGCATTTTTTTTTTTTTGCATTTTTGTGCTTTTTTTGCATTTTTTGTGTGTTTTTTTGCATTTTTTGTGATTTTTTTGTGGGTTTTTTGTGGGGTTTTTTTTGCATTTTTTTTGTGTTTTTTTTTGCATTTTTTTTGTGCTTTTTTTTGCATTTTTTTTGTGGTTTTTTTGCATTTTTTTGTGGGTTTTTTGCATTTTTTTTGCATTTTTTTTTATGTTTTTTTGCATTTTTTTGCATTTTTTGTGGGTTTTTTTTGCAATTTTTTTGCATTTTTTTTTGCATTTTTTTTTGCATTTTTTGTGGGTTTTTTTGCATTTTTTTGTGTTTTTTTTTTGCATTTTTTTTGCATTTTTTTTGCATTTTTTTTTTGCATTTTTTTTTTGCATTTTTTGCATTTTTTGTGGGTTTTTTTGCATTTTTTGTGGGTTTTTTTGCATTTTTTTTGCATTTTTTTTGTGTTTTTTTGCATTTTTTTTTTGCATTTTTTGTGGGTTTTTTTGCATTTTTGTTTGCATTTTTAGTGGGTTTTTTTTGCATTTTTTTGTTTTTTTTTTGCATTTTTTTGTTTTTTTTGGCATTTTTTAGTGGTTTTTTTTGCATTTTTTTTGCATTTTTTTTGCATTTTTTGTGGGTTTTTTTGCATTTTTTTTTGCATTTTTTGTGGGTTTTTTTGCATTTTTTTTGCATTTTTTTTGCATTTTTTTTTTGCATTTTTTGTGTTTTTTTTTGCATTTTTGTTTGCATTTTTAGTGGTTTTTTTTGCATTTTTTTTGTTTTTTTTTGCATTTTTTTGTTTTTTTTTTGCATTTTTAGTGGGTTTTTTTGCATTTTTTTTTGCATTTTTTTTGCATTTTTTGTTTTTTTTTGCATTTTTTTTTTGCATTTTTTGTGGGTTTTTTTGCATTTTTTTTGCATTTTTTTGCATTTTTTTTTTTTGCATTTTTGTGCTTTTTTTTGCATTTTTTGTGTGTTTTTTTGCATTTTTTGTGATTTTTTTGTGGGTTTTTTGTGGGGTTTTTTTGCATTTTTTTTGTGTTTTTTTTTGCATTTTTTTGTGCTTTTTTTTGCATTTTTTTGTGGTTTTTTTGCATTTTTTTGTGGGTTTTTTGCATTTTTTTTGCATTTTTTTTATGTTTTTTTTTGCATTTTTTTGCATTTTTTGTGGGTTTTTTTGCAATTTTTTTGCATTTTTTTTTTGCATTTTTTTTTGCATTTTTTGTGGGTTTTTTTGCTGCATTTTTTTGTGTTTTTTTTTGCATTTTTTTTGCATTTTTTTTGCATTTTTTTTTGCATTTTTTTTTGCATTTTTTTGCATTTTTTGTGGGTTTTTTTTGCATTTTTTGTGGGTTTTTTTGCATTTTTTTTGCATTTTTTTTGTGTTTTTTTGCATTTTTTTTTTGCATTTTTTGTGGGTTTTTTTGCATTTTTGTTTGCATTTTTAGTGGGTTTTTTTTGCATTTTTTTGTTTTTTTTTTTGCATTTTTTTGTTTTTTTTGGCATTTTTAGTGGTTTTTTTTGCATTTTTTTTGCATTTTTTTTGCATTTTTTGTGGGTTTTTTTGCATTTTTTTTTGCATTTTTTGTGGGTTTTTTTGCATTTTTTTTGCATTTTTTTTGCATTTTTTTTTTTTGCATTTTTGTGCTTTTTTTTGCATTTTTTGTGTGTTTTTTTGCATTTTTTGTGATTTTTTTGTGGGTTTTTTGTGGGTTTTTTTTGCATTTTTTTTGTGTTTTTTTTTTTGCATTTTTTTTGCATTTTTTGTGGGTTTTTTTGCATTTTTTTGTGGTTTTTTTGCATTTTTTTGTGGGTTTTTTTGCATTTTTTTTGCATTTTTTGGTGTTTTTTTTGCATTTTTTTTGCATTTTTTGTGGGTTTTTTTGCAATTTTTTTGCATTTTTTTTTGCATTTTTTGTGGGTTTTTTTGCATTTTTTTGTGTTTTTTTTTTGCATTTTTTTTGCATTTTTTTTGCATTTTTTTTGCATTTTTTTTGCATTTTTTTTTGCATTTTTTTTTGCATTTTTTTGCATTTTTGTGGTTTTTTTTGCATTTTTTGTGGGTTTTTTTGCATTTTTTTGCATTTTTTTGTGTTTTTTTGCATTTTTTTTTTGCATTTTTTGTGGTTTTTTTTGCATTTTTTTGTTTTTTTTTTGCATTTTTTTGTTTTTTTTGGCATTTTTAGTGGTTTTTTTGCATTTTTTTTGCATTTTTTGTTTTTTTTTGCATTTTTTTTTGCATTTTTTGTGGGTTTTTTTGCAATTTTTTTTGCATTTTTTGTGGGTTTTTTTGCATTTTTTTTGCATTTTTTTTGCATTTTTTTTTTTTGCATTTTTGTGCTTTTTTTTGCATTTTTTGTGTGTTTTTTTGCATTTTTTGTGATTTTTTTGTGGGTTTTTTGTGGGTTTTTTTTTGCATTATTTTGTGGGTTTTTTTGCATTTTTTTTGCATTTTTTTGTGTTTTTTTTGCATTTTTTTTGCATTTTTTGTGGGTTTTTTTGCATTTTTTTGTGTTTTTTTTTTGCATTTTCTTTGCATTTTTTTTGCATTTTTTTTGCATTTTTTTTTTGCATTTTTTTTGCATTTTTTTGCATTTTTTTTTGCATTTTTTTTGCATTTTTTTTGCATTTTTTTTTGCATTTTTTGTGGGTTTTTTTTGCATTTTTTGTGTTTTTTTTTTTTGCATTTTTTTGTGTTTTTTTTGCATTTTTTTTTGCATTTTTTGTGTTTTTTTTGCATTTTTTTTTTTGCATTTTTTTGTGTTTTTTTTGCATTTTTTTGCTTTTTTTTTGCATTTTTTTTGCATTTTTTTGCATTTTTTTTGCATTTTTTTTTTGCATTTTTTGTGGGTTTTTTTTGCATTTTTGTTTGCATTTTTAGTGGTTTTTTTGGCATTTTTTTGTTTTTTTTTGCATTTTTTTGCATTTTTTTTGCATTTTTTTTGCATTTTTTTTTTTGCATTTTTTGTGTTTTTTTTTGCATTTTTTGTTGGTTTTTTTGCATTTTTTTTGCATTTTTTTTGTGTTTTTTGTGTGTTTTTTTGCATTTTTTGTGGTTTTTTTTGCATTTTTGTTTGCATTTTTAGTGGGTTTTTTTGCATTTTTTGTTTTTTTTTGCATTTTTTTGTTTTTTTTTTTGCATTTTTTTGTGGGTTTTTTTGCATTTTTTTTTTTGCATTTTTGTGCTTTTTTTTTGCATTTTTTGTGTGTTTTTTTGCATTTTTTGTGATTTTTTTGTGGGTTTTTTGTGGGTTTTTTTTGCATTTTTTTGTGGGTTTTTTTTGCATTTTTTTTGCATTTTTTGTGGGTTTTTTTGCATTTTTTTTGCATTTTTTTGTGTTTTTTTTGCTTTTTTTTTGCATTTTTTGTGGGTTTTTTTGCAATTTTTTTGCATTTTTTTTTTGCATTTTTTGTGGGTTTTTTTGCATTTTGTTGTGTTTTTTTTGCATTTTTTTTTCATTTTTTTGTGGTTTTTTTTGCATTTTTTTTTGCATTTTTTTTGTGTTTTTTTGCATTTTTTTTTTGCATTTTTTGTGGGTTTTTTTGCATTTTTTTTTTCATTTTTTTTTCATTTTTTTTCATTTTTTTTGCATTTTTTTGCATTTTTTTGCATTTTTTGTGGGTTTTTTTGCATTTTTTGTGTTTTTTTTGCATTTTTTTGTGGGTTTTTTTGCATTTTTTTTGCATTTTTTTGTGTTTTTTTTTGCATTTTTTTTGCATTTTTTGTGGGTTTTTTTGCAATTTTTTTGCATTTTTTTTTTGCATTTTTTGTGGGTTTTTTTGCATTTTGTTGTGTTTTTTTTTGCATTTTTTTTGCATTTTTTTTTGCATTTTTTTTTGCATTTTTTGCATTTTTTTGCATTTTTTTGTGTTTTTTTTGCATTTTTTTTGCATTTTTTGTGGGTTTTTTTGCATTTTTTTTGCATTTTTTTTTGCATTTTTTGTGGGTTTTTTTGCATTTTTTTGTGTTTTTTTTTTGCATTTTTTTGTGTTTTTTTGCATTTTTTTGCATTTTTTGTGTTTTTTTTTTTTTTGCATTTTTTTGTGTTTTTTTTGCATTTTTTTGCTTTTTTTTTGCATTTTTTTTGCTTTTTTTTTGCATTTTTTTTGCTTTTTTTTTTGCATTTTTTGTGGGTTTTTTTGCATTTTTTGTGGGTTTTTTTGCATTTTTTTTGCATTTTTTTTGTGTTTTTTTGCATTTTTTTTTTGCATTTTTTGTGGTTTTTTTTGCATTTTTTTTGCATTTTTAGTGGGTTTTTTTGCATTTTTTTTGTGTTTTTTTTGCATTTTTTTGTGGGTTTTTTTGCATTTTTTTTGCATTTTTTTGTGTTTTTTTTGCTTTTTTTTTGCATTTTTTGTGGGTTTTTTTGCAATTTTTTTGCATTTTTTTTTGCATTTTTTGTGGGTTTTTTTGCATTTTGTTGTGTTTTTTTTGCATTTTTTTTTCATTTTTTTGTGGTTTTTTTTGCATTTTTTTTGCATTTTTTTTGTGTTTTTTTGCATTTTTTTTTTGCATTTTTTGTGGGGTTTTTTTCATTTTTTTTTTCATTTTTTTTTCATTTTTTTTCATTTTTTTTGCATTTTTTTGCATTTTTTTGCATTTTTTGTGGGTTTTTTTGCATTTTTTGTGTTTTTTTTGCATTTTTTTTGCATTTTTTGTGTTTTTTTTTTTTGCATTTTTTTGTGTTTTTTTTGCATTTTTTTGCTTTTTTTTTGCATTTTTTTTGCATTTTTTTTGCATTTTTTTTGCATTTTTTTTGCATTTTTTTTTTGCATTTTTTGTGTTTTTTTTTGCATTTTTTGTTGGTTTTTTTGCATTTTTTTTGCATTTTTTTTGTGTTTTTTGTGTTTTTTTGCATTTTTTTTTTGAATTTTTTGTGTTTTTTTTTTTGCATTTTTGTTTGCATTTTTAGTGGGTTTTTTTTGTATTTTTTTGTTTTTTTTTGCATTTTTTGTGTTTTTTTTTTTTTTGCATTTTTTTGTGGTTTTTTTGCATTTTTTTTTGCATTTTTTGTGGGTTTTTTTGCATTTTTTTTGCATTTTTTGTGGGTTTTTTTGCATTTTTTTTGCATTTTTTTTGCATTTTTTTTTTTTGCATTTTTGTGCTTTTTTTTGCATTTTTTGTGTGTTTTTTTGCATTTTTTGTGATTTTTTTGTGGGTTTTTTGTGGGGTTTTTTTGCATTTTTTTTTTGTTTTTTTTTTGCATTTTTTTTGCATTTTTTGTGGGTTTTTTTGCATTTTTTTTGTGGTTTTTTTGCATTTTTTTTGCATTTTTTTTGTGTTTTTTTGCATTTTTTTTTTCCATTTTTTGTGGTTTTTTTTGCATTTTTGTTTGCATTTTTAGTGGTTTTTTTTGCATTTTTTTGTTTTTTTTTGCATTTTTTTTTGCATTTTTTTGCATTTTTTTAGCATTTTTTTTGCATTTTTTTTGCATTTTTTTTTGCATTTTTTGTGGGTTTTTTTGCATTTTTTTTGCATTTTTTTTTGCATTTTTTGTGGGTTTTTTTGCATTTTTTTGTGTTTTTTTTTTGCATTTTTTTGTGTTTTTTTTGCATTTTTTTTGCATTTTTTGTGTTTTTTTTTTTTGCATTTTTTTGTGTTTTTTTTTGCATTTTTTTGCTTTTTTTTGCATTTTTTTTGCATTTTTTTTGCATTTTTTTTGCATTTTTTTTTTGCATTTTTTGTGGGTTTTTTTTGCATTTTTTGTGTTTTTTTTTGCATTTTTGTTTGCATTTTTAGTGTTTTTTTTTGCATTTTTTTGTTTTTTTTTGCATTTTTTTGTTTTTTTTTGCATTTTTAGTGGGGTTTTTTGCATTTTTTTTGCATTTTTTGTTTTTTTTTGCATTTTTTTTTTGCATTTTTTGTGGGTTTTTTTTGCATTTTTTTTTGCATTTTTTGTGGGTTTTTTTGCATTTTTTTTGCATTTTTTTGCATTTTTTTTTTTGCATTTTTGTGCTTTTTTTTGCATTTTTTGTGTGTTTTTTTGCATTTTTTGTGATTTTTTTGTGGGTTTTTTGTGGGTTTTTTTTGCATTTTTTTTGTGTTTTTTTTTGCATATTTTTTTTGCTTTTTTTTGCATTTTTTTTGTGGTTTTTTTGCATTTTTTTGTGGGTTTTTTGCATTTTTTTTGCATTTTTTTTATGTTTTTTTTGCATTTTTTTTGCATTTTTTGTGGGTTTTTTTGCAATTTTTTTGCATTTTTTTTTGCATTTTTTGTGGGTTTTTTTGCATTTTTTTGTGTTTTTTTTTGCATTTTTTTTGCATTTTTTTTGCATTTTTTTTTTGCATTTTTTTTTGCATTTTTTTGCATTTTTTGTGGGTTTTTTTGCATTTTTTTTGCATTTTTTGTGGGTTTTTTTGCATTTTTTTTGTGTTTTTTTTGCATTTTTTTGTGGGTTTTTTTGCATTTTTTTTGCATTTTTTTGTGTTTTTTTTGCATTTTTTTTGCATTTTTTGTGGGTTTTTTTGCAATTTTTTTGAATTTTTTTTTGCATTTTTTGTGGGTTTTTTTGCATTTTGTTGTGTTTTTTCTTGCATTTTTTTTGCATTTTTTTTTGCATTTTTTTTTGCATTTTTTGCATTTTTTTGCATTTTTTTGTGTTTTTTTTGCATTTTTTTTGCATTTTTTGTGGGTTTTTTTGCATTTTTTTTGCATTTTTTTTGCATTTTTTGTGGGTTTTTTTGCATTTTTTGTGTTTTTTTTTTTGCATTTTTTTGTGTTTTTTTGCATTTTTTTTGCATTTTTTGTGTTTTTTTTTTTTTTGCATTTTTTTGTGTTTTTTTTGCATTTTTTTTGCTTTTTTTTTGCATTTTTTTTGCTTTTTTTTTGCATTTTTTTTGCTTTTTTTTTGCATTTTTTGTGGGTTTTTTTGCATTTTTTGTGGGGTTTTTTGCATTTTTTTTGCATTTTTTTTGTGTTTTTTTGCATTTTTTTTTTGCATTTTTTGTGGGTTTTTTTTGCATTTTTGTTTGCATTTTTAGTGGGTTTTTTTGCATTTTTTGTTTTTTTTTGCATTTTTTTGTTTTTTTTTTTGCATTTTTTGTGGGTTTTTTTGCATTTTTTTTTGCATTTTTTTGCATTTTTTTTTTTGCATTTTTGTGCTTTTTTGTGCATTTTTTGTGTGTTTTTTTGCATTTTTTGTGATTTTTTTGTGGGTTTTTTGTGGGTTTTTTTTGCATTTTTTTGTGTTTTTTTTAGCATTTTTTTTGCATTTTTTGTGGGTTTTTTTGCATTTTTTTTGTGTTTTTTTTGCATTTTGTTGTGTTTTTTTTGCATTTTTTTTGCATTTTTTTGTGGTTTTTTTTGCATTTTTTTTGCATTTTTTTTGTGTTTTTTTGCATTTTTTTTTTTGCATTTTTTGTGGGTTTTTTTGCATTTTTTTTTTCATTTTTTTTTCATTTTTTTTTCATTTTTTTTGCATTTTTTTGCATTTTTTTGCATTTTTTGTGGGGTTTTTTTGCATTTTTTGTGTTTTTTTTGCATTTTTTTTGCATTTTTTGTGTTTTTTTTTTTTTGCATTTTTTTGTGTTTTTTTTGCATTTTTTTGCTTTTTTTTTGCATTTTTTTTGCATTTTTTTTGCATTTTTTTTGCATTTTTTTTGCATTTTTTTTTTGCATTTTTTGTGTTTTTTTTTGCATTTTTTGTGGGTTTTTTTGCATTTTTTTTGCATTTTTTTTGTGTTTTTTGTGTTTTTTTGCATTTTTTTTTTGAATTTTTTGTGTTTTTTTTTTGCATTTTTGTTTGCATTTTTAGTGGGTTTTTTTTGTATTTTTTTGTTTTTTTTTGCATTTTTTGTGTTTTTTTTTTTTTTGCATTTTTTTGTGGTTTTTTTGCATTTTTTTTTGCATTTTTTGTGGGTTTTTTTGCATTTTTTTTGCATTTTTTGTGGGTTTTTTTGCATTTTTTTTGCATTTTTTTTGCATTTTTTTTTTTTGCATTTTTGTGCTTTTTTTTGCATTTTTTGTGTGTTTTTTTGCATTTTTTGTGATTTTTTTGTGGGTTTTTTGTGGGGTTTTTTTGCATTTTTTTTTTGTTTTTTTTTGCATTTTTTTTGCATTTTTTGTGGGTTTTTTTGCATTTTTTTTGTGTTTTTTTTGCATTTTTTTTGCATTTTTTTTGTGTTTTTTTGCATTTTTTTTTTCCATTTTTTGTGGTTTTTTTTGCATTTTTGTTTGCATTTTTAGTGGTTTTTTTTGCATTTTTTTGTTTTTTTTTGCATTTTTTTTTGCATTTTTTTGCATTTTTTTTGCATTTTTTTTGCATTTTTTTTGCATTTTTTTTTGCATTTTTTGTGGGTTTTTTTGCATTTTTTTTGCATTTTTTTTTGCATTTTTTGTGGGTTTTTTTGCATTTTTTTGTGTTTTTTTTGTGTTTTTTTGCATTTTTTTTTTTGCATTTTTTGTGGGTTTTTTTGCATTTTTTTTTTCATTTTTTTTTCATTTTTTTTTCATTTTTTTTGCATTTTTTTGCATTTTTTTGCATTTTTTGTGGGGTTTTTTTGCATTTTTTGTGTTTTTTTTGCATTTTTTTTGCATTTTTTGTGTTTTTTTTTTTTTGCATTTTTTTATGTTTTTTTTGCATTTTTTTGCTTTTTTTTTGCATTTTTTTTGCATTTTTTTTGCATTTTTTTTGCATTTTTTTTGCATTTTTTTTTTGCATTTTTTGTGTTTTTTTTTGCATTTTTTGTGGGTTTTTTTGCATTTTTTTTGCATTTTTTTTGTGTTTTTTGTGTTTTTTTGCATTTTTTTTTTGAATTTTTTGTGTTTTTTTTTTGCATTTTTGTTTGCATTTTTAGTGGGTTTTTTTTGTATTTTTTTGTTTTTTTTTGCATTTTTTGTGTTTTTTTTTTTTTTGCATTTTTTTGTGGTTTTTTTGCATTTTTTTTTGCATTTTTTGTGGGTTTTTTTGCATTTTTTTTGCATTTTTTGTGGGTTTTTTTGCATTTTTTTTGCATTTTTTTTGCATTTTTTTTTTTTGCATTTTTGTGCTTTTTTTTGCATTTTTTGTGTGTTTTTTTGCATTTTTTGTGATTTTTTTGTGGGTTTTTTGTGGGGTTTTTTTGCATTTTTTTTTTGTTTTTTTTTGCATTTTTTTTGCATTTTTTGTGGGTTTTTTTGCATTTTTTTTGTGTTTTTTTTGCATTTTTTTTGCATTTTTTTTGTGTTTTTTTGCATTTTTTTTTTCCATTTTTTGTGGTTTTTTTTGCATTTTTGTTTGCATTTTTAGTGGTTTTTTTTGCATTTTTTTGTTTTTTTTTGCATTTTTTTTTGCATTTTTTTGCATTTTTTTTGCATTTTTTTTGCATTTTTTTTGCATTTTTTTTTGCATTTTTTGTGGGTTTTTTTGCATTTTTTTTGCATTTTTTTTTGCATTTTTTGTGGGTTTTTTTGCATTTTTTTGTGTTTTTTTTTTGCATTTTTTTGTGTTTTTTTTGCATTTTTTTTGCATTTTTTGTGTTTTTTTTTTTTTTTGCATTTTTTTGTGTTTTTTTTTGCATTTTTTTTGCATTTTTTTTGCATTTTTTTTGCATTTTTTTTTTGCATTTTTTGTGGGTTTTTTTGCATTTTTTGTGGTTTTTTTTGCATTTTTGTTTGCATTTTTAGTGGTTTTTTTTGCATTTTTTTTGTTTTTTTTTGCATTTTTTTGTTTTTTTTTGCATTTTTAGTGGGTTTTTTTGCATTTTTTTTGCATTTTTTTTGCA
Source organism: Zingel zingel (assembly GCA_023566125.1). NCBI lineage: Eukaryota > Metazoa > Chordata > Actinopteri > Perciformes > Percidae > Zingel > Zingel zingel. The sequence continues at coordinate 20,370 of JAKRKW010000258.1, forward strand.
TTTTTTGTTTTTTTTTGCATTTTTTTTTTGCATTTTTTGTGGGTTTTTTTGCATTTTTTTTGCATTTTTTTGCATTTTTTTTTTTTGCATTTTTGTGCTTTTTTTTGCATTTTTTGTGTGTTTTTTTGCATTTTTTGTGATTTTTTTGTGGGTTTTTTGTGGGGTTTTTTTGCATTTTTTTTGTGTTTTTTTTTGCATTTTTTTTGTGCTTTTTTTTGCATTTTTTTTGTGGTTTTTTTGCATTTTTTTGTGGGTTTTTTGCATTTTTTTTGCATTTTTTTTATGTTTTTTTTGCATTTTTTTGCATTTTTTGTGGGTTTTTTTGCAATTTTTTTGCATTTTTTTTTGCATTTTTTTTTGCATTTTTTGTGGGTTTTTTTGCATTTTTTTGTGTTTTTTTTTGCATTTTTTTTGCATTTTTTTTGCATTTTTTTTTTGCATTTTTTTTTTGCATTTTTTTGCATTTTTTGTGGGTTTTTTTGCATTTTTTGTGGGTTTTTTTGCATTTTTTTTGCATTTTTTTTGTGTTTTTTTGCATTTTTTTTTTGCATTTTTTGTGGGTTTTTTTGCATTTTTGTTTGCATTTTTAGTGGGTTTTTTTTGCATTTTTTTGTTTTTTTTTTGCATTTTTTGTGGTTTTTTTTGCATTTTTTTTGTTTTTTTTTTGCATTTTTTTGTTTTTTTTTGCATTTTTAGTGGGTTTTTTTGCATTTTTTTTGCATTTTTTTTGCATTTTTTGTTTTTTTTTGCATTTTTTTTTTGCATTTTTTGTGGGTTTTTTTTGCATTTTTTTTGCATTTTTTTGCATTTTTTTTTTTTGCATTTTTGTGCTTTTTTTTGCATTTTTTGTGTGTTTTTTTGCATTTTTTGTGATTTTTTTGTGGGTTTTTTGTGGGGTTTTTTTGCATTTTTTTTGTGTTTTTTTTTGCATTTTTTTTGTGCTTTTTTTTGCATTTTTTTTGTGGTTTTTTTGCATTTTTTTGTGGGTTTTTTGCATTTTTTTTGCATTTTTTTTATGTTTTTTTTGCATTTTTTTGCATTTTTTGTGGGTTTTTTTGCAATTTTTTTGCATTTTTTTTTGCATTTTTTTTTGCATTTTTTGTGGGTTTTTTTGCATTTTTTTGTGGTTTTTTTTGCATTTTTTTTGCATTTTTTTTGCATTTTTTTTTTGCATTTTTTTTTTGCATTTTTTTGCATTTTTTGTGGGTTTTTTTGCATTTTTTTGTGGGTTTTTTTGCATTTTTTTTGCATTTTTTTTGTGTTTTTTTGCATTTTTTTTTTGCATTTTTTGTGGGTTTTTTTGCATTTTTGTTTGCATTTTTAGTGGGTTTTTTTTGCATTTTTTTGTTTTTTTTTTGCATTTTTTTGTTTTTTTTGGCATTTTTAGTGGTTTTTTTTGCATTTTTTTTGCATTTTTTTTGCATTTTTTGTGGGTTTTTTTGCATTTTTTTTTGCATTTTTTGTGGGTTTTTTTGCATTTTTTTTGCATTTTTTTTGCATTTTTTTTTTTTGCATTTTTGTGCTTTTTTTTGCATTTTTTGTGTGTTTTTTTGCATTTTTTGTGATTTTTTTGTGGGTTTTTTGTGGGGTTTTTTTGCATTTTTTTTGTGTTTTTTTTTTTGCATTTTTTTTGCATTTTTTGTGGGTTTTTTGCATTTTTTTGTGGGTTTTTTTGCATTTTTTTTGCATTTTTTTGTGTTTTTTTTGCATTTTTTTTGCATTTTTTGTGGGTTTTTTTGCAATTTTTTTGCATTTTTTTTTGCATTTTTTGTGGGTTTTTTTGCATTTTTTGTGTTTTTTTTTTGCATTTTTTTTGCATTTTTTTTGCATTTTTTTTGCATTTTTTTTGCATTTTTTTTTGCATTTTTTTTTGCATTTTTTTGCATTTTTGTGGTTTTTTTTGCATTTTTTGTGGGTTTTTTTGCATTTTTTTGCATTTTTTTGTGTTTTTTTGCATTTTTTTTTTGCATTTTTTGTGGTTTTTTTTGCATTTTTTTGTTTTTTTTTTGCATTTTTTTGTTTTTTTTGGCATTTTTAGTGGTTTTTTTGCATTTTTTTTGCATTTTTTGTTTTTTTTTGCATTTTTTTTTGCATTTTTTGTGGGTTTTTTTGCAATTTTTTTTGCATTTTTTGTGGGTTTTTTTGCATTTTTTTTGCATTTTTTTTGCATTTTTTTTTTTTGCATTTTTGTGCTTTTTTTTGCATTTTTTGTGTGTTTTTTTGCATTTTTTGTGATTTTTTTGTGGGTTTTTTGTGGGTTTTTTTTGCATTATTTTGTGGGTTTTTTTGCATTTTTTTTTGCATTTTTTTGTGTTTTTTTTGCATTTTTTTTGCATTTTTTGTGGTTTTTTTTGCATTTTTTTGTGTTTTTTTTTTGCATTTTCTTTGCATTTTTTTTGCATTTTTTTTGCATTTTTTTTGCATTTTTTTTTTGCATTTTTTTTGCATTTTTTTGCATTTTTTTTGCATTTTTTTTGCATTTTTTTTGCATTTTTTTTTGCATTTTTTGTGGGTTTTTTTGCATTTTTTTGTGTTTTTTTTTTTTGCATTTTTTTGTGTTTTTTTTGCATTTTTTTTTGCATTTTTTGTGTTTTTTTTGTGTTTTTTTTTTGCATTTTTTTGTGTTTTTTTTGCATTTTTTTGCTTTTTTTTTGCATTTTTTTTGCATTTTTTTGCATTTTTTTTGCATTTTTTTTTTGCATTTTTTGTGGGTTTTTTTTGCATTTTTGTTTGCATTTTTAGTGGTTTTTTTTGCATTTTTTTGTTTTTTTTTGCATTTTTTTGCATTTTTTTTGCATTTTTTGTGGGTTTTTTTGCATTTTGTTGTGTTTTTTTTTGCATTTTTTTTGCATTTTTTTGTGGGTTTTTTTGCATTTTTTTTTGCATTTTTTTTTGCATTTTTTTTGCATTTTTTTTTGTTTTTTTGCATTTTTTTTTTGCATTTTTTTTGTGTTTTTTTTGCATTTTTTGTGGGGTTTTTTTGCATTTTTTTTTTCATTTTTTTTGCATTTTTTTTGCATTTTTTTTGCATTTTTTTGCATTTTTTGTGGGTTTTTTTGCATTTTTTTGTGTTTTTTTTTTTGCATTTTTTTGTGTTTTTTTTGCATTTTTTTTGCATTTTTTGTGTTTTTTTTTTTTTTGCATTTTTTGTGTTTTTTTTGCATTTTTTTGCTTTTTTTTGCATTTTTTTTGCATTTTTTTTGCATTTTTGTTTGCATTTTTAGTGGGTTTTTTTGCATTTTTTTTTTTTTTTTTGCATTTTTTTTTTTTTTTTTTTGCATTTTTAGTGGTTTTTTTTGCATTTTTGGTTTTTTTTTTTTTTTTGCATTTTTTGGTGTTTTTTTTTGCATTTTTTTGCTTTTTTTTGCATTTTTTTTGCATTTTTTTTGCATTTTTTTTGCATTTTTTTTTTGCATTTTTTGTGGGTTTTTTTGCATTTTTTGTGGTTTTTTTTGCATTTTTTTTTGCATTTTTTTTGTGTTTTTTTGCATTTTTTTTTTGCATTTTTTGTGTTTTTTTTTGCATTTTTGTTTGCATTTTTAGTGGTTTTTTTTGCATTTTTTTGTTTTTTTTTGCATTTTTTTGTTTTTTTTTGCATTTTTAGTGGGTTTTTTTGCATTTTTTTTGCATTTTTTTTGCATTTTTTGTTTTTTTTTGCATTTTTTTTTGCATTTTTTGTGGGGTTTTTTTGCATTTTTTTTGCATTTTTTGTGGGTTTTTTTGCTTTTTTTTTGCATTTTTTTGCATTTTTTTTTTTGCATTTTTGTGCTTTTTTTTGCATTTTTTGTGTGTTTTTTTGCATTTTTTGTGATTTTTTTGTGGTTTTTTTGTGGGTTTTTTTTGCATTTTTTTTGTGTTTTTTTTTGCATTTTTTTTGTGCTTTTTTTTGCATTTTTTTTGTGGTTTTTTTGCATTTTTTTGTGGGTTTTTTGCATTTTTTTTGCATTTTTTTTATGGTTTTTTTGCATTTTTTTTGCATTTTTTGTGGGTTTTTTTGCAATTTTTTTGCATTTTTTTTTGCATTTTTTGTGGGTTTTTTTGCATTTTTTTGTGTTTTTTTTTGCATTTTTTTTGCATTTTTTTTGCATTTTTTTTGCATTTTTTTTTTTTGCATTTTTGTGCTTTTTTTTGCATTTTTTGTGTGTTTTTTTGCATTTTTTGTGATTTTTTTGTGGGTTTTTTGTGGGTTTTTTTTGCATTTTTTTTGTGTTTTTTTTTTGCATTTTTTTTGCATTTTTTGTGGGTTTTTTTGCATTTTTTTGTGGTTTTTTTGCGTTTTTTTTGCATTTTTTTTGCATTTTTTTTGCATTTTTTTTGCATTTTTTTTGCATTTTTTTTTGCATTTTTTTGCATTTTTGTGGGTTTTTTTGCATTTTTTGTGGGTTTTTTTTGCATTTTTTTTGTGTTTTTTTTTTGCATTTTTTTTGCATTTTTTGTGGGTTTTTTTGCATTTTTTTGTGGTTTTTTTTGCGTTTTTTTTTGCATTTTTTTTGCATTTTTTTTGCATTTTTTTTGCATTTTTTTTGCATTTTTTTTTGCATTTTTTTGCATTTTTGTGGGTTTTTTTGCATTTTTTGTGGGTTTTTTTGCATTTTTTTGTGTTTTTTTGCATTTTTTTTTTGCATTTTTTGTGGTTTTTTTTGCATTTTTGTTTGCATTTTTAGTGGTTTTTTTTGCATTTTTTTGTTTTTTTTTGCATTTTTTTGTTTTTTTTGGCATTTTTAGTGTTTTTTTTGCATTTTTTTTGCATTTTTTGTTTTTTTTTGCATTTTTTTTTGCATTTTTTGTGGGTTTTTTTGCAATTTTTTTTGCATTTTTTGTGGGTTTTTTTGCATTTTTGTGCTTTTTTTTGCATTTTTTTGTGTTTTTTTTTTGCGTTTTTTTTGCATTTTTTTTGCATTTTTTTTGCATTTTTTTTGCATTTTTTTTGCATTTTTTTTTGCATTTTTTTGCATTTTTGTGGGTTTTTTTGCATTTTTTGTGGGTTTTTTTGCATTTTTTTGTGTTTTTTTGCATTTTTTTTTGCATTTTTTGTGGTTTTTTTTGCATTTTTGTTTGCATTTTTAGTGGGTTTTTTTGCATTTTTTTGTTTTTTTTTGCATTTTTTTGTTTTTTTTGGCATTTTTAGTGGTTTTTTTGCATTTTTTTTTTTTGCATTTTTGTGCTTTTTTTTGCATTTTTTGTGTGTTTTTTTGCATTTTTTGTGATTTTTTTGTGGGTTTTTTCTGGGGTTTTTTTGCATATTTTTGTGGTTTTTTTTTGCATTTTTTTTGCATTTTTTGTGGGTTTTTTTGCATTTTTTTTGTGGTTTTTTTGCATTTTTTGTGGGTTTTTTTGCATTTTTTTTGCATTTTTTTGTGTTTTTTTTGCATTTTTTTTGCATTTTTTGTGGGTTTTTTTGCATTTTTTTGTGTTTTTTTTTTGCATTTTCTTTGCATTTTTTTGGCATTTTTTTTGCATTTTTTTTGCATTTTTTTTTTGCATTTTTTTTTGCATTTTTTTGCATTTTTTTTGCATTTTTTTTGCATTTTTTTTGCATTTTTTTTGCATTTTTTGTGGGTTTTTTTGCATTTTTTTGTGTTTTTTTTTTTGCATTTTTTTGTGTTTTTTTTGCATTTTTTTTTGCATTTTTTGTGTTTTTTTTGTGTTTTTTTTTTTTGCATTTTTTTGTGTTTTTTTTGCATTTTTTTGCTTTTTTTTTGCATTTTTTTTGCATTTTTTTTGCATTTTTTTTTTGCATTTTTTGTGGGTTTTTTTTGCATTTTTGTTTGCATTTTTAGTGGGTTTTTTTGCATTTTTTTGTTTTTTTTTGCATTTTTTTGCATTTTTTTTGCATTTTTTGTGGGTTTTTTTGCATTTTGTTGTGTTTTTTTTTGCATTTTTTTTGCATTTTTTTGTGGGTTTTTTTGCATTTTTTTTGCATTTTTTTTTGCATTTTTTTTGCATTTTTTTTTGTTTTTTTGCATTTTTTTTTTGCATTTTTTGTGGGTTTTTTTTGCATTTTTTGTGGGTTTTTTTTGCATTTTTTTTTTCATTTTTTTTGCATTTTTTTTGCATTTTTTTGCATTTTTTGTGGGTTTTTTTGCATTTTTTTGTGTTTTTTTTTTGCATTTTTTTGTGTTTTTTTGCATTTTTTTTGCATTTTTTGTGTTGTTTTTTTTTTGCATTTTTTTGTGTTTTTTTTGCATTTTTTTGCTTTTTTTTTGCATTTTTTTTGCATTTTTTTTGCATTTTTGTTTGCATTTTTAGTGGGTTTTTTTTTGTTTTTTTTTGCATTTTTTTGTTTTTTTTTTGCATTTTTAGTGTTTTTTTTTGCATTTTTGGTGTTTTTTTTTTTTGCATTTTTTTGTGTTTTTTTTTGCATTTTTTTGCTTTTTTTTGCATTTTTTTTGCATTTTTTTTTTGCATTTTTTGTGGGGTTTTTTGCATTTTTTGTGGTTTTTTTTGCATTTTTTTTTGCATTTTTTGTGGGTTTTTTTGCATTTTTTTGTGTTTTTTTTTTGCATTTTCTTTGCATTTTTTTTGCATTTTTTTTGCATTTTTTTTGCATTTTTTTTTTGCATTTTTTTTTGCATTTTTTTGCATTTTTTTTGCATTTTTTTTGCATTTTTTTTGCATTTTTTTTGCATTTTTTGTGGGTTTTTTTGCATTTTTTTGTGTTTTTTTTTTGCATTTTTTTGTGTTTTTTTTGCATTTTTTTTTGCATTTTTTGTGTTTTTTTTGTGTTTTTTTTTTTTGCATTTTTTTGTGTTTTTTTTTGCATTTTTTTGCTTTTTTTTTGCATTTTTTTTGCATTTTTTTTGCATTTTTTTTGCATTTTTTTTTTGCATTTTTTGTGGGTTTTTTTTTGCATTTTTGTTTGCATTTTTAGTGGTTTTTTTTGCATTTTTTTGTTTTTTTTTGCATTTTTTTGCATTTTTTTTGCATTTTTTTGTGGGTTTTTTTGCATTTTGTTGTGTTTTTTTTTGCATTTTTTTTGCATTTTTTTGTGGGTTTTTTTGCATTTTTTTTGCATTTTTTTTTGCATTTTTTTTGCATTTTTTTTTGTTTTTTTGCATTTTTTTTTTGCATTTTTTGTGGGGTTTTTTTGCATTTTTTGTGGGTTTTTTTTGCATTTTTTTTTTCATTTTTTTTGCATTTTTTTTGCATTTTTTTGCATTTTTTGTGGGTTTTTTTGCATTTTTTTGTGTTTTTTTTTTGCATTTTTTTGTGTTTTTTTTGCATTTTTTTTGCATTTTTTCTGTTGTTTTTTTTTTTGCATTTTTTTGTGTTTTTTTTTGCATTTTTTTGCTTTTTTTTTGCATTTTTTTTGCATTTTTTTTGCATTTTTGTTTGCATTTTTAGTGGGTTTTTTTGCATTTTTTTGTTTTTTTTTGCATTTTTTTGTTTTTTTTTTGCATTTTTAGTGGTTTTTTTTGCATTTTTGGTGTTTTTTTTTTTTTGCATTTTTTTGTGTTTTTTTTTGCATTTTTTTGCTTTTTTTTGCATTTTTTTTGCATTTTTTTTTTTGCATTTTTTGTGGGTTTTTTTGCATTTTTTGTGGTTTTTTTTGCATTTTTTTTTGCATTTTTTTTGTGTTTTTTTGCATTTTTTTTTTGCATTTTTTGTGTTTTTTTTTGCATTTTTGTTTGCATTTTTAGTGGGTTTTTTTGCATTTTTTTGTTTTTTTTTGCATTTTTTTGTTTTTTTTTGCATTTTTAGTGGGTTTTTTTGCATTTTTTTTGCATTTTTTTTGCATTTTTTGTTTTTTTTTGCATTTTTTTTTGCATTTTTTGTGGGTTTTTTTTGCATTTTTTTTGCATTTTTTGTGGGTTTTTTTGCATTTTTTTTGCATTTTTTTGCATTTTTTTTTTTGCATTTTTGTGCTTTTTTTTGCATTTTTTGTGTGTTTTTTTGCATTTTTTGTGATTTTTTTGTGGGTTTTTTGTGGGTTTTTTTGCATTTTTTTTGTGTTTTTTTTGCATTTTTTTTGTGCTTTTTTTTGCATTTTTTTTGTGGTTTTTTTGCATTTTTTTGTGGGTTTTTTGCATTTTTTTTGCATTTTTTTTATGGTTTTTTTGCATTTTTTTTGCATTTTTTGTGGGTTTTTTTGCAATTTTTTTGCATTTTTTTTTGCATTTTTTGTGGGTTTTTTTGCATTTTTTTGTGGTTTTTTTTGCATTTTTTTGCATTTTTTTTGCATTTTTTTTGCATTTTTTTTTGCATTTTTTTTTTGCATTTTTTTGCATTTTTTGTGGGGTTTTTTTGCATTTTTTGTGGGTTTTTTTGCATTTTTTTTGCATTTTTTTTGTGTTTTTTTGCATTTTTTTTTGCATTTTTTGTGGTTTTTTTTGCATTTTTGTTTGCATTTTTAGTGGGTTTTTTTGCATTTTTTTGTTTTTTTTTTGCATTTTTTTGTTTTTTTTGGCATTTTTAGTGGTTTTTTTTGCATTTTTTTTGCATTTTTTTTGCATTTTTTGTGGGTTTTTTTGCATTTTTTTTTGCATTTTTTGTGGGTTTTTTTGCATTTTTTTTGCATTTTTTTTTTTTGCATTTTTGTGCTTCTTTTTGCATTTTTTGTGTGTTTTTTTGCATTTTTTGTGATTTTTTTTGTGGGTTTTTTGTGGGTTTTTTTTGCATTTTTTTGTGTTTTTTTTTTTGCATTTTTTTTGCATTTTTTGTGGGTTTTTTTGCATTTTTGTGGGTTTTTTTGCATTTTTTGTGGGTTTTTTTGCATTTTTTTGTGTTTTTTTGCATTTTTTTTTTGCATTTTTTGTGGGTTTTTTTGCATTTTTGTTTGCATTTTTAGTGGTTTTTTTTGCATTTTTTTGGTTTTTTTTTGCATTTTTTTGTTTTTTTTGGCATTTTTAGTGTTTTTTTTGCATTTTTTTTGCATTTTTTGTTTTTTTTTGCATTTTTTTTTGCATTTTTTGTGGGTTTTTTTGCAATTTTTTTTGCATTTTTTGTGGGTTTTTTTGCATTTTTGTGCTTTTTTTTGCATTTTTTGTGTGTTTTTTTGCATTTTTTGTGATTTTTTTGTGGGTTTTTTTGCATTTTTTTTGCATTTTTTTGTGTTTTTTTTGCATTTTTTTTGCATTTTTTGTGGGTTTTTTTGCAATTTTTTTGCATTTTTTTTTGCATTTTTTGTGGGTTTTTTTGCATTTTTTTGTGTTTTTTTTTTGCGTTTTTTTTGCATTTTTTTTGCATTTTTTTTGCATTTTTTTTGCATTTTTTTTGCATTTTTTTTGCATTTTTTTTTGCATTTTTTTGCATTTTTGTGGGTTTTTTTGCATTTTTTGTGGGTTTTTTTGCATTTTTTTGTGTTTTTTTGCATTTTTTTTTTGCATTTTTTGTGGTTTTTTTTGCATTTTTGTTTGCATTTTTAGTGGGTTTTTTTGCATTTTTTTTGCATTTTTTTGTTTTTTTTGGCATTTTTAGTGGTTTTTTTGCATTTTTTTTTTTTGCATTTTTGTGCTTTTTTTTGCATTTTTTGTGTGTTTTTTTGCATTTTTTGTGATTTTTTTGTGGGTTTTTTCTGGGTTTTTTTTGCATATTTTTGTGTTTTTTTTTTGCATTTTTTTTGCATTTTTTGTGGGTTTTTTTGCATTTTTTTTGTGGTTTTTTTGCATTTTTTTGTGGGTTTTTTTGCATTTTTTTTGCATTTTTTGTGGGTTTTTTTGCATTTTTTTGTGTTTTTTTTTTGCATTTTCTTTGCATTTTTTTGGCATTTTTTTTGCATTTTTTTTGCATTTTTTTTTTGCATTTTTTTTTTGCATTTTTTTGCATTTTTTTTGCATTTTTTTTGCATTTTTTTTGCATTTTTTTTGCATTTTTTGTGTTTTTTTTGTGTTTTTTTTTTTTGCATTTTTTTGTGTTTTTTTTGCATTTTTTTGCTTTTTTTTTGCATTTTTTTTGCATTTTTTTTGCATTTTTTTTTTGCATTTTTTGTGGGTTTTTTTTGCATTTTTGTTTGCATTTTTAGTGGGTTTTTTTTGCATTTTTTTGTTTTTTTTTGCATTTTTTTGCATTTTTTTTGCATTTTTTGTGGGTTTTTTTGCATTTTGTTGTGTTTTTTTTTGCATTTTTTTTGCATTTTTTTGTGGGTTTTTTTGCATTTTTTTTGCATTTTTTTTTGCATTTTTTTTGCATTTTTTTTTGTTTTTTTGCATTTTTTTTTTGCATTTTTTGTGGGTTTTTTTTGCATTTTTTGTGGGGTTTTTTTGCATTTTTTTTTCATTTTTTTTTCATTTTTTTTGCATTTTTTTTGCATTTTTTTGCATTTTTTGTGGGTTTTTTTGCATTTTTTTGTGTTTTTTTTTTGCATTTTTTTGTGTTTTTTTTGCATTTTTTTTGCATTTTTTGTGTTGTTTTTTTTTTGCATTTTTTTGTGTTTTTTTTGCATTTTTTTGCTTTTTTTTTGCATTTTTTTTGCATTTTTTTTGCATTTTTGTTTGCATTTTTAGTGGGTTTTTTTTTGTTTTTTTTTGCATTTTTTTGTTTTTTTTTTGCATTTTTAGTGTTTTTTTTTGCATTTTTGGTGTTTTTTTTTTTTGCATTTTTTTGTGTTTTTTTTTGCATTTTTTTGCTTTTTTTTTCATTTTTTTTGCATTTTTTTTTTGCATTTTTTGTGGGTTTTTTTGCATTTTTTGTGGTTTTTTTTGCATTTTTTTTTGCATTTTTTGTGGGTTTTTTTGCATTTTTTTGTGTTTTTTTTTGCATTTTCTTTGCATTTTTTTTGCATTTTTTTTGCATTTTTTTTGCATTTTTTTTTTGCATTTTTTTTTGCATTTTTTTGCATTTTTTTTGCATTTTTTTTGCATTTTTTTTGCATTTTTTTTGCATTTTTTGTGGGTTTTTTTGCATTTTTTTGTGTTTTTTTTTTTGCATTTTTTTGTGTTTTTTTTGCATTTTTTTTGCATTTTTTGTGTTTTTTTTGTGTTTTTTTTTTTTGCATTTTTTTGTGTTTTTTTTGCATTTTTTTGCTTTTTTTTTGCATTTTTTTTGCATTTTTTTTGCATTTTTTTTGCATTTTTTTTTTGCATTTTTTGTGGGTTTTTTTTGCATTTTTGTTTGCATTTTTAGTGGTTTTTTTTGCATTTTTTTGTTTTTTTTTGCATTTTTTTGCATTTTTTTTGCATTTTTTTGTGGTTTTTTTTGCATTTTGTTGTGTTTTTTTTTGCATTTTTTTTGCATTTTTTTGTGGGTTTTTTTGCATTTTTTTTGCATTTTTTTTTGCATTTTTTTTGCATTTTTTTTTGTTTTTTTGCATTTTTTTTTTGCATTTTTTGTGGGGTTTTTTTGCATTTTTTGTGGGTTTTTTTTGCATTTTTTTTTCATTTTTTTTGCATTTTTTTTGCATTTTTTTGCATTTTTTGTGGGTTTTTTTGCATTTTTTTGTGTTTTTTTTTTGCATTTTTTTGTGTTTTTTTTGCATTTTTTTTGCATTTTTTCTGTTGTTTTTTTTTTGCATTTTTTTGTGTTTTTTTTGCATTTTTTTGCTTTTTTTTTGCATTTTTTTTGCATTTTTTTTGCATTTTTGTTTGCATTTTTAGTGGGTTTTTTTGCATTTTTTTGTTTTTTTTTGCATTTTTTTGTTTTTTTTTTGCATTTTTAGTGGTTTTTTTTGCATTTTTGGTGTTTTTTTTTTTTTGCATTTTTTTGTGTTTTTTTTTGCATTTTTTTGCTTTTTTTTGCATTTTTTTTGCATTTTTTTTTTGCATTTTTTGTGGGTTTTTTTGCATTTTTTGTGGTTTTTTTTGCATTTTTTTTTGCATTTTTTTTGTGTTTTTTTGCATTTTTTTTTTGCATTTTTTGTGTTTTTTTTTGCATTTTTGTTTGCATTTTTAGTGGGTTTTTTTGCATTTTTTTGTTTTTTTTTGCATTTTTTTGTTTTTTTTTGCATTTTTAGTGGGTTTTTTTGCATTTTTTTTGCATTTTTTTTGCATTTTTTGTTTTTTTTTGCATTTTTTTTTGCATTTTTTGTGGGTTTTTTTTGCATTTTTTTTGCATTTTTTTGCATTTTTTTTTTTGCATTTTTGTGCTTTTTTTTGCATTTTTTGTGTGTTTTTTTGCATTTTTTGTGATTTTTTTGTGGGTTTTTTGTGGGTTTTTTTTTGCATTTTTTTTGTGTTTTTTTTGCATTTTTTTTGTGCTTTTTTTTGCATTTTTTTTGTGGTTTTTTTGCATTTTTTTGTGGGTTTTTTGCATTTTTTTTGCATTTTTTTTATGGTTTTTTTGCATTTTTTTTGCATTTTTTGTGGTTTTTTTTGCAATTTTTTTGCATTTTTTTTTGCATTTTTTGTGGGTTTTTTTGCATTTTTTTGTGTTTTTTTTTGCATTTTTTTTGCATTTTTTTTGCATTTTTTTTGCATTTTTTTTTGCATTTTTTTTTTGCATTTTTTTGCATTTTTTGTGGGTTTTTTTTGCATTTTTTGTGGGTTTTTTTGCATTTTTTTTGCATTTTTTTTGTGTTTTTTTGCATTTTTTTTTGCATTTTTTGTGGTTTTTTTTGCATTTTTGTTTGCATTTTTAGTGGGTTTTTTTGCATTTTTTTGTTTTTTTTTTGCATTTTTTTGTTTTTTTTGGCATTTTTAGTGGTTTTTTTTGCATTTTTTTTGCATTTTTTTTGCATTTTTTGTGGGTTTTTTTGCATTTTTTTTTGCATTTTTTGTGGGTTTTTTTGCATTTTTTTTGCATTTTTTTTGCATTTTTTTTTTTTGCATTTTTGTGCTTCTTTTTGCATTTTTTGTGTGTTTTTTTGCATTTTTTGTGATTTTTTTTGTGGGTTTTTTGTGGGTTTTTTTTGCATTTTTTTTGTGTTTTTTTTTTTGCATTTTTTTGCATTTTTTGTGGGTTTTTTTGCATTTTTTTGTGGGTTTTTTTTGCATTTTTTTTGCATTTTTTTGTGTTTTTTTTGCATTTTTTTTGCATTTTTTGTGGGTTTTTTTTGCAATTTTTTTGCATTTTTTTTTGCATTTTTTGTGGGTTTTTTTGCATTTTTTTGTGTTTTTTTTTTGCATTTTTTTTGCATTTTTTTTGCATTTTTTTTGCATTTTTTTGCATTTTTTTTTGCATTTTTTTGTTTTTTTTGGCATTTTTAGTGGTTTTTTTTGCATTTTTTTTGCATTTTTTGTTTTTTTTTGCATTTTTTTGCATTTTTTGTGGGTTTTTTTGCATTTTTTTTGCATTTTTTTGCATTTTTGTGCTTTTTTTTGCATTTTTTGTGTGTTTTTTTTGCATTTTTTGTGATTTTTTTGTGGGTTTTTTGTGGGTTTTTTTTGCATTTTTTTGTGTTTTTTTTTTGCATTTTTTTTGCATTTTTTGTGGGTTTTTTTGCATTTTTTTGTGGTTTTTTTGCATTTTTTTGTGGGTTTTTTTTGCATTTTTTTGCATTTTTTTGCATTTTTTTTGCATTTTTTGTGGGTTTTTTTGCATTTTTTTGTGTTTTTTTTTTGCATTTTTTTTGCATTTTTTTTGCATTTTTTTTGCATTTTTTTTTTGCATTTTTTTTGCATTTTTTTGCATTTTTTTTGCATTTTTTTTGCATTTTTTTGCATTTTTTTTTGCTTTTTTTGTGGGTTTTTTTACATTTTTTTTGCATTTTTTTTTGCATTTTTTGTGGGTTTTTTTGCATTTTTTTGTGTTTTTTTTTTTTGCATTTTTTTGTGTTTTTTTTGCATTTTTTTTTGCATTTTTTTTGCTTTTTTTTGCATTTTTTTTGCATTTTTTTTGCATTTTTTTTTTGCATTTTTTGTGGGTTTTTTTGCATTTTTTGTGGGTTTTTTTGCATTTTTTTGCATTTTTTTTGTGTTTTTTTTTCATTTTTTTTTTGCATTTTTTGTGTTTTTTTTTGCATTTTTGTTTGCATTTTTAGTGGTTTTTTTTGCATTTTTTTGTTTTTTTTTGCATTTTTTTGCATTTTTTTTGCATTTTTTGTGGGTTTTTTTGCATTTTGTTGTGTTTTTTTTTGCATTTTTTTTGCATTTTTTGTGGGTTTTTTTGCATTTTTTTTTGCATTTTTTTTTGCATTTTTTTTGCATTTTTTTTTGTTTTTTTGCATTTTTTTTTTGCATTTTTTGTGGGGGTTTTTTTGCATTTTTTGTGGGGTTTTTTTGCATTTTTTTTTGCATTTTTTTTGCATTTTTTTGCATTTTTTGTGGGTTTTTTTGCATTTTTTTGTGTTTTTTTTTTTTGCATTTTTTTGTGTTTTTTTTGCATTTTTTTTTGCATTTTTTGTGTTTTTTTTTTTGCATTTTTTTGTGTTTTTTTTTGCATTTTTTTTGCATTTTTGTTTGCATTTTTAGTGGGTTTTTTTTGCATTCTTTTGTTTTTTTTTGCATTTTTTGTTTTTTTTTTTGCATTTTTAGTGGTTTTTTTTGCATTTTTTGTTTTTTTTTTGCATTTTTTTTTGCATTTTTTGTGGGTTTTTTTGCATTTTTGTGGGTTTTTTTGCATTTTTTTGCATTTTTTTTTTTGCATTTTTGTGCTTTTTTTTTGCATTTTTTGTGTGTTTTTTTGCATTTTTTGTGATTTTTTTGTGGGTTTTTGTGGGGTTTTTTTGCATTTTTTTGTGTTTTTTTTTGCATTTTTTTTGCATTTTTTGTGTTTTTTTTTTGCATTTTTTTTGCATTTTTTGTGGGTTTTTTGCATTTTTTTTGTGTTTTTTTTGCATTTTTTTGTGGGTTTTTTTGCATTTTTTTTGCATTTTTTTGTGGGTTTTTTTGCATTTTTTTTGCATTTTTTTTTGCATTTTTTGTGGGTTTTTTTGCATTTTGTTGTGTTTTTTTTTGCATTTTTTTTGCATTTTTTTGTGGTTTTTTTTGCATTTTTTTTTGCATTTTTTGCATTTTTTTTGCATTTTTTTTGCATTTTTTTTGCATTTTTTTTGCATTTTTTTTTGCATTTTTTTTTGCATTTTTTTGCATTTTTTTTGCATTTTTTTTGCATTTTTTTTGCATTTTTTTTTTGCATTTTTTGTGGGTTTTTTTACATTTTTTTTGCATTTTTTTTGCATTTTTGTGGGTTTTTTTGCATTTTTTTGTGTTTTTTTTTTGCATTTTTTTGCATTTTTTTTGCATTTTTTTTGCATTTTTTTTGCATTTTTTTTTTGCATTTTTTGTGGGTTTTTTTACATTTTTTTTGCATTTTTTTTTGCATTTTTTGTGGGTTTTTTTGCATTTTTTTGTGTTTTTTTTTTTGCATTTTTTTGTGTTTTTTTTGCATTTTTTTTTGCATTTTTTGTGTTTTTTTTGTGTTTTTTTTTTTTTGCATTTTTTTGCATTTTTTTGCATTTTTTTGCTTTTTTTTGCATTTTTTTTGCATTTTTTTTGCATTTTTTTTGCTTTTTTTTTGCATTTTTTGTGGGTTTTTTTGCATTTTTTGTGGGTTTTTTTGCATTTTTTTTGCATTTTTTGTGTTTTTTTTTTTTGCATTTTTTTGTGTTTTTTTTGCATTTTTTTGCTTTTTTTTTGCATTTTTTTTGTGTTTTTTTTTTTACATTTTTTTTGCATTTTTTTTGTGTTTTTTTTGCATTTTTTTGTGGTTTTCTTTGCATTTTTTTTGCATTTTTTTGTGGTTTTTTTTGCATTTTTTTTGCATTTTTTGTGGGTTTTTTTGCAATTTTTTTGCATTTTTTTTTGCATTTTTTTTTGCATTTTTTTTGCATTTTTTTTTGCATTTTTTTTGCATTTTTTTGCATTTTTCGCATTTTTTTTGCATTTTTTTTGCATTTTTTTTTGCATTTTTTGTGGGTTTTTTTGCATTTTTTTTGCATTTTTTTTTGCATTTTTTGTGGTTTTTTTTGCATTTTTGTGTTTTTTTTTTTGCATTTTTTTTGCACTTTTTTTGCATTTTTTTTGCATTTTTTTTTTGCATTTTTTTTGCATTTTTTTGCATTTTTTTTTGCATTTTTTGTGGGTTTTTTTGCATTTTTTTTGCATTTTTTTTTGCATTTTTTGTGGGTTTTTTTGCATTTTTTGTGTTTTTTTTTTGCATTTTTTTGTGTTTTTTTTGCATTTTTTTTGCATTTTTTTGTTTTTTTTTGCATTTTTAGTGGGTTTTTTTGCATTTTTTTTGCATTTTTTTTGCATTTTTTGTTTTTTTTTGCATTTTTTTTTGAATTTTTTGTGGTTTTTTTGCATTTTTTTTGCATTTTTTGTGGGTTTTTTGCATTTTTTGTGTTTTTTTTTTGCATTTTTTTGTGTTTTTTTTGCATTTTTTTTTGCATTTTTTTTGCTTTTTTTTTGCATTTTTATTGCATTTTTTTGTGTTTTTATTGCATTTTTTTTGCATTTTTTGTGTTTTTTTTTTTTGCATTTTTTTGTGTTTTTTTTGCATTTTTTTTGCATTTTTGTTTGCATTTTTAGTGGGTTTTTTTGCATTCTTTTGTTTTTTTTTTGCATTTTTTTGTTTTTTTTTTGCATTTTTAGTGGTTTTTTTTGCATTTTTTGTTTTTTTTGCATTTTTTTTTGCATTTTTTGTGGGTTTTTTTGCATTTTTTGTGGGTTTTTTTGCATTTTTTTTGCATTTTTTTTTTTGCATTTTTGTGCTTTTTTTTTGCATTTTTGTGTGTTTTTTTGCATTTTTTGTGATTTTTTTGTGGGTTTTTTGTGGGGTTTTTTTGCATTTTTTTGTGTTTTTTTTTTTGCATTTTTTTTGCATTTTTTTGTGTTTTTTTTTTGCATTTTTTTTTGCATTTTTTGTGGGTTTTTTTGCATTTTTTTTGTGTTTTTTTTGCATTTTTTTGTGGGTTTTTTTGCATTTTTTTTGCATTTTTTTTTGCATTTTTTGTGGGTTTTTTTGCATTTTGTTGTGTTTTTTTTTTGCATTTTTTTTGCATTTTTTTGTGGTTTTTTTTGCATTTTTTTTTGCATTTTTTTGCATTTTTTTTGCATTTTTTTTGCATTTTTTTTGCATTTTTTTGCATTTTTTTTTGCATTTTTTTTTGCATTTTTTTGCATTTTTTTTGCATTTTTTTTGCATTTTTTTTGCATTTTTTTTTTGCATTTTTTGTGGGTTTTTTTACATTTTTTTTGCATTTTTTTTTTGCATTTTTTGTGGGTTTTTTTGCATTTTTTTGTGTTTTTTTTTTTGCATTTTTTTGCATTTTTTTTGCATTTTTTTTGCATTTTTTTTGCATTTTTTTTTTGCATTTTTTGTGGGTTTTTTTACATTTTTTTTGCATTTTTTTTGCATTTTTTGTGGGTTTTTTTGCATTTTTTTGTGTTTTTTTTTTGCATTTTTTTGTGTTTTTTTTGCATTTTTTTTGCATTTTTTGTGTTTTTTTGTGTTTTTTTTTTTTTTGCATTTTTTTGCATTTTTTTTGCATTTTTTTGCTTTTTTTTGCATTTTTTTTGCATTTTTTTTGCAATTTTTTTTGCATTTTTTTTTGCATTTTTTGTGGGTTTTTTTTGCATTTTTGTGGGTTTTTTGCATTTTTTTTGCATTTTTTGTGTTTTTTTTTTGCATTTTTTTGTGTTTTTTTTTGCATTTTTTTGCTTTTTTTTTGCATTTTTTTTTGTGTTTTTTTTTTTACATTTTTTTTGCATTTTTTTGTGTTTTTTTTGCATTTTTTTTGTGGTTTTTTTTTGCATTTTTTTTGCATTTTTTTGTGGTTTTTTTTGCATTTTTTTGCATTTTTTGTGGGTTTTTTTGCAATTTTTTTGCATTTTTTTGCATTTTTTTTTGCATTTTTTTTGCATTTTTTTTTTGCATTTTTTTTGCATTTTTTTGCATTTTTTTCGCATTTTTTTTGCATTTTTTTTTGCATTTTTTTTGCATTTTTTGTGGGTTTTTTTGCATTTTTTTTGCATTTTTTTTTGCATTTTTGTGGTTTTTTTTTGCATTTTTTGTGTTTTTTTTTTTGCATTTTTTTTGCACTTTTTTTGCATTTTTTTTGCATTTTTTTTGCATTTTTTTTTGCATTTTTTGTGGGTTTTTTTGCATTTTTTTGTGTTTTTTTTTTGCATTTTTTTGTGTTTTTTTGCATTTTTTTTGCATTTTTTTTGCATTTTTTTGTTTTTTTTTTGCATTTTTAGTGGGTTTTTTTTGCATTTTTTTTGCATTTTTTTTGCATTTTTTGTTTTTTTTTGCATTTTTTTTTGAATTTTTTGTGGGTTTTTTTGCATTTTTTTTGCATTTTTTGTGGGTTTTTTTGCATTTTTTTTGCATTTTTTTGCATTTTTTTTTTTTGCATTTTTGTGCTTTTTTTGCATTTTTTGTGTGTTTTTTTTGCATTTTTTGTGATTTTTTTGTGGGTTTTTTGTGGGTTTTTTTTGCATTTTTTTTGTGTTTTTTTTTTGCATTTTTTTTGTGCTTTTTTTTGCATTTTTTTTGTGGTTTTTTTGCATTTTTTTGTGGGTTTTTTGCATTTTTTTGTGCTTTTTTTTGCATTTTTTTTGTGGTTTTTTTGCATTTTTTTGTGGGTTTTTTGCATTTTTTTTGCATTTTTTTAATGGTTTTTTTGCATTTTTTTTGCATTTTTTGTGGTTTTTTTGCAATTTTTTGCATTTTTTTTTGCATTTTTTGTGGGTTTTTTTGCATTTTTTTG
>JAKRKW010000259.1:0-38886 GCA_023566125.1 Zingel zingel
AATGCAAAAAAAATGCAAAAAAAATGCAAAAAAAACGCAAAAAAACCCACAAAAAATGCAAAAAAAACCACAAAAAAATGCAAAAAAAACCACAGAAAATGCAAAAAAAAATGCAAAAAAAACACAAAAAATGCAAAAAAAAAAATGCAAAAAAAATGCAAAAAAAAATGCAAAAAAAATGCAAAAAAATGCAAAAAAAATGCAAAAAAAATGCAAAAAAAATGCAAAAAAAACGCAAAAAATGCTAAAAAAATGCAAAAAAATGCAAAAAAAAATGCAAAAAAATTGCAAAAAAATGCAAAAAAACACAAAAAAATGCAAAAAAATGCAAAAAAAAAACCCACAAAAAATGCAAAAAAATACACAAAAAAATGCAAAAAAATACACAAAAAATGCAAAAAAACCACAAAAAAAATGCAAAAAACCCCCACAAAAAATGCAAAAAAAATGCAAAAAAAATGCAAAAAAAATGCAAAAAAATGCAAAAAAAATGCAAAAAAATGCAAATAAATCCACAAAAAAATGCAAAAAAATGCAAAAAAAACACAAAAAAATGCAAAAAAAAATGCAAAAAAACCCCACAAAAAAATGCAAAAAAAATGCAAAAAAAACACAAAAAAAATGCAAAAAAACCCACAAAAAATGCAAAAAAAAATGCAAAAAATGCAAAAAACCCACAAAAAATGCAAAAAACCAACAAAAAATGCAAAAAACCCACAAAAAAATGCAAAAAAAATGCAAAAAAAATGCAAAAAAAACGCAAAAAAACCCACAAAAAATGCAAAAAAAACCACAAAAAAATGCAAAAAAACCCACAGAAAATGCAAAAAAAAATGCAAAAAAAACACAAAAAATGCAAAAAAAAAAATGCAAAAAAAAATGCAAAAAAAATGCAAAAAAAAATACAAAAAAAATGCAAAAAAATGCAAAAAAAATGCAAAAAAAATGCAAAAAAAATGCAAAAAAAACGCAAAAAATGCTAAAAAAATGCAAAAAAATGCAAAAAAAAATGCAAAAAAATTGCAAAAAAATGCAAAAAACACAAAAAAATGCAAAAAAATGCAAAAAAAAAAACCCACAAAAAATGCAAAAAAATACACAAAAAAATGCAAAAAAATACACAAAAAAATGCAAAAAAACCCACAAAAAATGCAAAAAACCCCACAAAAAAATGCAAAAAAACCACAAAAAATGCAAAAAAATGCAAAAAAAACACAAAAAATGCAAAAAAAAAATGCAAAAAAATGCAAAAAAAAATGCAAAAAAAACCCACAAAAAAATGCAAAAAAAACACAAAAAAAATGCAAAAAACCCCACAAAAAATGCAAAAAAAAATGCAAAAAATGCAAAAAACCCACAAAAAATGCAAAAAACCAACAAAAAATGCAAAAAACCCACAAAAAAATGCAAAAAAAATGCAAAAAAAAATGCAAAAAAAACGCAAAAAAACCCACAAAAAATGCAAAAAAAACCACAAAAAAATGCAAAAAAACCCACAGAAAATGCAAAAAAAAATGCAAAAAAAACACAAAAAATGCAAAAAAAAAAATGCAAAAAAAAATGCAAAAAAAATGCAAAAAAAAATGCAAAAAAATGCAAAAAAATGCAAAAAAAATGCAAAAAAAATGCAAAAAAAATGCAAAAAAACCGCAAAAAATGCTAAAAAAATGCAAAAAAATGCAAAAAAAAATGCAAAAAAATTGCAAAAAAATGCAAAAAAACACAAAAAAATGCAAAAAAATGCAAAAAAAAAACCCACAAAAAATGCAAAAAAATACACAAAAAAATGCAAAAAAATACACAAAAAAATGCAAAAAAACCCACAAAAAATGCAAAAAACCCCACAAAAAAATGCAAAAAAACCACAAAAAATGCAAAAAAATGCAAAAAAAACCACAAAAAAATGCAAAAAAACCCACAAAAAATGCAAAAAAAAATGCAAAAAAAATGCAAAAAAATGCAAAAAAAATGCAAAAAAAATGCAAAAAAAATGCAAAAAAAACGCAAAAAATGCTAAAAAAATGCAAAAAAATGCCAAAAAAAATGCAAAAAAATTGCAAAAAAAATGCAAAAAAACACAAAAAAATGCAAAAAAAATGCAAAAAAAAACCCCACAAAAAATGCAAAAAAATACACAAAAAAATGCAAAAAATACACAAAAAAATGCAAAAAACCCCACAAAAAATGCAAAAAAAACACAAAAAAAATGCAAAAAACCCCACAAAAAATGCAAAAAAAAATGCAAAAAATGCAAAAAAAACCCACAAAAAATGCAAAAAACCAACAAAAAATGCAAAAAACCCACAAAAAAATGCAAAAAAAATGCAAAAAAAAATGCAAAAAAAACGCAAAAAAACCCACAAAAAATGCAAAAAAAACCACAAAAAAATGCAAAAAAACCCACAGAAAATGCAAAAAAAAATGCAAAAAAAACACAAAAAATGCAAAAAAAAAAATGCAAAAAAAAATGCAAAAAAAATGCAAAAAAAAATGCAAAAAAAATGCAAAAAAATGCAAAAAAAATGCAAAAAAAATGCAAAAAAAATGCAAAAAAACCGCAAAAAATGCTAAAAAAATGCAAAAAAATGCAAAAAAAAATGCAAAAAAATTGCAAAAAAATGCAAAAAAACACAAAAAAATGCAAAAAAATGCAAAAAAACCCCCACAAAAAATGCAAAAAAATACACAAAAAAATGCAAAAAAATACACAAAAAAATGCAAAAAAACCCACAAAAAATGCAAAAAAACCCACAAAAAAATGCAAAAAAACCACAAAAAATGCAAAAAAATGCAAAAAAACCACAAAAAAATGCAAAAAAACCCACAAAAAATGCAAAAAAAATGCAAAAAAAAAATGCTAAAAAAATGCAAAAAAAATGCAAAAAAATGCAAAAAAAATGCAAAAAAAACCCACAAAAAAATGCAAAAAAACCCACAAAATATGCAAAAAAAAATGCAAAAAAAATGCAAAAAAACCCACAAAAAATGCAAAAAAAAACCCACAAAAAATGTAAAAAAACCCCACAAAAAATGCAAAAAAAATGCAAAAAAATGCAAAAAAATGCAAAAAAAATCCCACAAAAAATGCAAAAAAAACCCCACGAAAAATGCAAAAAAAATGCAAAAAAATCCACAAAAATCCACAAAAAATGCAAAAAACCACAAAAAAATGCAAAAAACCCCCACAAAAAAATGCAAAAAAAATGCAAAAAAAATGCAAAAAAATGCAAAAAAATCCACAAAAAAATGCAAAAAAAATGCAAAAAAAATGATAAAAAATGCAAAAAAATCCACAAAAAATGCAAAAAAAAACACAAAAAAAATGCAAAAAAACCCCACAAAAAATGCAAAAAAAATGCAAAAAAAATGCAAAAAAAATGCAAAAAAAATGCAAAAAAAATGCAAAAAAATGCAAATAAATCCACAAAAAAATGCAAAAAAATGCAAAAAAACACAAAAAAATGCAAAAAAACCCCACAAAAAAATGCAAAAAAAACACAAAAAAATGCAAAAAAACCCACAAAAAACCCACAAAAAATGCAAAAAAATGCAAAAAACCCACAAAAAATGCAAAAAACCCACAAAAAATGCAAAAAAAACCACAAAAAAATGCAAAAAAAATGCAAAAAAACGCAAAAAAACCCACAAAAAATGCAAAAAAACCACAAAAAAAATGCAAAAAAAAACACAAAAAATGCAAAAAAAAATGCAAAAAAAACACAAAAAATGCAAAAAAAAATGCAAAAAAAATGCAAAAAAATGCAAAAAAAATGCAAAAAAAAATGCAAAAAAAATGCAAAAAACCCACAAAAAAATGCAAAAAATGCCAAAAAAAAATGCAAAAAAATGCAAAAAAAATGCAAAAAAAACCCACAAAAAAATGCAAAAAAAAACTACAAAACAATGCAAAAAAACCCCACAAAAAAATGCAAAAAAACCACAAAATATGCAAAAAAAAATGCAAAAAAAATGCAAAAAAATGCAAAAAAAAACCCACAAAAAATGTAAAAAAACCCCACAAAAAATGCAAAAAAAATGCAAAAAAATGCAAAAAAATCCACAAAAAAATGCAAAAAAACACAAAAAAATGCAAAAAACCCCACAAAAAATGCAAAAAAAATGCAAAAAAAATGCAAAAAAAATGCAAAAAAAATGCAAAAAAATGCAAATAAATCCACAAAAAAATGCAAAAAATGCAAAAAAAACACAAAAAAATGCAAAAAAACCCCACAAAAAAATGCAAAAAAAACACAAAAAAATGCAAAAAAACCCACAAAAAACCCACAAAAAATGCAAAAAAATGCAAAAAACCCACAAAAAATGCAAAAAACCCACAAAAAATGCAAAAAAACCACAAAAAAATGCAAAAAAAATGCAAAAAAACGCAAAAAAACCCACAAAAAATGCAAAAAAACCACAAAAAAAATGCAAAAAAAAAACACAAAAAATGCAAAAAAAAATGCAAAAAAAACACAAAAAATGCAAAAAAAAATGCAAAAAAAATGCAAAAAAATGCAAAAAAAATGCAAAAAAAAATGCAAAAAAAATGCAAAAAACCCACAAAAAAATGCAAAAAATGCCAAAAAAAAATGCAAAAAAATGCAAAAAAAATGCAAAAAAAACCCACAAAAAAATGCAAAAAAAAACTACAAAACAATGCAAAAAAACCCCACAAAAAAATGCAAAAAAACCACAAAATATGCAAAAAAAAATGCAAAAAAAATGCAAAAAAATGCAAAAAAAACCCCACAAAAAATGTAAAAAAACCCCACAAAAAATGCAAAAAAAATGCAAAAAAATGCAAAAAAATCCACAAAAAAATGCAAAAAAATGCAAAAAAACCCCACAAAAAATGCAAAAAAAAAATGCAAAAAAATGCAAAAAAACCCACAAAAAAATGCAAAAAAACACAAAAAAATGCAAAAAACCCCACAAAAAATGCAAAAAAAATGCAAAAAAATGCAAAAAACCCACAAAAAATGCAAAAAAAAATGCAAAAAAAAATGCAAAAAAATGCAAAAAAACCCACAAAAAATGCAAAAAAAACACAAAAAAAATGCAAAAAAACCCCACAAAAAATGCAAAAAAAATGCAAAAAAAATGCAAAAAAAATGCAAAAAAAATGCAAAAAAATGCAAATAAATCCACAAAAAAATGCAAAAAATGCAAAAAAAACACAAAAAAATGCAAAAAAAACCCACAAAAAAATGCAAAAAAAACACAAAAAAATGCAAAAAAACCCACAAAAAAATGCAAAAAAAATGCAAAAAAAACGCAAAAAAACCCACAAAAAATGCAAAAAAAACCACAAAAAAAATGCAAAAAAAAACACAAAAAATGCAAAAAAAAATGCAAAAAAAACACAAAAAATGCAAAAAAAAATGCAAAAAAAATGCTAAAAAAATGCTAAAAAAATGCAAAAAAAAATGCAAAAAAAATGCAAAAAATTGCAAAAAAAAAGCAAAAAAAACGCAAAAAAATGCTAAAAAAATGCAAAAAAATGCCAAAAAAAATGCAAAAAAAATGCAAAAAAAATGCAAAAAAAATGCAAAAAAATGCAAAAAAAAAATACAAAAAAATGCAAAAAAAAATGCAAAAAAATGCAAAAAAATGCAAAAAAAAATGCAAAAAAAATGCAAAAAAATGCAAAAAAAATGCAAAAAAAAAATGCAAAAAAAATGCAAAAAATGCAAAAAAAAATGCAAAAAATGCAAAAAAAAAATGCAAAAAAAATGCTAAAAAAATGCAAAAAAAAATGCAAAAAAAATGCAAAAAATTGCAAAAAAAAAGCAAAAAAAACGCAAAAAAATGCTAAAAAAATGCAAAAAAATGCAAAAAAATGCCAAAAAAAATGCAAAAAAAATGCAAAAAAAATGCAAAAAAAATGCAAAAAAATGCAAAAAAAAATACAAAAAAATGCAAAAAAAAATGCAAAAAAATGCAAAAAAATGCAAAAAAAAATGCAAAAAAAATGCAAAAAAATGCAAAAAAAATGCAAAAAAAAAATGCAAAAAAAATGCAAAAAATGCAAAAAAAATGCAAAAAATGCAAAAAAAAAATGCAAAAAAATCCACAAAAAAATGCAAAAAATAAATACAAAAAAAATGCAAAAAAACCCACAAAAAATGCAAAAACAAATGCAAAAACAAATGTAAAAAAACCCACAAAAAATGCAAAAAAAATGCAAAAAAAATGCAAAAAAAATGCTAAAAAATGCAAAAAAATCCACAAAAAATGCAAAAAAACCCCACAAAAAAATGCAAAAAAAACACAAAAAAATGCAAAAAAACCCACAAAAAACCCACAAAAAATGCAAAAAAAAATGCAAAAAAATGCAAAAAACCCACAAAAAATGCAAAAAACCCACAAAAAATGCAAAAAAACCACAAAAAAATGCAAAAAAAATGCAAAAAAACGCAAAAAAACCCACAAAAAATGCAAAAAAACCACAAAAAAAATGCAAAAAAAAACACAAAAAATGCAAAAAAAAATGCAAAAAAAACACAAAAAATGCAAAAAAAAATGCAAAAAAAATGCAAAAAAATGCAAAAAAAATGCAAAAAAAAATGCAAAAAAAATGCAAAAAACCCACAAAAAAATGCAAAAAATGCCAAAAAAAAATGCAAAAAAATGCAAAAAAAATGCAAAAAAAACCCACAAAAAAATGCAAAAAAAAACTACAAAACAATGCAAAAAAACCCCACAAAAAAATGCAAAAAAACCACAAAATATGCAAAAAAAAATGCAAAAAAAATGCAAAAAAATGCAAAAAAAAACCCACAAAAAATGTAAAAAAACCCCACAAAAAATGCAAAAAAAATGCAAAAAAATGCAAAAAAATCCACAAAAAAATGCAAAAAAATGCAAAAAAACCCCACAAAAAATGCAAAAAAACACAAAAAAATGCAAAAAACCCCACAAAAAATGCAAAAAAAATGCAAAAAAATGCAAAAAACCCACAAAAAATGCAAAAAAAAATGCAAAAAAAAATGCAAAAAAATGCAAAAAAACCCACAAAAAATGCAAAAAAAACACAAAAAAAATGCAAAAAAACCCCACAAAAAATGCAAAAAAATGCAAAAAAAATGCAAAAAAAATGCAAAAAAAATGCAAAAAAATGCAAATAAATCCACAAAAAAATGCAAAAAATGCAAAAAAAACACAAAAAAATGCAAAAAAAACCCACAAAAAAATGCAAAAAAAACACAAAAAAATGCAAAAAAACCCACAAAAAACCCACAAAAAATGCAAAAAAAAATGCAAAAAACCCACAAAAAATGCAAAAAACCCACAAAAAATGCAAAAAACCCACAAAAAAATGCAAAAAAAATGCAAAAAAAACGCAAAAAAACCCACAAAAAATGCAAAAAAAACCACAAAAAAAATGCAAAAAAAAACACAAAAAATGCAAAAAAAAATGCAAAAAAAACACAAAAAATGCAAAAAAAAATGCAAAAAAAATGCTAAAAAAATGCAAAAAAAAATGCAAAAAAAATGCAAAAAATTGCAAAAAAAAAGCAAAAAAAACGCAAAAAAATGCTAAAAAAATGCAAAAAAATGCCAAAAAAAATGCAAAAAAAATGCAAAAAAAATGCAAAAAAAATGCAAAAAAATGCAAAAAAAATGCAAAAAAATGCAAAAAAAATGCAAAAAAAAAATGCAAAAAAAATGCAAAAAATGCAAAAAAAATGCAAAAAATGCAAAAAAAAAATGCAAAAAAATCCACAAAAAAATGCAAAAAATAAATACAAAAAAAATGCAAAAAAACCCACAAAAAATGCAAAAACAAATGCAAAAACAAATGTAAAAAAACCCACAAAAAATGCAAAAAACCAACAAAAAATGCAAAAAACCCACAAAAAAATGCAAAAAAAATGCAAAAAAAATGCAAAAAAAACGCAAAAAAACCCACAAAAAATGCAAAATAAACCACAAAAAAATGCAAAAAAAACAACAAAAAATGCAAAAAAAAATGCAAAAAAAACACAAAAAATGCAAAAAAAAATGCAAAAAAAAAATGCAAAAAAAATGCAAAAAAAAATGCAAAAAAAATGCAAAAAAATGCAAAAAAAATGCAAAAAAATTGCAAAAAAATGCAAAAAAACACAAAAAAATGCAAAAAAAATGCAAAAAAAACCCCACAAAAAATGCAAAAAAATACACAAAAAAATGCAAAAAAAACCCACAAAAAATGCAAAAAAAAAACCACAAAAAAATGCAAAAAAACCACAAAAAATGCAAAAAAATGCAAAAAAACACAAAAAATGCAAAAAAAAAATGCAAAAAAAAATGCAAAAAAAAAATGCTAAAAAAATGCAAAAAAAAATGCAAAAAAAATGCAAAAAAAAGCAAAAAAAAGCAAAAAAAATGCAAAAAAAACGCAAAAAAAATGCTAAAAAAAATGCAAAAAAATGCCAAAAAAAATGCAAAAAAAAATGCAAAAAAAATGCAAAAAAAACACAAAAAAATGCAAAAAAACCCCACAAAAAATGCAAAAAAATACACAAAAAAATGCAAAAAAATGCAAAAAACCCACAAAAAATGCAAAAAAAAATGCAAAAAATGCAAAAAAATGCAAAAAAATGCAAAAAAAATCCACAAAAAATGCAAAAAAAAATGCAAAAAAAACACAAAAAAATGCAAAAAAAATGCAAAAAAAACCCCACAAAAAAATGCAAAAAAACCACAAAAAAATGCAAAAAAAACCCACAAAAAAATGCAAAAAAACCCACAAAATATGCAAAAAAAAATGCAAAAAAAATGCTAAAAAACCCACAAAAAATGCAAAAAAAACCCCACAAAAAATGTAAAAAAACCCCACAAAAAATGCAAAAAAAATGCAAAAAAAATGCAAAAAAATGCAAAAAAATCCCACAAAAAATGCAAAAAAAACCCCACGAAAAATGCAAAAAAAATGCAAAAAAATGCAAAAAAATCCACAAAAAATGCAAAAAACCACAAAAAAATGCAAAAAACCCCCACAAAAAAATGCAAAAAAAATGCCACGAAAAATGCAAAAAAAATGCAAAAAAATGCAAAAAAATCCACAAAAAAATGCAAAAAAAATGCAAAAAAAATGATAAAAAATGCAAAAAAAATCCACAAAAAATGCAAAAAAAAACACAAAAAAAATGCAAAAAAACCCCACAAAAAATGCAAAAAAATGCAAAAAAAATGCAAAAAAAATGCAAAAAAAATGCAAAAAAATGCAAATAAATCCACAAAAAAATGCAAAAAAATGCAAAAAAACACAAAAAAATGCAAAAAAAACCCACAAAAAAATGCAAAAAAAACACAAAAAAATGCAAAAAAACCCACAAAAAACCCACAAAAAATGCAAAAAAAAATGCAAAAAAATGCAAAAAACCCACAAAAAATGCAAAAAATGCAAAAAACCCACAAAAAAATGCAAAAAAAATGCAAAAAAAACGCAAAAAAACCCACAAAAAATGCAAAAAAAACCACAAAAAAACCGCAAAAAAACCCACAAAAAATGCAAAAAAAAATGCTAAAAAAACACAAAAAATGCAAAAAAAAATGCAAAAAAAATGCAAAAAAATGCAAAAAAAATGCAAAAAAAAAATGCAAAAAAAAAATGCAAAAAAAATGCAAAAAAAATGCAAAAAAACCCGCAAAAA
The DNA here is from genome assembly GCA_023566125.1 of Zingel zingel. Taxonomy (NCBI): domain Eukaryota; kingdom Metazoa; phylum Chordata; class Actinopteri; order Perciformes; family Percidae; genus Zingel; species Zingel zingel. The sequence continues at coordinate 9,639 of JAKRKW010000259.1, forward strand.
ATTGCTAAAAAAAATGCAAAAAAATGCCAAAAAAAATACAAAAAAAATGCAAAAAAATGCAAAAAAACCCCACAAAAAAATGCAAAAAATCCACAAAAAAATGCAAAAAAAATGCAAAAAAACCACAAAAAAATGCAAAAAAACCCACAAAAAAATGCAAAAAATGCCAAAAAAAATGCAAAAAAATGCAAAAAAAATGCAAAAAAAACCCACAAAAAAATGCAAAAAAAAACTACAAAAAAATGCAAAAAAACCCCACAAAAAAATGCAAAAAAACCACAAAATATGCAAAAAAAAATGCAAAAAAAATGCAAAAAAATGCAAAAAAAACCCCACAAAAAATGTAAAAAAACCCCACAAAAATGCAAAAAAAATGCAAAAAAAATGCGAAAAAATCCACAAAAATCCACAAAAAATGCAAAAAAAACCCCACGAAAAATGCAAAAAAATGCAAAAAAATCCACAAAAAATGCAAAAAAACACAAAAAAAATGCAAAAAAACCCCCACAAAAATGCAAAAAAAATGCAAAAAAATGCAAAAAAATGCAAAAAAATGCAAAAAAATCCACAAAAAAATGCAAAAAAAATGCAAAAAAACCCCACAAAAAATGCAAAAAAAAAATGCAAAAAAATGCAAAAAAACCCACAAAAAAATGCAAAAAAACACAAAAAAATGCAAAAAAAACCACAAAAAATGCAAAAAAATGCAAAAAACCCACAAAAAAATGCAAAAAAAATCCACAAAAAATGCAAAAAATCCACAAAAAAATGCAAAAAAAATGCAAAAAAATGCAAAAAAACTCACAAAAAATGCAAAAAAAACACAAAAAAAATATGCAAAAAAAATGCAAAAAAATGCAAAAAAAAATGCAAAAAAATGCAAAAAAACACAAAAAAATGCAAAAAAAAATGCAAAAAAAACCCACAAAAAAATGCAAAAAAAACCCACAAAAAAATGCAAAAAAAAAACCACAAAAAATGTAAAAAAAACCCACAAAAAATGCAAAAAAAATGCAAAAAAATCCACAAAAATCCACAAAAAATGCAAAAAAAAACCCACGAAAAATGCAAAAAAAATGCAAAAAAATGCAAAAAAATCCACAAAAAATGCAAAAAAACACAAAAAAAATGCAAAAAACCCCACAAAAAAATGCAAAAAAAATGCAAAAAAAATGCAAAAAAATGCAAAAAAAATGCAAAAAAACCCCACAAAAAATGCAAAAAAAAAATGCAAAAAAACCCACAAAAAAATGCAAAAAAAACACAAAAAATATGCAAAAAAAACCCCACAAAAAATGCAAAAAAAAATGCAAAAAAAACACAAAAAATGTAAAAAAAAAATGCAAAAAAAAATGCAAAAAAAATGCTAAAAAAATGCAAAAAAAATGCAAAAAAACCCCACAAAAAATGCAAAAAAAAAAATGCAAAAAAACCCACAAAAAATGCAAAAAAACCCACAAAAAAATATGCAAAAAAAACCCACAAAAAATGCAAAAAAAAATGCAAAAAAAACACAAAAAATGTAAAAAAAAAATGCAAAAAAAAATGCAAAAAAAATGCTAAAAAAATGCAAAAAAAATGCAAAAAAATTGAAAAAAAAAGAAAAAAAAAATGCAAAAAAATGCCAAAAAAATGCAAAAAAAATGCAAAAAAAAATGCAAAAAAAACACAAAAAAATGCAAAAAAAATGCAAAAAAAAAAACCACAAAAAATGCAAAAAAATACACAAAAAAAATGCAAAAAAACCCACAAAAAATGCAAAAAAAAATGCAAAAAAAAAATGCAAAAAACCCACAAAAAATGCAAAAAAAACCCACAAAAAAATGCAAAAAAATGCAAAAAAAATGCAAAAAAAAATGCAAAAAAATGCAAAAAAAAATGCAAAAAAAAAACACAAAAAATGTAAAAAAAAAACACAAAAAATGCTAAAAAAATACAAAAAAAATGCAAAAAAATGCAAAAAAAATCCACAAAAAATGCAAAAAAAACACAAAAAAATGCAAAAAAACCCACAAAAAATACAAAAAAAAAATACAAAAAAATTTTCAAAAAAACCCACAAAAAATGCAAAAAAAAATGCAAAAAAAAACACAAAAAATGCAAAAAAAAATGCAAAAAAAATGCAAAAAAATGCAAAAAAAATGCAAAAAAAAATGCAAAAAAAATGCAAAAAAAATGCAAAAAATGCAAAATTACACAAAAAAAATGGAAAAAAAATGCAAAAAAAAATGCCAAAAAAAATGCAAAAAAAAATGCAAAAAAATGCAAAAAAAAAGCTAAAAAAATGCAAAAAAAAATGCAAAAAAAATGCAAAAAATGCAAAATTACACAAAAAAAATGGAAAAAAAATGCAAAAAAAAATGCAAAAAAATGCAAAAAAAAATGCAAAAAAAATGCAAAAAAATGCAAAAAAAAAAATGCAAAAAAATGCAAAAAAACCACAAAAAAATGCAAAAAAAAAAATGCAAAAAAAACCCACAAAAAAATGCAAAAAAACCCCACAAAAAATAAAAAATAAAAATGCAAAAAAATTTGCAAAAAAACCCACAAAAAATGCAAAAAAAATGCAAAAAAAACACAAAAAATGCAAAAAAAAATGCAAAAAAAATGCAAAAAAATGCAAAAAAAAATGCAAAAAAAAAATGCAAAAAAAATGCAAAAAAATGCAAAAAAACACAAAAAAATGGAAAAAAAATGCAAAAAAATGCAAAAAAAAATGCAAAAAAATGCAAAAAAAACACAAAAAAATGCAAAAAAAAATGCAAAAAAAACCCACAAAAAAATGCAAAAAACCCCACAAAAAATACAAAAAAAAATTTGCAAAAAAACCCACAAAAAATGGAAAAAAAATGCAAAAAAAAAATGCAAAAAAATGCCAAAAAAATGCAAAAAAAATGCAAAAAAAAAAACACAAAAAATGTAAAAAAAAAAACACAAAAAATGCTAAAAAAATACAAAAAAAATGCAAAAAAATGCAAAAAAAATCCACAAAAAATGCAAAAAAACACAAAAAAATGCAAAAAAAACCCCACAAAAAATACAAAAAAAAAATACAAAAAAATTTGCAAAAAAACCCACAAAAAATGCAAAAAAAAATGCAAAAAAACCCACAAAAAAATGCAAAAAATGCCAAAAAAAATGCAAAAAAATGCAAAAAAAATGCAAAAAAACCCACAAAAAATGCAAAAAAAACCACAAAAAAAAATGCAAAAAAAACCCACAAAAAATGCAAAAAAAAATGCAAAAAAAACACAAAAAATGTAAAAAAAAAAAATGCAAAAAAAAATGCAAAAAAAATGCTAAAAAAATGCAAAAAAAATGCAAAAAAATTGAAAAAAAAAGAAAAAAAAAATGCAAAAAAATGCAAAAAAAATGCAAAAAAAATGCAAAAAAAAATGCAAAAAAAAACACAAAAAAATGCAAAAAAAATGCAAAAAAAAAGAAAAAAAAAATGCAAAAAAATGCCAAAAAAATGCAAAAAAAATGCAAAAAAAAATGCAAAAAAAAACACAAAAAAATGCAAAAAAAATGCAAAAAAAAAAACCACAAAAAATGCAAAAAAATACACAAAAAAAATGCAAAAAAACCCACAAAAAATGCAAAAAAAAATGCAAAAAAAAAATGCAAAAAACCCACAAAAAATGCAAAAAAAACCCACAAAAAATGCAAAAAAATGCAAAAAAAATGCAAAAAAAAATGCAAAAAAATGCAAAAAAAAATGCAAAAAAAAAACACAAAAAATGTAAAAAAAAAACACAAAAAATGCTAAAAAAATACAAAAAAAATGCAAAAAAATGCAAAAAAAATCCACAAAAAATGCAAAAAAAACACAAAAAAATGCAAAAAAACCCACAAAAAATACAAAAAAAAAATACAAAAAAATTTTCAAAAAAACCCACAAAAAATGCAAAAAAAAATGCAAAAAAAACACAAAAAATGCAAAAAAAAATGCAAAAAAAATGCAAAAAAATGCAAAAAAAATGCAAAAAAAAATGCAAAAAAAATGCAAAAAAAATGCAAAAAATGCAACATTACACAAAAAAAATGGAAAAAAAATGCAAAAAAAAATGCAAAAAAATGCCAAAAAAATGCAAAAAAAAATGCAAAAAAATGCAAAAAAAAAGCTAAAAAAATGCAAAAAAAAATGCAAAAAAAATGCAAAAAATGCAAAATTACACAAAAAAAATGGAAAAAAAATGCAAAAAAAAATGCAAAAAAATGCCAAAAAAAATGCAAAAAAAAATGCAAAAAAATGCAAAAAAAACACAAAAAAATGCAAAAAAAAATGCAAAAAAAACCCACAAAAAAATGCAAAAAACCCCACAAAAAATACAAAAAAAAATTTGCAAAAAAACCCACAAAAAATGGAAAAAAAATGCAAAAAAAAAATGCAAAAAAATGCCAAAAAAATGCAAAAAAAATGCAAAAAAAAAAACACAAAAAATGTAAAAAAAAAAACACAAAAAATGCTAAAAAAATACAAAAAAAATGCAAAAAAATGCAAAAAAAATCCACAAAAAATGCAAAAAAACACAAAAAAATGCAAAAAAAACCCCACAAAAAATACAAAAAAAAAATACAAAAAAATTTGCAAAAAAACCCACAAAAAATGCAAAAAAAAATGCAAAAAAACCCACAAAAAAATGCAAAAAATGCCAAAAAAAATGCAAAAAAATGCAAAAAAAATGCAAAAAAACCCACAAAAAATGCAAAAAAAACCACAAAAAAAAATGCAAAAAAAACCCACAAAAAATGCAAAAAAAAATGCAAAAAAAACACAAAAAATGTAAAAAAAAAAATGCAAAAAAAAATGCAAAAAAAATGCTAAAAAAATGCAAAAAAAATGCAAAAAAATTGAAAAAAAAAGAAAAAAAAAATGCAAAAAAATGCAAAAAAAATGCAAAAAAAATGCAAAAAAAAATGCAAAAAAAAACACAAAAAAATGCAAAAAAAATGCAAAAAAAAAGAAAAAAAAAATGCAAAAAAATGCCAAAAAAATGCAAAAAAAATGCAAAAAAAAATGCAAAAAAAAACACAAAAAAATGCAAAAAAAATGCAAAAAAAAAAACCACAAAAAATGCAAAAAAATACACAAAAAAAATGCAAAAAAACCCACAAAAAATGCAAAAAAAAATGCAAAAAAAAAATGCAAAAAACCCACAAAAAATGCAAAAAAAACCCACAAAAAATGCAAAAAAATGCAAAAAAAATGCAAAAAAAAATGCAAAAAAATGCAAAAAAAAATGCAAAAAAAAAACACAAAAAATGTAAAAAAAAAACACAAAAAATGCTAAAAAAATACAAAAAAAATGCAAAAAAATGCAAAAAAAATCCACAAAAAATGCAAAAAAAACACAAAAAAATGCAAAAAAACCCACAAAAAATACAAAAAAAAAATACAAAAAAATTTTCAAAAAAACCCACAAAAAATGCAAAAAAAAATGCAAAAAAAACACAAAAAATGCAAAAAAAAATGCAAAAAAAATGCAAAAAAATGCAAAAAAAATGCAAAAAAAAATGCAAAAAAAATGCAAAAAAAATGCAAAAAATGCAACATTACACAAAAAAAATGGAAAAAAAATGCAAAAAAAAATGCAAAAAAATGCCAAAAAAATGCAAAAAAAAATGCAAAAAAATGCAAAAAAAAAGCTAAAAAAATGCAAAAAAAAATGCAAAAAAAATGCAAAAAATGCAAAATTACACAAAAAAAATGGAAAAAAAATGCAAAAAAAAATGCAAAAAAATGCCAAAAAAAATGCAAAAAAAATGCAAAAAAATGCAAAAAAAAAAATGCAAAAAAATGCAAAAAAACCACAAAAAAATGCAAAAAAAAAATGCAAAAAAAACCCACAAAAAAATGCAAAAAAACCCCACAAAAAATAAAAAAAAAAAATGCAAAAAAATTTGCAAAAAAACCCACAAAAAATGCAAAAAAAATGCAAAAAAAACACAAAAAATGCAAAAAAAATGCAAAAAAAATGCAAAAAAATGCAAAAAAAAATGCAAAAAAAAAATGCAAAAAAAATGCAAAAAAATGCAAAAAAACACAAAAAAATGGAAAAAAAATGCAAAAAAATGCAAAAAAAAATGCAAAAAAATGCAAAAAAAAACACAAAAAAATGCAAAAAAAAATGCAAAAAAAACCCACAAAAAAATGCAAAAAACCCCACAAAAAATACAAAAAAAAATTTGCAAAAAAACCCACAAAAAATGGAAAAAAAATGCAAAAAAAAAATGCAAAAAATGCCAAAAAAATGCAAAAAAAATGCAAAAAAAAAAACACAAAAAATGTAAAAAAAAAAACACAAAAAATGCTAAAAAAATACAAAAAAAATGCAAAAAAATGCAAAAAAAATCCACAAAAAATGCAAAAAAACACAAAAAAATGCAAAAAAAACCCCACAAAAAATACAAAAAAAAAATACAAAAAAATTTGCAAAAAAACCCACAAAAAATGCAAAAAAAAATGCAAAAAAACCCACAAAAAAATGCAAAAAATGCCAAAAAAAATGCAAAAAAATGCAAAAAAAATGCAAAAAAACCCACAAAAAATGCAAAAAAAACCACAAAAAAAAATGCAAAAAAAACCCACAAAAAATGCAAAAAAAAATGCAAAAAAAACACAAAAAATGTAAAAAAAAAATGCAAAAAAAAATGCAAAAAAAAATGCTAAAAAAATGCAAAAAAAATGCAAAAAAATTGAAAAAAAAAGAAAAAAAAAATGCAAAAAAATGCAAAAAAAATGCAAAAAAAATGCAAAAAAAAATGCAAAAAAAAACACAAAAAAATGCAAAAAAAATGCAAAAAAAAAAACCACAAAAAATGCAAAAAAATACACAAAAAAAATGCAAAAAAACCCACAAAAAATGCAAAAAAAAATGCAAAAAAAAAATGCAAAAAACCCACAAAAAATGCAAAAAAAACCCACAAAAAAATGCAAAAAAATGCAACAAAAATGCAAAAAAAAATGCAAAAAAATGCAAAAAAATGCAAAAAAAAAAACACAAAAAATGTAAAAAAAAAACACAAAAAATGCTAAAAAAATACAAAAAAAATGCAAAAAAATCCACAAAAAATCCACAAAAAATGCAAAAAAACACAAAAAAATGCAAAAAAACCCCACAAAAAATACAAAAAAAAAATACAAAAAAATTTGCAAAAAAACCCACAAAAAATGCAAAAAAAAATGCAAAAAAACCACAAAAAATGCAAAAAAAAATGCAAAAAAAATGCTAAAAAATGCAAAAAAAATGCAAAAAAAAATGCAAAAAAAATGCAAAAAAAATGCAAAAAATGCAAAATTACACAAAAAAAATGGAAAAAAAATGCAAAAAAAAATGCAAAAAAATGCCAAAAAAAATGCAAAAAAAAATGCAAAAAAATGCAAAAAAAAAGCTAAAAAAATGCAAAAAAAAAATGCAAAAAAAATGCAAAAAATGCAAAATTACACAAAAAAAATGGAAAAAAAATGCAAAAAAAAATGCAAAAAAATGCCAAAAAAAATGCAAAAAAAAATGCAAAAAAATGCAAAAAAACCCCACAAAAAATAAAAAAAAAAAATGCAAAAAAATTTGCAAAAAAACCCACAAAAAATGCAAAAAAAATGCAAAAAAAAACACAAAAAATGCAAAAAAAAATGCAAAAAAAATGCAAAAAAATGCAAAAAAAAATGCAAAAAAAAAATGCAAAAAAAATGCAAAAAAATGCAAAAAAACACAAAAAAATGGAAAAAAAATGCAAAAAAATGCAAAAAAAAATGCAAAAAAATGAAAAAAAAACACAAAAAAATGCAAAAAAAAATGCAAAAAAACCCCACAAAAAAATGCAAAAAACCCCACAAAAAATACAAAAAAAAATGCAAAAAAATTTGCAAAAAAACCCACAAAAAATGGAAAAAAAAATGCAAAAAAAAAATGCAAAAAAATGCAAAAAAAAATGCAAAAAAATGCAAAAAAATGCAAAAAAAAATGCAAAAAAAAAAACACAAAAAATGTAAAAAAAAACACAAAAAATGCTAAAAAAATACAAAAAAAATGCAAAAAAATGCAAAAAAAATCCACAAAAAATGCAAAAAAACACAAAAAAATGCAAAAAAAACCCCACAAAAAATACAAAAAAAAAATACAAAAAAATTTGCAAAAAAACCCACAAAAAATGCAAAAAAAAATGCAAAAAAAACACAAAAAATGCAAAAAAAAATGCAAAAAAAATGCAAAAAAATGCAAAAAAAATGCAAAAAAAAATGCAAAAAAAATGCAAAAAAAATGCAAAAAATGCAAAATTACACAAAAAAAATGGAAAAAAAATGCAAAAAAAAATGCAAAAAAATGCCAAAAAAAATGCAAAAAAAAATGGAAAAAAATGCAAAAAAAAAGCTAAAAAAATGCAAAAAAAAATGCAAAAAAAATGCAAAAAATGCAAAATTACACAAAAAAAATGGAAAAAAAATGCAAAAAAAATGCAAAAAAATGCCAAAAAAAATGCAAAAAAAAATGCAAAAAAATGCAAAAAAAAAAATGCAAAAAAATGCAAAAAAACCACAAAAAAATGCAAAAAAAAATGCAAAAAAACCCCACAAAAAAATGCAAAAAAACTCCACAAAAAATAAAAAAAAAAAATGCAAAAAAATTTGCAAAAAAACCCACAAAAAATGCAAAAAAAATGCAAAAAAAACACAAAAAATGCAAAAAAAAAGGCAAAAAAAATGCAAAAAAATGCAAAAAAAAATGCAAAAAAAATTTGCAAAAAAACCCACAAAAAATGGAAAAAAAATGCAAAAAAATGCCAAAAAAATGCAAAAAAATGCAAAAAAATGCAAAAAAAAATGCAAAAAAAACACAAAAAAATGCAAAAAACCCCACAAAAAAATACAAAAAAAAATGCAAAAAAATTTGCAAAAAAACCCACAAAAAATGCAAAAAAAAATGCAAAAAAAACACAAAAAATGCAAAAAAAATGCAAAAAAAATGCAAAAAAATGCAAAAAAATGCAAAAAAAAATGCAAAAAAAATGCAAAAAAATGCAAAAAAACACAAAAAAAATGGAAAAAAAATGCAAAAAAATGCAAAAAAAATGCAAAAAAATGCAAAAAAACCACAAAAAAATGCAAAAAAAAAAAATGCAAAAAAAAACCCACAAAAAAATGCAAAAAACCCACAAAAAATACAAAAAAAAAATGCAAAAAAAATTGCAAAAAAAACCACAAAAAATGCAAAAAAAAATGCAAAAAAAAACACAAAAAATGCAAAAAAAAATGCAAAAAAATGCAAAAAAACACAAAAAAATGCAAAAAAATGCAAAAAAAAAAATGCAAAAAAATGCCAAAAAAAAATGCAAAAAAATGCAAAAAAATGCAAAAAAAAAATGCAAAAAATGCAAAAAAAAACACAAAAAAATGCAAAAAAAAATGCAAAAAAAACCCACAAAAAAAATGCAAAAAAATGCAAAAAAAATGCAAAAAAACCCACAAAAAATGCAAAAAAAATGCAAAAAAAATGCAAAAAAATGCAAAAAAAATGCAAAAAAAACACAAAAAAATGCAAAAAAAATGCAAAAAAAACCCACAAAAAAATGCAAAAAACCCCACAAAAAATGCAAAAAAAAAAATGCAAAAAAAACCCACAAAAAAATGCAAAAAAAAACCCACAAAAAAATGCAAAAAAACCCACAAAAAAATGCAAAATAAAATGCAAAAAAATGCAAAAATCCCCACAAAAAATGCAAAAAAACACAAAAAAATGCAAAAAAACCCACAAAAAATGCAAAAAAAAAATGCAAAAAAAAATGCAAAAAAACACAAAAATGCAAAAAAACACAAAAAAATGGGAAAAAAATGCAAAAAAACACAAAAAATTGCAAAAAAATACCAAAAAAAATGCAAAAAAATGCAAAAAAAAATGAAAAAAAATGCAAAAAAAATGCAAAAACATGCCAAAAAAATGCAAAAAAATGAAAAAAAATGCAAAAAAAATGCAAAAAAAATGCAAAAAAAAATGGAAAAAAAAATGCAAAAAAATGCAAAAAAAATGCAAAAAAATGCAAAAAAAAATGAAAAAAAAAAAATGCAAAAAAAATGCAAAAAAATGCAAAAAAAATGCAAAAAAATGCAAAAAAAAATGCAAAAAAAAAATGCAAAAAAATGCAAAAAAACACAAAAAATGCAAAAAAAACACAAAAAAATGGAAAAAAAATGCAAAAAAAAGCCAAAAAAATGCAAAAAAATACCAAAAAAAATGCAAAAAAATGCAAAAAAAATGAAAAAAAATGCAAAAAAAATGCAAAAACATGCCAAAAAAAATTCAAAAAAAAATGCAAAAAAAATGCAAAAAAAAATGCAAAAAAAAAATGCAAAAAAATGCCACAAAAAAATGCAAAAAAATGAAAAAAAAAATGAAAAAAAAAATGAAAAAAAAATGCAAAAAAAAATGCAAAAAAATGCAAAAAATATGCAAAAAAATGCAAAAAAAATGAAAAAAAATGCAAAAAAAAAATGCAAAAAAAATGCAAAAAACCCCACAAAAAATGCAAAAAAATCCACAAAAAATGCAAAAAAAAAAATGCAAAAAAAACACAAAAAAATGCAAAAAAAATGCAAAAAAAACCACAAAAAAATGCAAAAAAACCCACAAAAAATGCAAAAAAAAATGCAAAAAAATTGCAAAAAAACCCACAAAAAAATGCAAAAAAAACACACAAAAAATGCAAAAAAATGCAAAAAAAAATGCAAAAAAATGCAAAAAAAATGCAAAAAAAAATGCAAAAAAATGCAAAAAAAAATGCAAAAAAAATGCAAAAAAAAGCCAAAAAATGCAAAAAAAAATGCAAAAAAATGCAAAAAAATGCAAAAAAAAAAATGCAAAAAATGCAAAAAAAACCCACAAAAAAATGCAAAAAAAAAATGCAAAAAAACCCCCACAAAAAATGCAAAAAAACCCCACAAAAAAATGCAAAAAAAACCCACAAAAAATGCAAAAAAAATGCAAAAAAACCCACAAAAAAATGCAAAAAAAAAACACAAAAAATGTAAAAAAAAACACAAAAAATGCAAAAAAAATGCAAAAAAAAATCCACAAAAATCCACAAAAAATGCAAAAAAAAATGCAAAAAACCCACAAAAAAATGCAAAAAAAACACACAAAAAATGCAAAAAAATGCAAAAAAAATGCAAAAAATGCAAAAAAAATGCAAAAAAAAATTCAAAAAAATGCAAAAAAAATGCAAAAAAATGCAAAAAAAAAGCAAAAAAATGCAATAAAATGCAAAAAAAAAGCAAAAAAAAATTCAAAAAAATGCAAAAAAAATGCAAAAAAATGCAAAAAAAATGCAAAAAATGCAATAAAATGCAAAAAAAAAGCAAAAAAATGCAAAAAAAAAATGCAAAAAAAACCACAAAAAAATGCAAAAAAAATGCAAAAAAAAACCCCACAAAAAATGCAAAAAAACCCCACAAAAAAATGCAAAAAAACCCACAAAAAATGCAAAAAAAATGCAAAAAAACCCACAAAAAAATGCAAAAAAAAAAAACACAAAAAATGTAAAAAAAACACAAAAAATGCAAAAAAAAATGCAAAAAAAATGCAAAAAAACCCACAAAAAATGCAAAAAAAACCACAAAAAATGCAAAAAAACCCACAAAAAAAATGCAAAAAAAATTGCAAAAAAAATGCAAAAAAACACAAAAAAATGCAAAAAAAAATGCAAAAAAAACCCACAAAAAATGCAAAAAAACCCCACAAAAAATGCAAAAAAAAATGCAAAAAAATGCAAAAAAACCCACAAAAAATGCAAAAAAAACCACAAAAAAATATGCAAAAAAAACCCACAAAAAATGCAAAAAAAAATGCAAAAAAAACACAAAAAATGTAAAAAAAAAATGCAAAAAAAAATGCTAAAAAAATGCAAAAAAAATGCAAAAAAAATTGAAAAAAAAGAAAAAAAAAAATGCAAAAAAATGCCAAAAAAATGCAAAAAAAATGCAAAAAAAACCCCACAAAAAATGCAAAAAAATACACAAAAAAATGCAAAAAAACCCCACAAAAAATGCAAAAAAAAATGCAAAAAAAAAATGCAAAAAACCCACAAAAAAATGCAAAAAAACCCACAAAAAAATGCAATAAAATGCAAAAAAAAACACAAAAAAAAATCCACAAAAAAATGCAAAAAAAAATGCAAAAAAAACACAAAAAAATGCAAAAAAAAACCCACAAAAAAATGCAAAAAAAACCCACAAAAAAATGCAAAAAAAACCCACAAAAAATGCAAAAAACCCCACAAAAAAATGCAAAAAAAATGCAAAAAAACCCACAAAAAAATGCAAAAAAAAATACAAAAAAAATGCAAAAAAATCCACAAAAATCCACAAAAAATGCAAAAAAACCCACAAAAAATGCAAAAAAAAAATGCAAAAAAAACACAAAAAATGCAAAAAAAATGCAAAAAAAATGCAAAAAAATGCAAAAAAAATGCAAAAAAAAATGCAAAAAAATGCAAAAAATGCAAAAAAACACAAAAAAATGGAAAAAAAAATGCAAAAAAAAAATGCAAAAAAATGCAAAAAAAAATGCAAAAAAAAAGCAAAAAAATGCAAAAAAAAATGCAAAAAAATGCAAAAAAAACCCACAAAAAATAAAAAAAAAAAATGCAAAAAAATTTGCAAAAAAACCCACAAAAAATGCAAAAAAATGCAAAAAAAACACAAAAAATGCAAAAAAAAATGCAAAAAAACCCACAAAAAAATGCAAAAAAAAAAAACACAAAAAATGTAAAAAAAAACACAAAAAATGCAAAAAAAAATGCAAAAAAAATGCAAAAAAACCCACAAAAAATGCAAAAAAAAACACAAAAAAATGCAAAAAAAACCCACAAAAAAATGCAAAAAAAATTGCAAAAAAAATGCAAAAAAACACAAAAAAATGCAAAAAAAAATGCAAAAAAACCCCACAAAAAATGCAAAAAAACCCCACAAAAAATGCAAAAAAAATGCAAAAAAATGCAAAAAAACCCACAAAAAATGCAAAAAAAACCACAAAAAAAATATGCAAAAAAACCCCACAAAAAATGCAAAAAAAAAGCAAAAAAAACACAAAAAATGTAAAAAAAAAATGCAAAAAAAAATGCTAAAAAAATGCAAAAAAAATGCAAAAAAAATTGAAAAAAAAGAAAAAAAAAATGCAAAAAAATGCCAAAAAAATGCAAAAAAAACCCCACAAAAAATGCAAAAAAATACACAAAAAAATGCAAAAAAACCCCACAAAAAATGCAAAAAAAAATGCAAAAAAAAAATGCAAAAAACCCACAAAAAAATGCAAAAAAACCCACAAAAAAATGCAAAAAAATGCAAAAAAAATGCAAAAAAATGCAAAAAAAATGCAAAAAAAAATGCAAAAAAATGCAAAAAAAATGCAAAAAAATGCAAAAAAAAAATGCAAAAAAATGCAATAAAATGCAAAAAAAACACAAAAAAAAATCCACAAAAAAATGCAAAAAAAAATGCAAAAAAACCACAAAAAAATGCAAAAAAACCCCACAAAAAAATGCAAAAAAAACCCACAAAAAAATGCAAAAAACCCCACAAAAAATGCAAAAAAATGCAAAAAAAACCCACAAAAAAAAGGCAAAAAAAAAAACACAAAAAATGTAAAAAAAACCCACAAAAAAATGCAAAAAACCCCACAAAAAATGCAAAAAAAATGCAAAAAAACCCACAAAAAAATGCAAAAAAAAATACAAAAAAAATGCAAAAAAATGCAAAAAAATCCACAAAAAATGCAAAAAAACACAAAAAAAATGCAAAAAAAACCCACAAAAAATACAAAAAAAAAATACAAAAAAATTTGCAAAAAAACCCACAAAAAATGCAAAAAAAACACAAAAAATGCAAAAAAAATGCAAAAAAAAATGCAAAAAAATGCAAAAAAAATGCAAAAAAAAATGCAAAAAAAATGCAAAAAATGCAAAAAAACACAAAAAAATGGAAAAAAAAATGCAAAAAAAAATGCAAAAAAATGCAAAAAAAAATGCAAAAAAAATGCAAAAAAATGCAAAAAAAAATGCAAAAAAATGCAAAAAAACCCCACAAAAAATAAAAAAAAAAAATGCAAAAAAATTTGCAAAAAAACCCACAAAAAATGCAAAAAAAATTGCAAAAAAACACAAAAAATGCAAAAAAAAATGCAAAAAAATGCAAAAAAATGCAAAAAAAAACACAAAAATGCAAAAAAAAATGCAAAAAAACCCACAAAAAAATGCAAAAAAAAAACACAAAAAATGTAAAAAAAAATGCAAAAAATGCAAAAAAAATGCAAAAAAAATCCACAAAAATCCACAAAAAATGCAAAAAAACACAAAAAAAATGCAAAAAAACCCACAAAAAATGCAAAAAAAAATGCAAAAAACCCACAAAAAAATGCAAAAAAAACACACAAAAAATGCAAAAAAATGCAAAAAAAATGCAAAAAATGCAAAAAAAATGCAAAAAAAATTCAAAAAAATGCAAAAAAAAATGCAAAAAAATGCAAAAAAAATGCAAAAAAATGCAATAAAATGCAAAAAAAAAGCAAAAAAAATGCAAAAAAAAAAATGCAAAAAAACCCACAAAAAAATGCAAAAAAAATGCAAAAAAAACCCCACAAAAAATGCAAAAAAAACCCACAAAAAAATGCAAAAAAACCCACAAAAAATGCAAAAAAAATGCAAAAAAACCCACAAAAAAATGCAAAAAAAAAAACACAAAAAATGCAAAAAAAAATGCAAAAAAAACCCACAAAAAATGCAAAAAAACCCCACAAAAAATGCAAAAAAAAATGCAAAAAAATGCAAAAAAACCCACAAAAAATGCAAAAAAAACCACCAAAAAAATATTCAAAAAAAACCCACAAAAAATGCAAAAAAAAAACACAAAAAAAACACAAAAAATGTAAAAAAAAAATGCAAAAAAAAATGCTAAAAAAATGCAAAAAAAATGCAAAAAAAATTGAAAAAAAAGAAAAAAAAAATGCAAAAAAATGCCAAAAAAAATGCAAAAAAAATGCAAAAAAAACCCCACAAAAAATGCAAAAAAATACACAAAAAAAATGCAAAAAAAAACCCACAAAAAATGCAAAAAAAAATGCAAAAAAAAAATGCAAAAAACCCACAAAAAAATGCAAAAAAACCCACAAAAAAATGCAAAAAAATGCAAAAAAAATGCAAAAAAATGCAAAAAAAATGCAAAAAAAAATGCAAAAAAATGCAAAAAAAATGCAAAAAAACCCCACAAAAAAATGCAAAAAAACCCACAAAAAAATGCAAAAAACCCCACAAAAAATGCAAAAAAATGCAAAAAAAACCCACAAAAAAAATGCAAAAAAAAAAAACACAAAAAATGTAAAAAAAACCCACAAAAAAATGCAAAAAACCCCACAAAAAATGCAAAAAAAATGCAAAAAAACCCACAAAAAAATGCAAAAAAAAATACAAAAAAAATGCAAAAAAATGCAAAAAAATCCACAAAAAATGCAAAAAAACACAAAAAAAATGCAAAAAAAACCCACAAAAAATACAAAAAAAAAAATACAAAAAAATTTGCAAAAAAAAATGCAAAAAATGCAAAAAAAAATGCAAAAAAAATGCAAAAAAATGCAAAAAAAAATGCAAAAAAATGCAAAAAAACCCCACAAAAAATTAAAAAAAAAAAATGCAAAAAAATTTGCAAAAAAACCCACAAAAAATGCAAAAAAAAATGCAAAAAAACACAAAAAATGCAAAAAAAAATGCAAAAAAATGCAAAAAAATGCAAAAAAAACACAAAAAATGCAAAAAAAATGCAAAAAAAACCCACAAAAAAATGCAAAAAAAAAAACACAAAAAATGTAAAAAAAAATGCAAAAAATGCAAAAAAAATGCAAAAAAAATCCACAAAAATCCACAAAAAATGCAAAAAAACACAAAAAAAATGCAAAAAAACCCACAAAAAATGCAAAAAAAAATGCAAAAAACCCACAAAAAATGCAAAAAAAACACACAAAAAATGTAAAAAAATGCAAAAAAATGCAAAAAATGCAAAAAAAATGCAAAAAAAATTCAAAAAAATGCAAAAAAAAATGCAAAAAAATGCAAAAAAAATGCAAAAAAATGCAATAAAATGCAAAAAAAAAGCAAAAAAATGCAAAAAAAAAAATGCAAAAAAACCCACAAAAAAATGCAAAAAAAATGCAAAAAAAACCCCACAAAAAAATGCAAAAAAACCCCACAAAAAAATGCAAAAAAACCCACAAAAAATGCAAAAAAACCCACAAAAAAATGCAACAAAAAAAAATGCAAAAAATGTAAAAAAAAACACAAAAAATGCAAAAAAAAATGCAAAAAAAAACCACAAAAAATGCAAAAAAACCCCACAAAAAATGCAAAAAAAAAAGCAAAAAAATGCAAAAAAAACCACAAAAAATGCAAAAAAACCACAAAAAAAATATTCAAAAAAAACCCACAAAAAATGCAAAAAAAAACACAAAAAAAACACAAAAAATGTAAAAAAAAAATGCAAAAAAAAATGCTAAAAAAATGCAAAAAAAATGCAAAAAAAATTGAAAAAAAAGAAAAAAAAAATGCAAAAAAATGCCAAAAAAATGCAAAAAAAATGCAAAAAAAATCCCACAAAAAATGCAAAAAAATACACAAAAAAAATGCAAAAAAACCCCACAAAAAATGCAAAAAAAAATGCAAAAAAAAAATGCAAAAAACCCACAAAAAAATGCAAAAAAACCCACAAAAAAATGCAAAAAAATGCAAAAAAAATGCAAAAAAATGCAAAAAAAATGCAAAAAAAAATGCAAAAAAATGCAAAAAAAATGCAAAAAAATGCAAAAAAAAAAATGCAAAAAAATGCAATAAAATGCAAAAAAAAAACACAAAAAAAAATCCACAAAAAAATGCAAAAAAAAATGCAAAAAAACCACAAAAAAATGCAAAAAAAACCCACAAAAAAATGCAAAAAAAACCCACAAAAAAATGCAAAAAAACCCACAAAAAAAATGCAAAAAAAAAACCACAAAAAATGTAAAAAAAACCCACAAAAAAATGCAAAAAACCCCACAAAAAATGCAAAAAAAATGCAAAAAAACCCACAAAAAAATGCAAAAAAAAATACAAAAAAAATGCAAAAAAATGCAAAAAAATCCACAAAAAATGCAAAAAAACACAAAAAAAATGCAAAAAAAACCCCACAAAAAATACAAAAAAAAAATACAAAAAAATTTGCAAAAAAACCCACAAAAAATGCAAAAAAAAAATGCAAAAAAAACACAAAAAATGCAAAAAAAATGCAAAAAAAATGCAAAAAAATGCAAAAAAAATGCAAAAAAAAAATGCAAAAAAAAATGCAAAAAATGCAAAAAAACACAAAAAAATGGAAAAAAAAATGCAAAAAAAAAATGCAAAAAAATGCAAAAAAAATGCAAAAAAATGCAAAAAAAATGCTAAAAAATGCAAAAAAACCCCACAAAAAATAAAAAAAAAAAATGCAAAAAAATTTGCAAAAAAACCCACAAAAAATGCAAAAAAAAATGCAAAAAAAACACAAAAAATGCAAAAAAAAATGCAAAAAAATGCAAAAAAATGCAAAAAAAACACAAAAAATGCAAAAAAAATGCAAAAAAAACCACAAAAAAATGCAAAAAAAAAACACAAAAAATGTAAAAAAAAACACAAAAAATGCAAAAAAAATGCAAAAAAAAATCCACAAAAATCCACAAAAAATGCAAAAAAAAATGCAAAAAACCCACAAAAAAATGCAAAAAAAAATGCAAAAAACCCACAAAAAAATGCAAAAAAAACACACAAAAATGCAAAAAAATGCAAAAAAAATGCAAAAAATGCAAAAAAAATGCAAAAAAAATTCAAAAAAATGCAAAAAAAAATGCAAAAAAATGCAAAAAAAATGCAAAAAAATGCAATAAAATGCAAAAAAAAGCAAAAAAATGCAAAAAAAAAAATGCAAAAAAACCCCACAAAAAAATGCAAAAAAAATGCAAAAAAAACCCCACAAAAAAATGCAAAAAAAACCCACAAAAAAATGCAAAAAAACCCACAAAAAATGCAAAAAAAATGCAAAAAAACCCACAAAAAAATACAAAAAAAAAAAACACAAAAAATGTAAAAAAAAACACAAAAAATGCAAAAAAAAATGCAAAAAAACCCCACAAAAAATGCAAAAAAACCCCACAAAAAATGCAAAAAAAAATGCAAAAAAATGCAAAAAAACCCACAAAAAATGCAAAAAAAACCACAAAAAAAATATGCAAAAAAAACCCACAAAAAATGCAAAAAAAAAATGCAAAAAAAACACAAAAAATGTAAAAAAAAAATGCAAAAAAAATGCTAAAAAAATGCAAAAAAAATGCAAAAAAAATTGAAAAAAAAGAAAAAAAAATGCAAAAAAATGCAAAAAAAAATGCAAAAAAAACACAAAAAAATGCAAAAAAAATGCAAAAAAACCCCCACAAAAAATGCAAAAAAATACACAAAAAAAATGCAAAAAAACCCCACAAAAAATGCAAAAAAAAATGCAAAAAAAAAATGCAAAAAACCCACAAAAAAATGCAAAAAAAAAACACAAAAAATGTAAAAAAAAATGCAAAAAATGCAAAAAAAATGCAAAAAAAATCCACAAAAATCCACAAAAAATGCAAAAAAACACAAAAAAAATGCAAAAAAACCCACAAAAAATGCAAAAAAAAATGCAAAAAACCCACAAAAAATGCAAAAAAAACACACAAAAAATGTAAAAAAATGCAAAAAAATGCAAAAAATGCAAAAAAAATGCAAAAAAAATTCAAAAAAATGCAAAAAAAAATGCAAAAAAATGCAAAAAAAATGCAAAAAAATGCAATAAAATGCAAAAAAAAAGCAAAAAAATGCAAAAAAAAAAATGCAAAAAAACCCACAAAAAAATGCAAAAAAAATGCAAAAAAAACCCCACAAAAAAATGCAAAAAAAACCCCACAAAAAAATGCAAAAAAACCCACAAAAAATGCAAAAAAAACCCACAAAAAAATGCAACAAAAAAAAATGCAAAAAATGTAAAAAAAAACACAAAAAATGCAAAAAAAAATGCAAAAAAAAACCACAAAAAATGCAAAAAAACCCCACAAAAAATGCAAAAAAAAAAGCAAAAAAATGCAAAAAAAACCACAAAAAATGCAAAAAAACCACAAAAAAAATATTCAAAAAAAACCCACAAAAAATGCAAAAAAAAACACAAAAAAAACACAAAAAATGTAAAAAAAAAATGCAAAAAAAAATGCTAAAAAAATGCAAAAAAAATGCAAAAAAAATTGAAAAAAAAGAAAAAAAAAATGCAAAAAAATGCCAAAAAAAATGCAAAAAAAATGCAAAAAAAATCCCACAAAAAATGCAAAAAAATACACAAAAAAAATGCAAAAAAACCCCACAAAAAATGCAAAAAAAAATGCAAAAAAAAAATGCAAAAAACCCACAAAAAAATGCAAAAAAACCCACAAAAAAATGCAAAAAAATGCAAAAAAAATGCAAAAAAATGCAAAAAAAATGCAAAAAAAAATGCAAAAAAATGCAAAAAAAATGCAAAAAAATGCAAAAAAAAAAATGCAAAAAAATGCAATAAAATGCAAAAAAAAAAACACAAAAAAAAATCCACAAAAAAATGCAAAAAAAAATGCAAAAAAACCACAAAAAAATGCAAAAAAAACCCACAAAAAAATGCAAAAAAAAACCCACAAAAAAATGCAAAAAAACCCACAAAAAAAATGCAAAAAAAAAACCACAAAAAATGTAAAAAAAACCCACAAAAAAATGCAAAAAACCCCACAAAAAATGCAAAAAAAATGCAAAAAAACCCACAAAAAAATGCAAAAAAAAATACAAAAAAAATGCAAAAAAATGCAAAAAAATCCACAAAAAATGCAAAAAAACACAAAAAAAATGCAAAAAAACCCCACAAAAAATACAAAAAAAAAATACAAAAAAATTTGCAAAAAAACCCACAAAAAATGCAAAAAAAAAATGCAAAAAAAACACAAAAAATGCAAAAAAAATGCAAAAAAAATGCAAAAAAAATGCAAAAAAAAATGCAAAAAAAAAATGCAAAAAAAATGCAAAAAATGCAAAAAAACACAAAAAAATGGAAAAAAAAATGCAAAAAAAAAATGCAAAAAAATGCAAAAAAAATGCAAAAAAATGCAAAAAAAATGCTAAAAAATGCAAAAAAACCCCACAAAAAATAAAAAAAAAAAATGCAAAAAAATTTGCAAAAAAAACCCACAAAAAATGCAAAAAAAAAATGCAAAAAAAACACAAAAAATGCAAAAAAAAATGCAAAAAAATGCAAAAAAATGCAAAAAAAACACAAAAAATGCAAAAAAAATGCAAAAAAAACCACAAAAAAATGCAAAAAAAAAAACACAAAAAATGTAAAAAAAAAACACAAAAAATGCAAAAAAAATGCAAAAAAAATCCACAAAAATCCACAAAAAATGCAAAAAAAAATGCAAAAAACCCACAAAAAAATGCAAAAAAAAATGCAAAAAACCCACAAAAAAATGCAAAAAAAAACACACAAAAATGCAAAAAAATGCAAAAAAAATGCAAAAAATGCAAAAAAAATGCAAAAAAAATTCAAAAAAATGCAAAAAAAAATGCAAAAAAATGCAAAAAAAATGCAAAAAAATGCAATAAAATGCAAAAAAAAGCAAAAAAATGCAAAAAAAAAAATGCAAAAAAACCCACAAAAAAATGCAAAAAAAATGCAAAAAAAACCCCACAAAAAAATGCAAAAAAAACCCACAAAAAAATGCAAAAAAACCCACAAAAAATGCAAAAAAAATGCAAAAAAACCCACAAAAAAATACAAAAAAAAAAAACACAAAAAATGTAAAAAAAAACACAAAAAATGCAAAAAAAAATGCAAAAAAACCCCACAAAAAATGCAAAAAAACCCCACAAAAAATGCAAAAAAAAATGCAAAAAAATGCAAAAAAACCCACAAAAAATGCAAAAAAAACCACAAAAAAAATATGCAAAAAAAACCCACAAAAAATGCAAAAAAAAAATGCAAAAAAAACACAAAAAATGTAAAAAAAAAATGCAAAAAAAAATGCTAAAAAAATGCAAAAAAAATGCAAAAAAAATTGAAAAAAAAGAAAAAAAAATGCAAAAAAATGCAAAAAAAAATGCAAAAAAAACACAAAAAAATGCAAAAAAAATGCAAAAAAACCCCCACAAAAAATGCAAAAAAATACACAAAAAAAATGCAAAAAAACCCCACAAAAAATGCAAAAAAAAATGCAAAAAAAAAATGCAAAAAACCCACAAAAAATGCAAAAAAACCCACAAAAAAATGCAAAAAAATGCAAAAAAAATGCAAAAAAATGCAAAAAAAATGCAAAAAAAAATGCAAAAAAATGCAAAAAAAAATGCAAAAAAATGCAAAAAAAAAATGCAAAAAAACCACAAAAAAATGCAAAAAAAACCCCACAAAAAAATGCAAAAAAAACCCACAAAAAAATGCAAAAAAAAAACACAAAAAATGTAAAAAAAACCCACAAAAAAATTCAAAAAACCCCACAAAAAATGCAAAAAAAATGCAAAAAAACCCACAAAAAAATGCAAAAAAAAATACAAAAAAAATACAAAAAAATTTGCAAAAAAACCCACAAAAAATGCAAAAAAAAAATGCAAAAAAACACAAAAAATGCAAAAAAAATGCAAAAAAAATGCAAAAAAATGCAAAAAAAATGCAAAAAAAAATGCAAAAAAAATGCAAAAAATGCAAAAAAACACAAAAAAATGGAAAAAAAATGCAAAAAAAAATGCAAAAAAATGCAAAAAAAAATGCAAAAAAAGCAAAAAAATGCAAAAAAAAATGCAAAAAAATGCAAAAAAAAAATGCAAAAAAAACCCACAAAAAAATGCAAAAAAACCCCACAAAAAATAAAAAAAAAAATGCAAAAAAATTTGCAAAAAAACCCACAAAAAATGCAAAAAAAAATGCAAAAAAAACACAAAAAATGCAAAAAAAAATAAAAAAAAATGCAAAAAAATGCAAAAAAAAATGCAAAAAAAAAATGCAAAAAAAATGCAAAAAAATGCAAAAAAACACAAAAAAATGGAAAAAAAATGCAAAAAAATGCAAAAAAAACACAAAAAAATGCAAAAAAAAATGCAAAAAAACCCCACAAAAAAATGCAAAAAAAACACAAAAAAAATGCAAAAAAAACCACAAAAAATGCAAAAAAATGCAAAAAAAATGCAAAAAACCCACAAAAAAATGCAAAAAAAACACACAAAAAATGCAAAAAAATGCAAAAAAAAAAGCAAAAAAATGCAAAAAAAATGCAAAAAAAAACGCAAAAAAATGCTAAAAAAAATGCAAAAAAATGCCAAAAAAAAGGAAAAAAAAATGCAAAAAAAATGCAAAAAAAACCCCACAAAAAATGCAAAAAAATACACAAAAAAATGCAAAAAAACCCACAAAAAATGCAAAAAAAATGCAAAAAAAAATGCAAAAAACCCACAAAAAATGCAAAAAAACCCCACAAAAAAATGCAAAAAAATGCAAAAAAAAATTCAAAAAAATGCAAAAAAAAATGCAAAAAAATGCATAAAAATCCACAAAAAAATGCAAAAAAAAATGCAAAAAAAACACAAAAAATGCAAAAAAAAATGCAAAAAAAATGCAAAAAAAATGCAAAAAAAATGCAAAAAAAATGCAAAAAAAATGCATAAAAATCCACAAAAAAATGCAAAAAAAAATGCAAAAAAACCCCACAAAAAATGCAAAAAAAAACCCACAAAAAAATGCAAAAAACCCCACAAAAAATGCAAAAAAAATGCAAAAAAAACCACAAAAAAATGCAAAAAAAAATGCTAAAAAAATGCAAAAAAAATGCAAAAAAAATTGAAAAAAAAGAAAAAAAAATGCAAAAAATGCCAAAAAAAATGCAAAAAAAAATGCAAAAAAAACACAAAAAAATGCAAAAAAAAATGCAAAAAAAACCCCACAAAAAATGCAAAAAAATACATAAAAAAATGCAAAAAAACCCCACAAAAAATGCAAAAAAAAATGCAAAAAAAAAATGCAAAAAACCCACAAAAAAATGCAAAAAAACCCACAAAAAAATGCAAAAAAATGCAAAAAAAATGCAAAAAAATGCAAAAAAAATGCAAAAAAAAATGCAAAAAAATGCAAAAAAAATGCAAAAAAATGCAAAAAAAAAATGCAAAAAAATGCAATAAAATGCAAAAAAACACAAAAAAAAATCCACAAAAAAATGCAAAAAAAAAATGCAAAAAAACCACAAAAAAATGCAAAAAAAACCCCACAAAAAAATGCAAAAAAAACCCACAAAAAAATGCAAAAAACCCCACAAAAAATGCAAAAAAATGCAAAAAAACCCACAAAAAAATGCAAAAAAAAAACACAAAAAATGTAAAAAAAACCCACAAAAAAATGCAAAAAACCCCACAAAAAATGCAAAAAAAATGCAAAAAAACCCACAAAAAAATGCAAAAAAAAATACAAAAAAAATGCAAAAAAATGCAAAAAAATCCACAAAAAATGCAAAAAAACACAAAAAAATGCAAAAAAAAACCCACAAAAAATACAAAAAAAAAATACAAAAAAATTTGCAAAAAAACCCACAAAAAATGCAAAAAAAAAATGCAAAAAAAAACACAAAAAATGCAAAAAAAATGCAAAAAAAATGCAAAAAAATGCAAAAAAAATGCAAAAAAAAATGCAAAAAAAAATGCAAAAAATGCAAAAAAACACAAAAAAATGGAAAAAAAATGCAAAAAAAAATGCAAAAAAATGCAAAAAAAAATGCAAAAAAAAGCAAAAAAATGCAAAAAAAAATGCAAAAAAATGCAAAAAAAAAATGCAAAAAAAAACCACAAAAAAATGCAAAAAAAAATGCAAAAAAACCCCACAAAAAAATGCAAAAAAAACACAAAAAAAATGCAAAAAAAATCACAAAAAATGCAAAAAAATGCAAAAAAAATGCAAAAAACCCACAAAAAAATGCAAAAAAAACACACAAAAATGCAAAAAAATGCAAAAAAAAATGCAAAAAAATGCAAAAAAAATGCAAAAAAAAACGCAAAAAAAATGCTAAAAAAAATGCAAAAAAATGCCAAAAAAAATGCAAAAAAAACCCCACAAAAAATGCAAAAAAATACACAAAAAAATGCAAAAAAACCCACAAAAAATGCAAAAA
Organism: Zingel zingel; assembly: GCA_023566125.1. Taxonomy (NCBI): domain Eukaryota; kingdom Metazoa; phylum Chordata; class Actinopteri; order Perciformes; family Percidae; genus Zingel; species Zingel zingel. The sequence goes on from JAKRKW010000259.1 coordinate 33,863, forward strand.
AAAATGCAAAAAAAATGCAAAAAACCCACAAAAAATGCAAAAAAACCCCACAAAAAAATGCAAAAAAATGCAAAAAAAATGCAAAAAAATGCAAAAAAAAATGCAAAAAAATGCATAAAAATCCACAAAAAAATGCAAAAAAAAAATGCAAAAAAAACACAAAAAATGCAAAAAAAAAATGCAAAAAAAAATGCAAAAAAAAATGCAAAAAAATGCAAAAAAAATGCAAAAAAATGCATAAAAATCCACAAAAAAATACAAAAAAAATGCAAAAAAACCCCACAAAAAAATGCAAAAAAAAAACCCACAAAAAAATGCAAAAAACCCCACAAAAAATGCAAAAAAAATGCAAAAAAACCCACAAAAAAATGCAAAAAAAACCCCACAAAAAATGTAAAAAAAACCCACAAAAAATGCTAAAAAAATGCTAAAAAAATACAAAAAAAAGCAAAAAAATGCAAAAAAATCCACAAAAAATGCAAAAAAACACAAAAAAATGCAAAAAAAACCCACAAAAAATACAAAAAAAAAATGCAAAAAGAACACAAAAAATGCAAAAAAAAATGCAAAAAAAATGCAAAAAAATGCAAAAAAAATGCAAAAAAAAATGCAAAAAAAATGCAAAAAATGCAAAAAAACACAAAAAAATGGAAAAAAAAATGCAAAAAAAAAATGCAAAAAAATGCAAAAAAAAATGTAAAAAAAATGCAAAAAAATGCAAAAAAAAAATGCAAAAAAATGCAAAAAAAACACAAAAAAATGCAAAAAAAAATGGAAAAAAAAACCACAAAAAAATGCAAAAAAAACCCACAAAAAATAAAAAAAAAAAATGCAAAAAAATTTGCAAAAAAACCCACAAAAAATGCAAAAAAAAATGCAAAAAAAACACAAAAAATGCAAAAAAAAATGCAAAAAAATGCAAAAAAAATGCAAAAAAAAATGCAAAAAAAATGCAAAAAAATGCAAAAAAACACAAAAAAATGGAAAAAAAATGCAAAAAAAATGCAAAAAAATGCCAAAAAAAATGCAAAAAAATGCAAAAAAATGCAAAAAAAAATGCAAAAAAATGCAAAAAAAACACAAAAAAATGCAAAAAAAAATGCAAAAAAAACCCACAAAAAATGCAAAAAAAACACAAAAAAAATGCAAAAAAAACCACAAAAAATGCAAAAAAATGCAAAAAAAATGCAAAAAACCCACAAAAAAATGCAAAAAAAACACACAAAAAATGCAAAAAAATGCAAAAAAAATGCAAAAAAATGCAAAAAAAAACGCAAAAAAATGCTAAAAAAAATGCAAAAAAATGCCAAAAAAAAGGAAAAAAAAATGCAAAAAAAATGCAAAAAAAACCCCACAAAAAATGCAAAAAAATACACAAAAAATGCAAAAAAAACCCACAAAAAATGCAAAAAAAAACCCACAAAAAAATGCAAAAAACCCCACAAAAAAATGCAAAAAAAATGCAAAAAAAACCCACAAAAAAATGCAAAAAAAAAAACACAAAAAATGTAAAAAAAAAACACAAAAAAATGCTAAAAAAATACAAAAAAAATGCAACAAAATGCAAAAAAAATCCACAAAAAATGCAAAAAAACACAAAAAAATGCAAAAAAAACCCACAAAAAATACAAAAAAAAAATACAAAAAAATTTGCAAAAAAACCCACAAAAAATGCAAAAAAAAAATGCAAAAAAAACACAAAAAATGCAAAAAAAAATGCAAAAAAAATGCAAAAAAATGCAAAAAAAATGCAAAAAAAAATGCAAAAAAAATGCAAAAAATGCAAAAAAACACAAAAAAATGGAAAAAAAAATGCAAAAAAAAATGCAAAAAAATGCAAAAAAAAATGCAAAAAAATGCAAAAAAAAATGCAAAAAAAATGCAAAAAATGCAAAAAAACACAAAAAAATGGAAAAAAAATGCAAAAAAAAAATGCAAAAAAATGCAAAAAAAAATGCAAAAAAATGCAAAAAAATGCAAAAAAAAAATGCAAAAAAATGCAAAAAAACCACAAAAAAATGCAAAAAAAAATGCAAAAAAAACCCACAAAAAAATGCCAAAAAAACCCACAAAAAATAAAAAAATAAAATGCAAAAAAATTTGCAAAAAAACCCACAAAAAATGCAAAAAAAAATGCAAAAAAAACACAAAAAATGCAAAAAAAAATGCAAAAAAATGCAAAAAAATGCAAAAAAAAATGCAAAAAAAAATGCAAAAAAAATGCAAAAAAATGCAAAAAAACACAAAAAAAATGGAAAAAAAATGCAAAAAAAAAATGCAAAAAAATGCAAAAAAAATGCAAAAAAAATGCAAAAAAATGCAAAAAAAAATGCAAAAAAATGCAAAAAAAATGCAAAAAAATGCAAAAAAAAATGCAAAAAAACCCCACAAAAAATGCAAAAAAACACAAAAAAAATGCAAAAAAACCCACAAAAAATGCAAAAAAATGCAAAAAAAATGGAAAAAAAAATGCAAAAAAAATGCAAAAAAAACCCCACAAAAAATGCAAAAAATACACAAAAAAATGCAAAAAAACCCACAAAAAATGCAAAAAAAAATGCAAAAAAAATGCAAAAAACCCACAAAAAATGCAAAAAAACCCCACAAAAAAATGCAAAAAAATGCAAAAAAAAATGCAAAAAAATGCAAAAAAAATGCAAAAAAATGCATAAAAATCCACAAAAAAATGCAAAAAAAATGCAAAAAAAACACAAAAAATGCAAAAAAAAAATGCAAAAAAAATGCAAAAAAACACAAAAAAATGCAAAAAAATGCAAAAAAATGCAAAAAAATGCCAAAAAAAATGCAAAAAAAATGCAAAAAAATGCAAAAAAAATGCAAAAAACCCACAAAAAATGCAAAAAAAACCCACAAAAAAATGCAAAAAAACCCACAAAAAATACAAAAAAAAAATGCAAAAAAATTTGCAAAAAAACCCACAAAAAATGCAAAAAAAAATGCAAAAAAAACACAAAAAATGCAAAAAAAAATGCAAAAAAAATGCAAAAAAATGCAAAAAAAATGCAAAAAAAAATGCAAAAAAAATGCAAAAAAACGCAAAAAAACACAAAAAATGCAAAAAAAAATGCAAAAAAAATGCAAAAAAATGCAAAAAAAATGCAAAAAAAAATGCAAAAAAATGCAAAAAAACGCAAAAAAACACAAAAAAAATGGAAAAAAATGCAAAAAAAAAATGCAAAAAAATGCAAAAAAAACCCACAAAAAAATGCAAAAAAAAACCCACAAAAAAATGCAAAAAACCCCACAAAAAAATGCAAAAAAAATGCAAAAAAACCCACAAAAAAATGCAAAAAAAAAAACACAAAAAATGTAAAAAAAAAACACAAAAAATGCTAAAAAAATACAAAAAAAATGCAACAAAATGCAAAAAAATCCACAAAAAATGCAAAAAAACACAAAAAAATGCAAAAAAACCCACAAAAAATACAAAAAAAAAATACAAAAAAATTTGCAAAAAAACCCACAAAAAATGCAAAAAAAAAATGCAAAAAAAACACAAAAAATGCAAAAAAAAATGCAAAAAAAATGCAAAAAAACGCAAAAAAACACAAAAAATGCAAAAAAAAATGCAAAAAAAATGCAAAAAAATGCAAAAAAAATGCAAAAAAAAATGCAAAAAAAATGCAAAAAAACGCAAAAAAACACAAAAAAAATGGAAAAAAATGCAAAAAAAAAATGCAAAAAAATGCAAAAAAAACCCACAAAAAAATGCAAAAAAAAACCCACAAAAAAATGCAAAAAACCCCACAAAAAAATGCAAAAAAAATGCAAAAAAACCCACAAAAAAATGCAAAAAAAAAAACACAAAAAATGTAAAAAAAAAACACAAAAAATGCTAAAAAAATACAAAAAAAATGCAAAAAAATGCAAAAAAAACCCACAAAAAATGCAAAAAAAACCCACAAAAAAATGCAAAAAAACCCACAAAAAATACAAAAAAAAAATGCAAAAAAATTTGCAAAAAAACCCACAAAAAATGCAAAAAAAAATGCAAAAAAAACACAAAAAATGCAAAAAAAAATGCAAAAAAAATGCAAAAAAATGCAAAAAAAATGCAAAAAAAAATGCAAAAAAAATGCAAAAAAACGCAAAAAAACACAAAAAATGCAAAAAAAAATGCAAAAAAAATGCAAAAAAATGCAAAAAAAATGCAAAAAAAAATGCAAAAAAAATGCAAAAAAACGCAAAAAAACACAAAAAAAATGGAAAAAAATGCAAAAAAAAAATGCAAAAAAATGCAAAAAAAACCCACAAAAAAATGCAAAAAAAAACCCACAAAAAAATGCAAAAAACCCCACAAAAAAATGCAAAAAAAATGCAAAAAAACCCACAAAAAAATGCAAAAAAAAAAACACAAAAAATGTAAAAAAAAAACACAAAAAATGCTAAAAAAATACAAAAAAAATGCAACAAAATGCAAAAAAATCCACAAAAAATGCAAAAAAACACAAAAAAATGCAAAAAAACCCACAAAAAATACAAAAAAAAAATACAAAAAAATTTGCAAAAAAACCCACAAAAAATGCAAAAAAAAAATGCAAAAAAAACACAAAAAATGCAAAAAAAAATGCAAAAAAAATGCAAAAAAATGCAAAAAAAATGCAAAAAAAAATGCAAAAAAAATGCAAAAAATGCAAAAAAACACAAAAAAATGGAAAAAAAAATGCAAAAAAAAATGCAAAAAAATGCAAAAAAAAATGCAAAAAAATGCAAAAAAAAATGCAAAAAAAATGCAAAAAATGCAAAAAAACACAAAAAAATGGAAAAAAAATGCAAAAAAAAAATGCAAAAAAATGCAAAAAAAATGCAAAAAAATGCAAAAAAATGCAAAAAAAAAAATGCAAAAAAATGCAAAAAAACCACAAAAAAATGCAAAAAAAAATGCAAAAAAAAACCCACAAAAAAATGCCAAAAAAACCCACAAAAAATAAAAAAATAAAATGCAAAAAAATTTGCAAAAAAACCCACAAAAAATGCAAAAAAAAATGCAAAAAAAACACAAA
>JAKRKW010000261.1:30000-38865 GCA_023566125.1 Zingel zingel
GAGTATAAAGGGCTATGTCTCGACCTGTCTCGCCTCTTTTTACCTACTGTTTTTAGTTAGCTAGCTGTCCAGTTCGTTTTGTGCCTTCGATCATCTCAAGCAGACCAGCGGTGTATATTTCTTTTTAACTCCTGGGAGAAAGCAAGAGGGAAAAAAAACATCTTACAGCCATGTCTACACATCGATTTGAATATCAAGTTGGATCAACGGTTGAAGAAGAAGGTACGATTGATACACACGCTCCCAGTGCATTTGAATTGAGGCCCAGTACGTTGAAGATGATCCGGGCACCCCGTAAAGAGTTATGGGGAGGAGGTGAGACTAATACTGGAGCAACATTCGGTCTGAGCCAGGCCCCCAGAAAAAAGAGATTCCGACCCGATATCTTTACGTCAAGCATGTCAGAGTCGTGTACAGCTGATATGGAATATGCGGGGGACAATGGTTACTGTTATTCAATTAGCTACAGTTCCGGATATGTGACATTAGCTGTGTATACTAGTGTTGTGGCGGATTTATCTAGCAATGCTAAAACAGCCTGCACAATGGCGGTGAAAGACTGGAGTCTTTTTCGTAGGGTTGTGTGCCCCGATCTTGACAATCCTGGCTTTCCTGAGCTAGTGTATGTGTCTCAATGGGACACCTGCAATGGGGCCGGTATCTATCGTGTTGAAGCAGACCGCTTCACCAGAACCGCAGAGGATTTTATCTTCCTTCGCGTATGCTCCGAAAGGGAGAAGTTAGTTGCAGCCAGAGGACGTGAAGAATGGAAGTTAAAGCCCTACCCTGTATCTAACGAAGAATATGAGAAATGGTTTAAAAACGTGTTCTTTATACAATGGTGTGACTGGGAGATATTGAAGACACAGTTTGATACCATTGACTATGTCATCAGAAGAGACAAAATAAGGAATTCTTATGAGCACATAAGAAAAAGATTGATATTTGAGGACGATGATCAACAGTCTCAGCCCCTCCCCAAGACCCTCTATAGACCTAAAATCGTCAGACACAAAGACTAACAAAATGGTGGGTCTAATTTGTAGGTGCTAATTATTTGGCAAAAATAGTTAAAATGCTTTTATATTATTGTGTTTGCTACTGTGATTGTAATGTGTGCTTTTTTTCTTCCCAGAGGGTCTAGAGATGTGTCATTCGTCCGGCAGAAAGACACCTAACACCCCTGTGTTATTTGACCCCCTGACGGTCTTCGGCTCTCCTCAATCCCTTTCATCATCATCATCATCAACAACCCCCACTCTAAGCCCGGAACACTTCCTGGCACCGCCGCCTATGACCCCTCCTCTGCCTCCCTCTCTATTGATATGCTCCCCGCCGCGTCAAACACATGCATATCCATCTACCCCCTCAACGTATGCTGTATTACAACAGGATGATGTCGGGGCTTGTTCGGACACTGTGACGCATGATCAGCCGGACGGCTTGGTGTCATCGTTGTTTATAGATAGCGTTAAAACAGCGTCTCTACATCTTCTTAACATTGTTCTTTACCAGTATTTGGAGGAGCGGTGTTATGGCTGTCAGATCAATCATCCGAGCCAGAAACAGCATGACTGTATAGAAGGACTACCAGAACACTTCTACGCTGTCCACTTTGAACAAATTATGAAAAGACTATTGACTGATAAATTCATCGGAGTTGTGCAGCGTTTTCTGTCCTTTAAACATCTCAAGGCCGGTGAGGGTAGAATCCTCGGAGTATCAGAAACAGTTTTGCACGAGTTGAAAACGGTTGAAGATGTCACGACTAAAATCAGTGCTATGTATGACTCTATGATAGGTGATGATGTGGTTAAAATAGCCGAAATTAGAGAGATTAGTGACTATTGGAGGGATTTATATGGTAGAAAGAACTAACAGGGTGAAAATATGGGGAATTGTTTATGCGTGATGTATAATCATATCAGTGAGCGATATCACATATCACGTATATCTGATATTTTAGATCAAGCCATTGCTAATAACGTGAATGATGTTACAAAATACCAATGTAAGAGTGTTGCTGTAGATCGTACAGATGTGTGTAGGTTAGAAAAATTGATGGTGCTTGTAAGAAGACAACATAGCGCCACTCCTTGGGAGGATCTGTTACAGATGTTGTTATCAATGTTAATGACACGAGAGAGTATAGTGGAAACATTTTGTGATGTCATAGCTAACATTACACACGATTTTAAGATGTTAAAAGTTTATCACCTGCTTACTATGTATACAATGCTTGTAGATACAGTGAGTTTGTATGTGAAAGAAAAACACTATACCGACGTCTTACAGGATTTGCAAAAACTACATATATTCATAATCAGTAAAAGCAATGTATCCGTATTAGTCAAGATGCTATCTATGATAGAAGCGGTTTCGCTGTCTTCATGACTTTCGTATGTATGAATGCGTTTGGTTGTTTTGTGAAATAAAAAAAAGGATGACATAACACTATCGTGATCACTTGTGTTTTAACGAATCATGGAGAAGGTTATGCAAAAAATATACTACGATCCTGCCCACCCAGGGGCTCTAGGAGGTGTACACAAACTTCGTGATTCCGTCAAAGAATGTACTGGGTTGTCTCCATCGATCCCCGCTGTTAAAAAGTTTCTCTTGCGGCAGGATGCGTACACTCTACATGCACCTGTCTTGAAACATTTCCCCAGAAACAGGGTGATTGTTAACGGTATCGATAAACAATTTCAGGCTGATTTGGTCGATATGACAGAATATTCTACGGAAAACGATAATGTGCAATATTTATTGACATGCATTGATGTGTTTTCTAAATATGCATGGGTAATATGTCTTAAAAACAAAACGGGTCCCGTTGTCACAAGTGCCTTTAAAGAAATATTGGAACAAGGACGCGTACCTCTGAAACTTCAAACAGATGCCGGAAAAGAGTTTTATAATAAGGTTTTTCAAAAATTGATGACTCTATATAAAATTCACCATTTTTCCACAACGAACGAAACAAAAGCAAGTGTTGTTGAGCGTTTCAACCGGACTTTCAAAACCAGAATGTGGAGATACTTAACGGCTGTTAACTCACGTCGCTATATTGATGTGGTACAAGACATGGTCACTGCTTACAACTCTGCATACCATAGTTCAATAAAAATGGCTCCAACCGCTGTGTGTAAAGACAATGAGAAAACAGTCTTTAACACTCTGTACAAACTGAAACCGCAGGGAATGGTACTGTTTAAATTTCAGACGGGCGACACCGTTAGGATATCAAAGCACAGAGGTGTGTTTCGCAAAGGTTACGAACAATCCTTTACAGATGAGTTTTTTACAATATCAAAACGTATAGGCAGGACTCCTCCCGTTTATATACTAAAAGACAATAGCGGAGAGACCTTGACAGGGACTTTTTACGAAGCAGAGTTACAGGCTGTAATTATAGACAAAAACAAAGTGTTTAAAATTGAGAAAGTGCTGGATAGAAAGAAAACGGGTCGTAAAAATCTAGTACTTGTGAAATGGTTAGGATGGCCCGAGAAATTCAATTCATGGGTCTCTGAAAAAGACATAATTGATGTAAGATAATAGAGCCGGACATGCTCTTAAAACTAGTCATTGTGATTTGTTAGCGAAAGGTGACGGAGCTATGAATAAGAACGGGTTTTTTGTTACGCTGCCTAGTAATGCATCGTCCATAGTGTATCCAAATAATAAGATTTGGCAGTTCAGAACAAAACTAGCAAAACCGCTCATATTACATCAGGCGTATGAAGTCGGCCTTATCGAAATACAATATCCCCGGGTCTGGAATAGTTTCAGTGAGAGCGATGCCAAGATTGAATTCTTCGACACAAAAACGAAACTGCTCAATAAGCTAAGGCTAACAGTTGGCTCTTATAACACGATCGACAGCCTTGTTAAAGAATATAATATGAAATGTGCGTCTAACCCAATCCTTTCACACATAACGATGAGTCACAACCATATCACTAATAAGATATTTTTCACGGGAGGAGATGGATGGCATATTGTGTTTAAGGGACGTCTGGCCGAAATTCTAGGGTTCATTCCAGACACTGTGTTCGAAATCCACGTTGGACCCCATTTAAAATGTATAGCTCCGCACCCTGCCGACATTCACGGCGGCCGTTATAATATATTTATTTATAGTGACATTGTGGACTACCAGCTAGTCGGCGATAGTCATGTACCCCTGCTGCGGTGTATAAATATCTCCGATGAGGTCAAACGTATGCCCACTCTGAGTTACGACAACCCTCACTACACATCGTTGTCACGCTCCGCTATTACAGACATTCAAATAGATCTACGAGACGACCAGAACCAGCACATACCTTTCTCATACGGAAAAGTAATTGTCAAACTACATTTTAGACCTGTGAAACAACATTAAAAATGCGGAAAGCGTACACTGCTGATGATGGAAGGTATATGTCCTACTATATGAACCAAGCCGGTGGAGACCTACCCGGTTTCATAGGAACCCCCTCGCAATACGGGTCTGGTTTAGGGGGCGTGTTCCGAACCCTATTTCGAATGGCTGTCCCTCTTTTAAAAAAGGGTTTTAATCTAGCCAAACCTCACCTGAAAACAGCCGCCACAGGTATTATAGGAGATGTTGTGTCTAATGTCAGGAATGCCGTAGCATCCAGGCAGCAGGGAAAAGGTCTCATGGTGTACAGGCGCAAAGCATTAAAAAGAAGCCCTTCAGGATGTGGGCGTAACCAGGGTGTGAAAAAAAAACATAAAAACACACGCAAAAAACGAAGGGTCCTCAAAAAGAAGACATCTGTCCGTAGGCGCAGAGCTCCGAACCGACGATCATTGTTCCTGACAAAAGACATATTTTAGATTAACTTTAAGAAATTAATCATGTCATTCATTCATAATCAGTCGGAAGAGTGTGTGAAGACAGAACTGGACCTATTTACAGTCCCGTACACCCAAACATCTATCGAAAAATCAACATTTCTAGAAGTACCGCCCATGTCCTCTCTAACAGACAGCGGGCCTATAGAGTTTTTCATATCTGCTAGTGGAGAAGACTATCTAGATCTGAACGATTCGTATCTGTACACACGTGTGAGGATTACAAATCCTGACGGCACATTGCTGGCTAATGCCGCTGATGTGGGTTTTATAAACTATCCTGGGTGCAGTCTTTTTTCCCAAGTAGATATAATGTTAGGGGATAGGTTGATTAGCCAATCTTCAAATACGTATCCGTACAGAGGGATTATTGAATGTTTGCTAAACTATGGAAAAGAAACACTGGATACACAGTTCAGCACAGGCCTGTTCTGTAAAGACACCGGTGGAAAAATGGAGGAGACATCTATTACAGGAGATAATTTGGGGTTAGAGCAACGGGGTGCATACACCGGTGAAAGCCGTATTGTGGAATTAATATCACCAATACATGCTGACTTGTTTTTTCAAGAAAAACTTTTGATAAATGGTTTGGACATCTCGCTAAAATTCATCAGGTCAAAAGATGACTTTGTACTAATGACCCCAGGAAATGTTCAATTCACAGTGAAAATAATGTCTGCTAGTCTGTTTGTAAAGAAGATATCAGTGTCTCCTACTGTGAGACTAGCTCATAGTAGAGCTCTACAGCATACTAATGCCAAATATTCTATTGACAGGGTAGCCATAAAAACATTTTCCATTCCGGCAGGTACGAGGGTCTGTAGCCAAGAGAATTTATTTATTGGGCAGATACCAAAATTCGTAGTCTTGGCTTTTGTTGATAACGAAGCATACACAGGCTCATATGCTCGTAACCCTTTTAATTTCGGGCACTATGACACTGAGTTTATAGGCCTATACGCCGACGGACAGCCTCACCCTGCACGACCTTTTCAACCCCTTTTTCAAAGAGGACAATATGTACGAGAATATTATCAGCTGGTGGAATCAACAGGTCGTCATTTAAAAGATCGATCACTGTCCATAACACGCTCCGATTTCGGGGCTGGGTATACACTCTTTTGTTTCAATTTGGAACCGGATGGTGGTGGGTCAGGAAACGTCTCGCTGATTAAGAACGGCAACGTTCGCTTGGAAGCACGCTTCAGAAACCCACTACCACGTACGGTGACCCTTATCTGCTATTCCGTTTTTGATTCTGTAATTGAAATATCTAACCAAAGGCAAGTCCTATTGGACCACTACTAAAGATGAATACAATAGAACTCACTAGTGTTCTTAGAAAAAGAACGACTAGAGACACAAATTTCTTAGGAGTAAGGCCGTGTGATCAACTGCCAAAAACCGTCGTTTGTAAATTACCTGCTATGCTAGTTGTAAATACTGACCCTAGCGATAAACCGGGTCAACATTGGCTCGGTATTTACATTACAGAGAACAAGCATGGTTTGTTTTTTGATAGTTTCGGACACCCCCCTAGCTTTTTTCCTCAAGAAATCAACCATTTCCTCTTAAAAAACTGCGTGGAGATGTACCATTCTGCTATCCAAGTGCAAAATAATCATTCTACAACATGTGGTCAGCACTGCGTTTTCTTTTTATGGCATATCCAGAAAAAAATTCCTTATTCAAAAGTTTTGAACATGTATGGTCCTAATCTTGTATGCAACGACACGATGGTCACCCATTTTGTTAGCAGAATACATCCATACGTGTGTCACGATCAGAATTTTAAATGTGTACAATGTTCATGCGCTACCTACAGATAAAAAAAAAAGTATTGTGTAATGTTTTTCAATAAAGAATGTGGAATATATTGATCTTACAATGTCTTACTGTTTTATTCCTTTTATTACTTTGTAGAGCTATACAGAAAAAATGCATTCATCAGATAAAATTAATATAAAAAAAACACATTCATTTAATGTTACAGGTTACATTCAACACTGTCTTTTCACATTCTTGAATAAAGAAAATACCCCTCAATAGAAAATATAAAAATAGGTTAAAAAGGAAAATATAAAATTAAATGTAAACACATTCATTTAGTGTTACTGGTTACATTCAACACTGTCTTTTCTTGTTAGTCGCATCATTGAATAAAGAAAATACCCCCTCAATCGAAAAATAATAAAAACAGATTAAAAAAGGAAAATACACAATTATTGTAAATCACAGTCACTACTGTTACAAGTTACATTCAACACTGTCTTTTCTTGTTTTTGTCACATTCTTGAATAAAGAAAATACCCCTCAATAGAAAAATAATAAAAATAGGTTAAAAAGGAAAATATAAAATGATTGTAATAATAATAGAAAATATAAAAATAGATTAAAAACTGGCCCAGCGAGTCTTAGTAATGGCGGGTGTAATACTAATGGGTCTAGGAGTACTAGTTGCTCGTAAATCAGACGATGTGCTATGTATAAAGGAAGGGGGCATTCTTATTTCTCTACGCATGCGCGGGGTACGTAAATCAGACATTGACGATTGTGTATTAGTTTCATCCCGTTCCCCTGTTTTAAATGCCTCAATAGAGCGGCGTACCATCGTGTTTGGGATTACGGATAGTGGCACATTTAAGCTGGCTAACGTTTTTAAAAATATGTTCCACCCTTTTGGTCTTGAACGATCTGAAACATTATTATGCGTTGTTACACTTTTCAGTAGATCATACAGATGACTACCTGGCACAGGCTTATCTTCAACAACGATTTCTCCGTTGTTTGACCACGCAATCTTATTATTACGGGATAACGAAGTGATTATGTATTCAGCGTTGCGTTTATTCCTGGAGGGCATATGTGCCAATACTTCTGCTCTTATCATATTGTCTTGTGCGATAGCGTCTTGTGACTCAGACATTGAGGCGTCATCCTTTGAGGATTCGTCAGGCAGTGATAATGTAATCACACTTTTCTCACGCTCCCCCTGTCTCGCCAAGGCTAGGTATCGCTGCAGAATACTTGAATATTTTTTAGCTTTTTCATATACATTGATGTCAGGTTGTTTCAATATTTCACTCATGGCTCGATCCAATTCACTTTGTACAGACTGTCGCAGAGATACATTTGAGGAGTCAGTTGTTTGAGGCGGCTGTAATGTCGCTAATTGATTTTGAGGAACCAGAAACATTTTCTGAGTGTGTTCCATTTCAATTCCTGTTGATAAGACTTGCTATGAACGGGATTGCGGCGCCAAGTAGAGGCAATAGAAACCCACCTGTTTGGTTGATTGTCTTTTTTTTTTTTAAATGTTTGATTTTTTTATCAGCTATTAGTCTAATCACTTTCTTCTTCTTCTTTAACAGCTTGTACTGAATATTAGACAGTGGTATGTTACCTCTTAACACATTCAAAGCTATTTCACAAAGCGCATTAATAAAGTCTGGACTGGCATTGCTCACAATAACACCTCTTGCTCTGGGTGATGCCTTATGTAGCATGTCTAACATTGTAAAATTCCGTTCCATTCGGTTTGACATTATTACACTTTTTTTTTCCTCGGAATGTATACAACCTGCTGAGGCGATAGCAGCGCGGATCTGAGTCTTAAAATATCGGGGGTTGTGGCTTTATAATCTATCAACAGATATCCGTATGGGGAACTTGTGGCATCGTCGAAAGCCTCTAAAAAATATTTAGTATTTCCGGGGAACATTTGTCGTGCCAGTAAGCTTATCTGATGCTGATCTCTAGCATTTTTGAAAAGAATTATATAATTTGTGTTCAAACTGATTGTACGACTCGCTTTACCTTGAATGAACAGATTCTGCACTAGATATATACAACTAATATTTCTGTGATGGACATACTGTGTAAAAATTTTTTGAACTTCCAAATTATCACTGGCTCGATCCATTAAATCATCAATCACTAACAGATTATTCTTAGCAGGTGGAAGAAGCGCATCGTCACAGAACGATTCAGGGAGTC
>JAKRKW010000262.1:0-38736 GCA_023566125.1 Zingel zingel
AAAAATGCAAAAAAACAAAAAAAATGCAAAAAAAAATGCAAAAAACCCCACAAAAAATGCAAAAAAAATGCAAAAAACCCCACAAAAAATGCAAAAAAAATGCAAAAAACCCCACAAAAAATGCAAAAAAAATGCAAAAAAACCCACAAAAAAATGAAAAAAAACCCACAAAAAAATGAAAAAAAACACAAAAAAATGCAAAAAAAATGCAAAAAAACCCACAAAAAAAACACAAAAAAATGCAAAAAACCCCACAAAAAATGCAAAAAAAATGCAAAAAACCCCACAAAAAATGCAAAAAAAATGCAAAAAAACACAAAAAAAATGCAAAAAAATGCAAAAAACCCACAAAAAATGCAAAAAAAATGCAAAAAAACCCACAAAAAATGCAAAAAAAATGCAAAAAAAAATGCAAAAAAACACAAAAAAAAATGCAAAAAAAAACACAAAAAATGCAAAAAAAATGCAAAAAAAAACCACAAAAAAATGCAAAAAACCCACAAAAAATGCAAAAAAAAAATGCAAAAAAACAAAAAAAATGCAAAAAAAATGCAAAAAACCCCACAAAAAATGCAAAAAAATGCAAAAAACCCCACAAAAAATGCAAAAAAAATGCAAAAAAAATGCAAAAAAACGCACAAAAAATGCAAAGAAAATGCAAAAAAACCCACAAAAAAATGCAAAAAAAACACAAAAAAATGCAAAAAAACCCACAAAAAATGCAAAAAAAATGCAAAAAAAATGCAAAAAAAAATGCAAAAAAAATGCAAAAAACCCCACAAAAAATGCAAAAAAAATGCAAAAAAACCCACAAAAAACACAAAAAAAATGCAAAAAAAATGCAAAAAAACCCACAAAAAAATGCAAAAAAAACACAAAAAAATGCAAAAAACCCCACAAAAAATGCAAAAAAAAATGCAAAAAACCCCACAAAAAATGCAAAAAAAATGCAAAAAAACACAAAAAAATGCAAAAAAAACCCACAAAAAAATGCAAAAAAAACACACAAAAAATGCAAAAAAAATGCAAAAAAAAATGCAAAAAAACCCACAAAAAAAAATGCAAAAACCCCCACAAAAAATGCAAAAAAAATGCAAAAAAACCCACAAAAAATGCAAAAAAAATGCAAAAAAACCCACAAAAAAATGCAAAAAAATGCAAAAAAACCCACAAAAAAATTCAAAAAAAAATGCAAAAAAACACAAAAAAATGCAAAAAAACACAAAAAAATGCAAAAAAAACCCACAAAAAAATGCAAAAAAAACACAAAAAAATGCAAAAAAACCCACAAAAAATGCAAAAAAAATGCAAAAAAAATGCAAAAAAAAATGCAAAAAAACACAAAAAAAATGCAAAAAAATGCAAAAAAACCCACAAAAAATGCAAAAAAAAAAAGCAAAAAAACCCACAAAAAAATGCAAAAAAACCCACAAAAAACACAAAAAAAATGCAAAAAAAATGCAAAAAAAAACACAAAAAATGCAAAAAAAATGCAAAAAAACCCACAAAAAAATGCAAAAAAAAACACAAAAAAATGCAAAAAACCCCACAAAAAATGCAAAAAAAAATGCAAAAAAAAATGCAAAAAACCCCACAAAAAATGCAAAAAAAATGCAAAAAAACACAAAAAAATGCAAAAAAAATGCAAAAAACCCCACAAAAAAATGCCAAAAAAATGCAAAAAACCCCACAAAAAATGCAAAAAAAATGCAAAAAAAAACACAAAAAATGCAAAAAAAATGCAAAAAAACCCACAAAAAAATGCAAAAAAAACACAAAAAAATGCAAAAAACCCCACAAAAAATGCAAAAAAAAATGCAAAAAACCCCACAAAAAATGCAAAAAAAATGCAAAAAAACACAAAAAAATGCAAAAAAACCCACAAAAAAATGCAAAAAAACACACAAAAAATGCAAAAAAAATGCAAAAAAAAATGCAAAAAAACCCACAAAAAAAATGCAAAAACCCCCACAAAAAATGCAAAAAAAATGCAAAAAAACCCACAAAAAATGCAAAAAAAATGCAAAAAAAACCCACAAAAAAATGCAAAAAAATGCAAAACAACCCACAAAAAAATTCAAAAAAAAATGCAAAAAAACACAAAAAAATGCAAAAAAACACAAAAAAATGCAAAAAAAATGCAAAAAAAACACAAAAAAATGCAAAAAAACCCACAAAAAATGCAAAAAAAATGCAAAAAAAATGCAAAAAAAAATGCAAAAAAAACACAAAAAAAATGCAAAAAAATGCAAAAAAACCCACAAAAAATGCAAAAAAAAAAAGCAAAAAAACCCACAAAAAAATGCAAAAAAACCCACAAAAAATGCAAAAAAAATGCAAAAAAACCCACAAAAAACACAAAAAAAATGCAAAAAAAATGCAAAAAAAAACACAAAAAATGCAAAAAAAATGCAAAAAAACCCACAAAAAAATGCAAAAAAAACACAAAAAAATGCAAAAAACCCCACAAAAAATGCAAAAAAAATGCAAAAAAAAATGCAAAAAACCCCACAAAAAATGCAAAAAAAATGCAAAAAAACACAAAAAAATGCAAAAAAAATGCAAAAAACCCCACAAAAAAATGCCAAAAAAACACAAAAAAATGCAAAAAACCCCACAAAAAATGCAAAAAAAATGCAAAAAAAATGCAAAAAAACCCACAAAAAATGCAAAAAAAAATGCAAAAAAAATGCAAAAAAAAATGCAAAAAAACCGACAAAAAAATGCAAAAAAAACACAAAAAAATGCAAAAAACCCCACAAAAAATGCAAAAAAAATGCAAAAAAAATGCAAAAAACCCCACAAAAAATGCAAAAAAAATGCAAAAAAACACAAAAAAATGCAAAAAAAATGCAAAAAACCCCACAAAAAATGCAAAAAAAATGCAAAAAAACCCACAAAAAATGCAAAAAAAATGCAAAAAACCCACAAAAAATGCAAAAAAAAATGCAAAAAAAATGCAAAAAAACCCACAAAAAATGCAAAAAAACCCACAAAAAAATGCAAAAAAACCCACAAAAAAATGCAAAAAAAAACACAAAAAATGCAAAAAAATTGCAAAAAAACCCACAAAAAAATGCAAAAAACCCACAAAAAATGCAAAAAAACAAAAAAAATGCAAAAAAAATGCAAAAAACCCCACAAAAAATTACAAAAAAAATGCAAAAAACCCCACAAAAAATGCAAAAAAAATGCAAAAAAACCCACAAAAAATGCAAAAAAACCCACAAAAAATGCAAAAAAACCCACAAAAAAATGAAAAAAAACACAAAAAAATGCAAAAAAACCCACAAAAAAAATGCAAAAAACCCCACAAAAAATGCAAAAAAAATGCAAAAAAAATGCAAAAAAAATGCAAAAAACCCCACAAAAAATGCAAAAAAAATGCAAAAAAACACAAAAAAATGCAAAAAAAATGCAAAAAACCCCACAAAAAATGCAAAAAAAATGCAAAAAAAACCACAAAAAATGCAAAAAAAATGCAAAAAAAAATGCAAAAAAACACAAAAAAAAATGCAAAAAAAATGCAAAAAAAACCACAAAAAATGCAAAAAAAAATGCAAAAAAACCCACAAAAAAATGCAAAAAACCCACAAAAAATGCAAAAAAAAATGGAAAAAAACAAAAAAAATGCAAAAAAAATGCAAAAAACCCCACAAAAAATGCAAAAAAAATGCAAAAAACCCCACAAAAAATGCAAAAAAAATGCAAAAAACCCCACAAAAAATGCAAAAAAAATGCAAAAAAAAATGCAAAAAACCCCACAAAAAATGCAAAAAAAATGCAAAAAAACCCACAAAAAAATGAAAAAAAACACAAAAAAATGCAAAAAAAATGCAAAAAAACCCACAAAAAAAACACAAAAAAATGCAAAAAACCCCACAAAAAATGCAAAAAACCCCACAAAAAATGCAAAAAAAATGCAAAAAAACACAAAAAAAATGCAAAAAAAATGCAAAAAACCCCACAAAAAATGCAAAAAAAATGCAAAAAACCCCACAAAAAATGCAAAAAAAATGCAAAAAAACACAAAAAAATGCAAAAAAAATGCAAAAAACCCCACAAAAAATGCAAAAAAAATGCAAAAAAACCCACAAAAAATGCAAAAAAAATGCAAAAAACCCCACAAAAAATGCAAAAAAAAAATGCAAAAAAAATGCAAAAAAACCCACAAAAAATGCAAAAAAACCCACAAAAAAATGCAAAAAAACCCACAAAAAAATGCAAAAAAAAACACAAAAAATGCAAAAAAATTGCAAAAAAACCCACAAAAAAATGCAAAAAACCCACAAAAAATGCAAAAAAACAAAAAAAATGCAAAAAAAATGCAAAAAACCCCACAAAAAATTACAAAAAAAATGCAAAAAACCCCACAAAAAATGCAAAAAAAATGCAAAAAAACCCACAAAAAATGCAAAAAAACCCACAAAAAATGCAAAAAAACCCACAAAAAAATGAAAAAAAACACAAAAAAATGCAAAAAAACCCACAAAAAAAATGCAAAAAACCCCACAAAAAATGCAAAAAAAATGCAAAAAAAATGCAAAAAACCCCACAAAAAATGCAAAAAAAATGCAAAAAACACAAAAAAATGCAAAAAAAATGCAAAAAACCCCACAAAAAATGCAAAAAAAATGCAAAAAAACCCACAAAAAATGCAAAAAAAATGCAAAAAACCCCACAAAAAATGCAAAAAAAAATGCAAAAAAAATGCAAAAAAACCCACAAAAAATGCAAAAAAACCCACAAAAAAATGCAAAAAAAACCCACAAAAAAATGCAAAAAAAAACACAAAAAATGCAAAAAAATTGCAAAAAAACCCACAAAAAAAACACAAAAAAATGCAAAAAACCCCACAAAAAATGCAAAAAACCCCACAAAAAATGCAAAAAAAATGCAAAAAAACACAAAAAAAATGCAAAAAAAATGCAAAAAACCCCACAAAAAATGCAAAAAAAATGCAAAAAACCCCACAAAAAATGCAAAAAAAATGCAAAAAAAAATGCAAAAAACCCCACAAAAAATGCAAAAAAAATGCAAAAAAAACCCACAAAAAAATGAAAAAAAACCCACAAAAAAATGAAAAAAAACACAAAAAAATGCAAAAAAAATGCAAAAAAACCCACAAAAAAAACACAAAAAAATGCAAAAAACCCCACAAAAAATGGAAAAAACCCCACAAAAAATGCAAAAAAAATGCAAAAAAACACAAAAAAAATGCAAAAAAAATGCAAAAAACCCCACAAAAAATGCAAAAAAAATGCAAAAAACCCCACAAAAAATGCAAAAAAAATGCAAAAAAACACAAAAAAATGCAAAAAAAATGCAAAAAACCCCACAAAAAATGCAAAAAAAATGCAAAAAAACCCACAAAAAATGCAAAAAAAATGCAAAAAACCCCACAAAAAATGCAAAAAAAATGCAAAAAAACCCACAAAAAATGCAAAAAAAATGCAAAAACCCCCACAAAAAATGCAAAAAAAATGCAAAAAAACCCACAAAAAAATGCAAAAAAACACAAAAAAATGCAAAAAAAAATGCAAAAAAACAAAAAAAATGCAAAAAAAATGCAAAAAACCCCACAAAAAATGCAAAAAAAATGCAAAAAACCCCACAAAAAATGCAAAAAAAATGCAAAAAACCCCACAAAAAATGCAAAAAAAATGCAAAAAAACCCACAAAAAAATGAAAAAAAACCCACAAAAAAATGAAAAAAAACACAAAAAAATGCAAAAAAAATGCAAAAAAACCCACAAAAAAAACACAAAAAAATGCAAAAAACCCCACAAAAAATGCAAAAAAAATGCAAAAAACCCCACAAAAAATGCAAAAAAAATGCAAAAAAACACAAAAAAAATGCAAAAAAAATGCAAAAAACCCCACAAAAAATGCAAAAAAAATGCAAAAAAACCCACAAAAAATGCAAAAAAAATGCAAAAAAAAATGCAAAAAAAACACAAAAAAAAATGCAAAAAAAAACACAAAAAATGCAAAAAAAATGCAAAAAAACCCACAAAAAAATGCAAAAAACCCACAAAAAATGCAAAAAAAAATGCAAAAAAACAAAAAAAATGCAAAAAAAATGCAAAAAACCCCACAAAAAATGCAAAAAAATGCAAAAAACCCCACAAAAAATGCAAAAAAAATGCAAAAAAAATGCAAAAAAACGCACAAAAAATGCAAAGAAAATGCAAAAAAACCCACAAAAAAATGCAAAAAAAACACAAAAAAATGCAAAAAAACCCACAAAAAATGCAAAAAAAATGCAAAAAAAATGCAAAAAAAAATGCAAAAAAAATGCAAAAAACCCCACAAAAAATGCAAAAAAAATGCAAAAAAACCCACAAAAAACACAAAAAAAATGCAAAAAAAATGCAAAAAAACCCACAAAAAAATGCAAAAAAAACACAAAAAAATGCAAAAAACCCCACAAAAAATGCAAAAAAAATGCAAAAAACCCCACAAAAAATGCAAAAAAAATGCAAAAAAACACAAAAAAATGCAAAAAAACCCACAAAAAAATGCAAAAAAACACACAAAAAATGCAAAAAAAATGCAAAAAAAAATGCAAAAAAACCCACAAAAAACACAAAAAAAATGCAAAAAAAATGCAAAAAAACCCACAAAAAAATGCAAAAAAAACACAAAAAAATGCAAAAAACCCCACAAAAAATGCAAAAAACCCCACAAAAAATGCAAAAAAAATGCAAAAAAACCCACAAAAAATGCAAAAAAAATGCAAAAAAACCCACAAAAAAATGCAAAAAAATGCAAAAAAACCCACAAAAAAATTCAAAAAAAAATGCAAAAAAACACAAAAAAATGCAAAAAAACACAAAAAAATGCAAAAAAAACCCACAAAAAAATGCAAAAAAAACACAAAAAAATGCAAAAAAACCCACAAAAAATGCAAAAAAAATGCAAAAAAAATGCAAAAAAAAATGCAAAAAAACACAAAAAAAATGCAAAAAAATGCAAAAAAACCCACAAAAAATGCAAAAAAAAAAAAGCAAAAAAACCCACAAAAAAATGCAAAAAAACCCACAAAAAATGCAAAAAAAATGCAAAAAAACCCACAAAAAACACAAAAAAAATGCAAAAAAAATGCAAAAAAAAACACAAAAAATGCAAAAAAAATGCAAAAAAACCCACAAAAAAATGCAAAAAAAAACACAAAAAAATGCAAAAAACCCCACAAAAAATGCAAAAAAAAATGCAAAAAAAAATGCAAAAAACCCCACAAAAAATGCAAAAAAAATGCAAAAAAACACAAAAAAATGCAAAAAAAATGCAAAAAACCCCACAAAAAAATGCCAAAAAAATGCAAAAAACCCCACAAAAAATGCAAAAAAAATGCAAAAAAAAACACAAAAAATGCAAAAAAAATGCAAAAAAACCCACAAAAAAATGCAAAAAAAACACAAAAAAATGCAAAAAACCCCACAAAAAATGCAAAAAAAAATGCAAAAAACCCCACAAAAAATGCAAAAAAAATGCAAAAAAACACAAAAAAATGCAAAAAAACCCACAAAAAAATGCAAAAAAACACACAAAAAATGCAAAAAAAATGCAAAAAAAAATGCAAAAAAACCCACAAAAAAAATGCAAAAACCCCCACAAAAAATGCAAAAAAAATGCAAAAAAACCCACAAAAATGCAAAAAAAATGCAAAAAAACCCACAAAAAAATGCAAAAAAATGCAAAACAACCCACAAAAAAATTCAAAAAAAAATGCAAAAAAACACAAAAAAATGCAAAAAAACACAAAAAAATGCAAAAAAAATGCAAAAAAAACACAAAAAAAATGCAAAAAAACCCACAAAAAATGCAAAAAAAATGCAAAAAAAATGCAAAAAAAAATGCAAAAAAACACAAAAAAAATGCAAAAAAATGCAAAAAAACCCACAAAAAATGCAAAAAAAAAAAGCAAAAAAACCCACAAAAAAATGCAAAAAAACCCACAAAAAATGCAAAAAAAATGCAAAAAAACCCACAAAAAACACAAAAAAAATGCAAAAAAAATGCAAAAAAAAACACAAAAAATGCAAAAAAAATGCAAAAAAACCCACAAAAAAATGCAAAAAAAAACACAAAAAAATGCAAAAAACCCCACAAAAAATGCAAAAAAATGCAAAAAAAAATGCAAAAAACCCCACAAAAAATGCAAAAAAAATGCAAAAAAACACAAAAAAATGCAAAAAAAATGCAAAAAACCCCACAAAAAAATGCCAAAAAAACACAAAAAAATGCAAAAAACCCCACAAAAAATGCAAAAAAAATGCAAAAAAAATGCAAAAAAACCCACAAAAAATGCAAAAAAAAATGCAAAAAAAATGCAAAAAAACCCACAAAAAATGCAAAAAAACCCACAAAAAAATGCAAAAAAACCCACAAAAAATGCAAAAAAAACACAAAAAAATGCAAAAAAAAATGCAAAAAAACCGACAAAAAAATGCAAAAAAAACACAAAAAAATGCAAAAAACCCCACAAAAAATGCAAAAAAAATGCAAAAAAAATGCAAAAAACCCCACAAAAAATGCAAAAAAAATGCAAAAAAACACAAAAAAATGCAAAAAAAATGCAAAAAACACCACAAAAAATGCAAAAAAAATGCAAAAAAACCCACAAAAAATGCAAAAAAAATGCAAAAAACCCCACAAAAAATGCAAAAAAAAATGCAAAAAAAATGCAAAAAAACCCACAAAAAATGCAAAAAAACCCACAAAAAAATGCAAAAAAACCCACAAAAAAATGCAAAAAAAAACACAAAAAATGCAAAAAAATTGCAAAAAAACCCACAAAAAAATGCAAAAAACCCACAAAAAATGCAAAAAAACAAAAAAAATGCAAAAAAAATGCAAAAAACCCCACAAAAAATTACAAAAAAAATGCAAAAAACCCCACAAAAAATGCAAAAAAAATGCAAAAAAACCCACAAAAAATGCAAAAAAACCCACAAAAAATGCAAAAAAACCCACAAAAAAATGAAAAAAAACACAAAAAAATGCAAAAAAACCCACAAAAAAAATGCAAAAAACCCCACAAAAAATGCAAAAAAAATGCAAAAAAAATGCAAAAAAAATGCAAAAAACCCCACAAAAAATGCAAAAAAAATGCAAAAAAACACAAAAAAATGCAAAAAAAATGCAAAAAACCCCACAAAAAATGCAAAAAAAATGCAAAAAAAACCACAAAAAATGCAAAAAAAATGCAAAAAAAAATGCAAAAAAACACAAAAAAAAATGCAAAAAAAATGCAAAAAAAACCACAAAAAATGCAAAAAAAATGCAAAAAAACCCACAAAAAAATGCAAAAAACCCACAAAAAATGCAAAAAAAAATGGAAAAAAACAAAAAAAATGCAAAAAAAATGCAAAAAACCCCACAAAAAATGCAAAAAAAATGCAAAAAACCCCACAAAAAATGCAAAAAAAATGCAAAAAACCCCACAAAAAATGCAAAAAAAATGCAAAAAAAAATGCAAAAAACCCCACAAAAAATGCAAAAAAAATGCAAAAAAACCCACAAAAAAATGAAAAAAAACCCACAAAAAAATGAAAAAAAACACAAAAAAATGCAAAAAAAATGCAAAAAAACCCACAAAAAAAACACAAAAAAATGCAAAAAACCCCACAAAAAATGCAAAAAACCCCACAAAAAATGCAAAAAAAATGCAAAAAAACACAAAAAAATGCAAAAAAAATGCAAAAAACCCCACAAAAAATGCAAAAAAAATGCAAAAAACCCCACAAAAAATGCAAAAAAAATGCAAAAAAACACAAAAAAATGCAAAAAAAATGCAAAAAACCCCACAAAAAATGCAAAAAAAATGCAAAAAAACCCACAAAAAATGCAAAAAAAATGCAAAAAACCCCACAAAAAATGCAAAAAAAAATGCAAAAAAAAATGCAAAAAAACCCACAAAAAATGCAAAAAAACCCACAAAAAAATGCAAAAAAACCCACAAAAAAATGCAAAAAAAAACACAAAAAATGCAAAAAAATTGCAAAAAAACCCACAAAAAAATGCAAAAAACCCACAAAAAATGCAAAAAAACAAAAAAAATGCAAAAAAAATGCAAAAAACCCCACAAAAAATTACAAAAAAAATGCAAAAAACCCCACAAAAAATGCAAAAAAAATGCAAAAAAACCCACAAAAAATGCAAAAAAACCCACAAAAAATGCAAAAAAACCCACAAAAAAATGAAAAAAAACACAAAAAAATGCAAAAAAACCCACAAAAAAAATGCAAAAAACCCCACAAAAAATGCAAAAAAAATGCAAAAAAAATGCAAAAAACCCCACAAAAAATGCAAAAAAAATGCAAAAAAACACAAAAAAATGCAAAAAAAATGCAAAAAACCCCACAAAAAATGCAAAAAAAATGCAAAAAAACCCACAAAAAATGCAAAAAAAATGCAAAAAACCCCACAAAAAATGCAAAAAAAAATGCAAAAAAAATGCAAAAAAACCCACAAAAAATGCAAAAAAACCCACAAAAAAATGCAAAAAAACCCACAAAAAAATGCAAAAAAAAACACAAAAAATGCAAAAAAATTGCAAAAAAACCCACAAAAAAATGCAAAAAACCCACAAAAAATGCAAAAAAACAAAAAAAATGCAAAAAAAATGCAAAAAACCCCACAAAAAATTACAAAAAAAATGCAAAAAACCCCACAAAAAATGCAAAAAAAATGCAAAAAAACCCACACAAAAAATGCAAAAAAACCCACAAAAAATGCAAAAAAACCCACAAAAAAATGAAAAAAAACACAAAAAAATGCAAAAAAACCCACAAAAAAAATGCAAAAAACTCCACAAAAAATGCAAAAAAAATGCAAAAAAAAATGCAAAAAAAATGCAAAAAACCCCACAAAAAATGCAAAAAAAATGCAAAAAAACACAAAAAAATGCAAAAAAAATGCAAAAAACCCCACAAAAAATGCAAAAAAAATGCAAAAAAACCACAAAAAATGCAAAAAAAATGCAAAAAAAAATGCAAAAAAACACAAAAAAAAATGCAAAAAAAATGCAAAAAAAACCACAAAAAATGCAAAAAAAATGCAAAAAAACCCACAAAAAAATGCAAAAAACCCACAAAAAATGCAAAAAAAAATGGAAAAAAACAAAAAAAATGCAAAAAAAATGCAAAAAACCCCACAAAAAATGCAAAAAAAATGCAAAAAACCCCACAAAAAATGCAAAAAAAATGCAAAAAACCCCACAAAAAATGCAAAAAAAATGCAAAAAAAAATGCAAAAAACCCCACAAAAAATGCAAAAAAAATGCAAAAAAACCCACAAAAAAATGAAAAAAAACCCACAAAAAAATGAAAAAAAACACAAAAAAATGCAAAAAAAATGCAAAAAAACCCACAAAAAAAACACAAAAAAATGCAAAAAACCCCACAAAAAATGCAAAAAACCCCACAAAAAATGCAAAAAAAATGCAAAAAAACACAAAAAAAATGCAAAAAAAATGCAAAAAACCCCACAAAAAATGCAAAAAAAATGCAAAAAAACCCACTAAAAATGCAAAAAAAATGCAAAAAAAATGCAAAAAAACACAAAAAAAAATGCAAAAAAAATGCAAAAAAAACCACAAAAAATGCAAAAAAAATGCAAAAAAACCCACAAAAAAATGCAAAAAACCCACAAAAAATGCAAAAAAAAATGCAAAAAACCCCACAAAAAATGCAAAAAAAATGCAAAAAAACCCACAAAAAAATGCAAAAAAACACACAAAAAATGCAAAAAAAATGCAAAAAAAAATGCAAAAAAACCCACAAAAAAAATGCAAAAACCCCCACAAAAAATGCAAAAAAAATGCAAAAAAACCCACAAAAAATGCAAAAAAAATGCAAAAAAACCACAAAAAAATGCAAAAAAATGCAAAAAAACCCACAAAAAAATTCAAAAAAAAATGCAAAAAAACACAAAAAAATGCAAAAAAACACAAAAAAATGCAAAAAAAACCCACAAAAAAATGCAAAAAAAACACAAAAAAATGCAAAAAAACCCACAAAAAATGCAAAAAAAATGCAAAAAAAATGCAAAAAAAAATGCAAAAAAACACAAAAAAAATGCAAAAAAATGCAAAAAAACCCACAAAAAATGCAAAAAAAAAAAGCAAAAAAACCCACAAAAAAATGCAAAAAAACCCACAAAAAATGCAAAAAAAATGCAAAAAAACCCACAAAAAACACAAAAAAAATGCAAAAAAAATGCAAAAAAAAACACAAAAAATGCAAAAAAAATGCAAAAAAACCCACAAAAAAATGCAAAAAAAACACAAAAAAATGCAAAAAACCCCACAAAAAATGCAAAAAAAATGCAAAAAAAAATGCAAAAAACCCCACAAAGAATGCAAAAAAAATGCAAAAAAACACAAAAAAATGCAAAAAAAATGCAAAAAACCCCACAAAAAAATGACAAAAAAACACAAAAAAATGCAAAAAACCCCACAAAAAATGCAAAAAAAATGCAAAAAAAATGCAAAAAACCCCACAAAAAATGCAAAAAAAAATGCAAAAAAAATGCAAAAAAACCCACAAAAATGCAAAAAAACCCACAAAAAAATGCAAAAAAACCCACAAAAAAATGCAAAAAAAAACACAAAAAAATGCAAAAAAAATGCAAAAAAACCGACAAAAAAATGCAAAAAAAACACAAAAAAATGCAAAAAACCCCACAAAAAATGCAAAAAAAATGCAAAAAAAATGCAAAAAACCCCACAAAAAATGCAAAAAAAATGCAAAAAAACACAAAAAAATGCAAAAAAAATGCAAAAAACCCCACAAAAAATGCAAAAAAAATGCAAAAAAACCCACAAAAAATGCAAAAAAAATGCAAAAAACCCCACAAAAAAATGCAAAAAAAAATGCAAAAAAAATGCAAAAAAACCCACAAAAAATGCAAAAAAACCCACAAAAAAATGCAAAAAAACCCACAAAAAAATGCAAAAAAAAACACAAAAAATGCAAAAAAATTGCAAAAAAACCCACAAAAAAATGCAAAAAACCCACAAAAAATGCAAAAAAACAAAAAAAATGCAAAAAAAATGCAAAAAACCCCACAAAAAATTACAAAAAAAATGCAAAAAACCCCACAAAAAATGCAAAAAAAATGCAAAAAAACCCACAAAAAATGCAAAAAAACCCACAAAAAAATGCAAAAAAACCCACAAAAAAATGAAAAAAAACACAAAAAAATGCAAAAAAAAATGCAAAAAACCCACAAAAAAAACACAAAAAAATGCAAAAAACCCCACAAAAAATGCAAAAAAAATGCAAAAAAAATGCAAAAAACCCCACAAAAAATGCAAAAAAAATGCAAAAAAACACAAAAAAATGCAAAAAAAATGCAAAAAACCCCACAAAAAATGCAAAAAAAATGCAAAAAAAACCACAAAAAATGCAAAAAAAATGCAAAAAAAAATGCAAAAAAACACAAAAAAAAATGCAAAAAAAATGCAAAAAAAAACACAAAAAATGCAAAAAAAATGCAAAAAAACCCACAAAAAAATGCAAAAAACCCACAAAAAATGCAAAAAAAAATGCAAAAAAACAAAAAAAATGCAAAAAAAATGCAAAAAACCCCACAAAAAATGCAAAAAAAATGCAAAAAACCCCACAAAAAATGCAAAAAAAATGCAAAAAACCCCACAAAAAATGCAAAAAAAATGCAAAAAAAAATGCAAAAAACCCCACAAAAAATGCAAAAAAAATGCAAAAAAACCCACAAAAAAATGAAAAAAAACCCACAAAAAAATGAAAAAAAACACAAAAAAATGCAAAAAAAATGCAAAAAAACCCACAAAAAAAACACAAAAAAATGCAAAAAACCCCACAAAAAATGCAAAAAACCCCACAAAAAATGCAAAAAAAATGCAAAAAAACACAAAAAAAATGCAAAAAAAATGCAAAAAACCCCACAAAAAATGCAAAAAAAATGCAAAAAAAACCACTAAAAATGCAAAAAAAATGCAAAAAAAAATGCAAAAAAACACAAAAAAAAATGCAAAAAAAATGCAAAAAAAACCACAAAAAATGCAAAAAAAATGCAAAAAAACCCACAAAAAAATGCAAAAAACCCACAAAAAATGCAAAAAAAAATGCAAAAAAACAAAAAAAATGCAAAAAAAATGCAAAAAAACCCACAAAAAATGCAAAAAAAATGCAAAAAACCCCACAAAAAATGCAAAAAAAATGCAAAAAAAATGCAAAAAACCCCACAAAAAATGCAAAAAAAATGCAAAAAAAATGCAAAAAAAACCACAAAAAATGCAAAAAAAATGCAAAAAAACCCACAAAAAAATGCAAAAAAACCCACAAAAAAATGCAAAAAACCCACAAAAAATGCAAAAAAAATGCAAAAAAACCCACAAAAAAATGAAAAAAAACCCACAAAAAAATGAAAAAAAACACAAAAAAATGCAAAAAAAATGCAAAAAAACCCACAAAAAAAACACAAAAAAATGCAAAAAACCCCACAAAAAATGCAAAAAACCCCACAAAAAATGCAAAAAAAATGCAAAAAAACACAAAAAAAATGCAAAAAAAATGCAAAAAACCCCACAAAAAATGCAAAAAAAATGCAAAAAAACCCACTAAAAATGCAAAAAAAATGCAAAAAAAAATGCAAAAAAACACAAAAAAAAATGCAAAAAAAATGCAAAAAAAACCACAAAAAATGCAAAAAAAATGCAAAAAAACCCACAAAAAAA
Organism: Zingel zingel; assembly: GCA_023566125.1. Lineage (NCBI taxonomy): Eukaryota > Metazoa > Chordata > Actinopteri > Perciformes > Percidae > Zingel > Zingel zingel. The sequence continues at coordinate 14,726 of JAKRKW010000262.1, forward strand.
TGCAAAAAACCCACAAAAAATGCAAAAAGAAATGCAAAAAAACAAAAAAAATGCAAAAAAAATGCAAAAAAACCCACAAAAAAATGCAAAAAAACCCACAAAAAAATGCAAAAAACCCACAAAAAAATGCAAAAAAAAATGCAAAAAAACAAAAAAAATGCAAAAAAAATGCAAAAAACCCCACAAAAAATGCAAAAAAAATGCAAAAAACCCCACAAAAAATGCAAAAAAAATGCAAAAAACCCCACAAAAAATGCAAAAAAAATGCAAAAAACCCCACAAAAAATGCAAAAAAAATGCAAAAAACCCCACAAAAAATGCAAAAAAAATGCAAAAAAACCCACAAAAAAATGAAAAAAAACCCACAAAAAAATGAAAAAAAACACAAAAAAATGCAAAAAAAATGCAAAAAAACCCACAAAAAAAACACAAAAAAATGCAAAAAACCCCACAAAAAATGCAAAAAACCCCACAAAAAATGCAAAAAAAATGCAAAAAAACACAAAAAAAATGCAAAAAAAATGCAAAAAACCCCACAAAAAATGCAAAAAAAATGCAAAAAAACCCACTAAAAATGCAAAAAAAATGCAAAAAAACACAAAAAAAAATGCAAAAAAAATGCAAAAAAAACCACAAAAAATGCAAAAAAAATGCAAAAAAACCCACAAAAAAATGCAAAAAACCCACAAAAAATGCAAAAAAAAATGCAAAAAAACAAAAAAAATGCAAAAAAAATGCAAAAAAACCCACAAAAAATGCAAAAAAAATGCAAAAAACCCCACAAAAAATGCAAAAAAAATGCAAAAAAAATGCAAAAAAAAGCACAAAAAATGCAAAGAAAATGCAAAAAAACCCACAAAAAAATGCAAAAAAAACACAAAAAAATGCAAAAAAACCCACAAAAATGCAAAAAAAATGCAAAAAAAATGCAAAAAAAAATGCAAAAAAAATGCAAAAAACCCCACAAAAAATGCAAAAAAAATGCAAAAAAACCCACAAAAAACACAAAAAAAATGCAAAAAAAATGCAAAAAAAAACACAAAAAATGCAAAAAAAATGCAAAAAAACCCACAAAAAAATGCAAAAAAACCCACAAAAAAAATGCAAAAACCCCCACAAAAAATGCAAAAAAAATGCAAAAAAACCCACAAAAAATGCAAAAAAAATGCAAAAAAACCCACAAAAAAATGCAAAAAAACCCACAAAAAAATTCAAAAAAAAATGCAAAAAAACACAAAAAAATGCAAAAAAACACAAAAAAATGCAAAAAAAACCCACAAAAAAATGCAAAAAAAACACAAAAAAATGCAAAAAAACCCACAAAAAATGCAAAAAAAATGCAAAAAAAATGCAAAAAAAAATGCAAAAAAACACAAAAAAATGCAAAAAAATGCAAAAAAAAACCACAAAAAATGCAAAAAAAAAGCAAAAAAACGCACAAAAAAATGCAAAAAAACCCACAAAAAATGCAAAAAAAATGCAAAAAAACCCACAAAAAATGCAAAAAAAAATGCAAAAAAACCCACAAAAAATGCAAAAAAAACACAAAAAAATGCAAAAAAAATGCAAAAAAAACCACAAAAAATGCAAAAAAAATGCAAAAAAACCCACAAAAAAATGCAAAAAACCCACAAAAAATGCAAAAAAAAATGCAAAAAAACAAAAAAAATGCAAAAAAAATGCAAAAAAACCCACAAAAAATGCAAAAAAAATGCAAAAAACCCCACAAAAAATGCAAAAAAAATGCAAAAAAAATGCAAAAAAAAGCACAAAAAATGCAAAGAAAATGCAAAAAAACCCACAAAAAAATGCAAAAAAAACACAAAAAAATGCAAAAAAAATGCAAAAAAAACCCACAAAAAATGCAAAAAAATGCAAAAAAACCCACAAAAAAATTCAAAAAAAAATGCAAAAAAACACAAAAAAATGCAAAAAAAACACAAAAAAATGCAAAAAAACCCACAAAAAACACAAAAAAAATGCAAAAAAAATGCAAAAAAAAAACACAAAAATGCAAAAAAAATGCAAAAAAACCCACAAAAAAATGCAAAAAAAACCCACAAAAAATGCAAAAAAAAATGCAAAAAAACACAAAAAAATGCAAAAAAAATGCAAAAAAAATGCAAAAAACCCCACAAAAAATGCAAAAAAAATGCAAAAAAACCCACAAAAAAATTCAAAAAAAAAATGCAAAAAAACACAAAAAAAATGCAAAAAAACACAAAAAAATGCAAAAAAAAACCCACAAAAAAATGCAAAAAAATGCAAAAAAACCCACAAAAAATGCAAAAAAAACACAAAAAAATGCAAAAAAAATGCAAAAAACCCCACAAAAAAATGCCAAAAAAACACAAAAAACCCCACAAAAAATGCAAAAAAAATGCAAAAAAAATGCAAAAAACCCCACAAAAAATGCAAAAAAAAATGCAAAAAAAATGCAAAAAAACCCACAAAAAATGCAAAAAAACCCACAAAAAAATGCAAAAAAACCCACAAAAAAATGCAAAAAAAACACAAAAAAATGCAAAAAAAATGCAAAAAAACCCACAAAAAAATGCAAAAAAAACACAAAAAAATGCAAAAAACCCCACAAAAAATGCAAAAAAAATGCAAAAAAAATGCAAAAAACCCCACAAAAAATGCAAAAAAAATGCAAAAAAACACAAAAAAATGCAAAAAAAATGCAAAAAACCCCACAAAAAATGCAAAAAAAATGCAAAAAAACCCACAAAAAATGCAAAAAAAATGCAAAAAAAATGCAAAAAAAAACACAAAAAATGCAAAAAAATTGCAAAAAAACCCACAAAAAAATGCAAAAAACCCACAAAAAATGCAAAAAAACAAAAAAAATGCAAAAAAAATGCAAAAAACCCCACAAAAAATTACAAAAAAAATGCAAAAAACCCCACAAAAAATGCAAAAAAAATGCAAAAAAACCCACAAAAAATGCAAAAAAACCCACAAAAAAATGCAAAAAAACCCACAAAAAAATGAAAAAAAACACAAAAAAATGCAAAAAAAATGCAAAAAAACCCACAAAAAAAACACAAAAAAATGCAAAAAAAACCCACAAAAAATGCAAAAAAAATGCAAAAAAAATGCAAAAAACCCCACAAAAAATGCAAAAAAAATGCAAAAAAACACAAAAAAATGCAAAAAAAATGCAAAAAACCCCACAAAAAATGCAAAAAAAATGCAAAAAAAACCACAAAAAATGCAAAAAAAATGCAAAAAAAAATGCAAAAAAACACAAAAAAAAATGCAAAAAAAATGCAAAAAAAACCACAAAAAATGCAAAAAAAATGCAAAAAAACCCACAAAAAAATGCAAAAAACCCACAAAAAATGCAAAAAAAAATGCAAAAAAACAAAAAAAATGCAAAAAAAATGCAAAAAACCCCACAAAAAATGCAAAAAAAATGCAAAAAACCCCACAAAAAATGCAAAAAAAATGCAAAAAACCCCACAAAAAATGCAAAAAAAATGCAAAAAAACCCACAAAAAAATGCAAAAAAACCCACAAAAAAATGAAAAAAAACACAAAAAATGCAAAAAACCCACAAAAAAAACACAAAAAAATGCAAAAAACCCCACAAAAAATGCAAAAAAAATGCAAAAAACCCCACAAAAAATGCAAAAAAAATGCAAAAAACCCCACAAAAAATGCAAAAAAAATGCAAAAAACCCCACAAAAAATGCAAAAAAAATGCAAAAAAAATGCAAAAAAACGCACAAAAAATGCAAAGAAAATGCAAAAAAACCCACAAAAAAATGCAAAAAAACCCACAAAAAAATGCAAAAAAAACCACAAAAAAATGCTAAAAAAATGCAAAAAAAATGCAAAAAAAAAATGCAAAAAAAAACACAAAAAATGCAAAAAAAATGCAAAAAAAATGCAAAAAAAAACACAAAAAATGAAAAAAAATGAAAAAAAAAAACACAAAAAATGCAAAAAAAATGCAAAAAAAAACAAAAAATGCAAAAAAAATGCAAAAAAAATGCAAAAAAACCCACAAAAAATGCAAAAAAAATGCAAAAAACACCACAAAAAATGTAAAAAAAATGCAAAAAAACCCACAAAAAATGCAAAAAAAACCCACAAAAAATGCAAAAAAAAATGCAAAAAAACACAAAAAAAATGCAAAAAAACCCACAAAAAAATGCAAAAAAAACACAAAAAAATGCAAAAAAAATGCAAAAAAACCCACAAAAAAATGCAAAAAAAACACAAAAAAATGCAAAAAACCCCACAAAAAATGCAAAAAAAATTCAAAAAAAATGCAAAAAACCCCACAAAAAATGCAAAAAAAATGCAAAAAAACACAAAAAAATGCAAAAAAAATGCAAAAAACCCCACAAAAAATGCAAAAAAAATGCAAAAAAACCCACAAAAAATGCAAAAAAAATGCAAAAAAACCCACAAAAAATGCAAAAAAAATGCAAAAAAAAATGCAAAAAAACACAAAAAAAAATGCAAAAAAAATGCAAAAAAAACCACAAAAAATGCAAAAAAAATGCAAAAAAACCCACAAAAAAATGCAAAAAACCCACAAAAAATGCAAAAAAAAATGCAAAAAAACAAAAAAAATGCAAAAAAAATGCAAAAAACCCCACAAAAAATGCAAAAAAAATGCAAAAAACCCCACAAAAAATGCAAAAAAAATGCAAAAAAAATGCAAAAAAACGCACAAAAAATGCAAAGAAAATGCAAAAAAACCCACAAAAAAATGCAAAAAAACCCACAAAAAAATGCAAAAAAAACCACAAAAAAATGCTAAAAAAATGCAAAAAAAATGCAAAAAAAAAATGCAAAAAAAAACACAAAAAATGCAAAAAAAATGCAAAAAAAATGCAAAAAAAAACACAAAAAATGAAAAAAAAATGAAAAAAAAAACACAAAAAATGCAAAAAAAATGCAAAAAAAAACAAAAAATGCAAAAAAAATGCAAAAAAAATGCAAAAAAACCCACAAAAAATGCAAAAAAAATGCAAAAAACACCACAAAAAATGTAAAAAAAATGCAAAAAAACCCACAAAAAATGCAAAAAAACCCCACAAAAAATGCAAAAAAAAATGCAAAAAAACACAAAAAAAATGCAAAAAAACCCACAAAAAAATGCAAAAAAAACACAAAAAAATGCAAAAAAAATGCAAAAAAACCCACAAAAAATGCAAAAAAAACACAAAAAAATGCAAAAAACCCCACAAAAAATGCAAAAAAAATTCAAAAAAAATGCAAAAAACCCCACAAAAAATGCAAAAAAAATGCAAAAAAACACAAAAAAATGCAAAAAAAAATGCAAAAAACCCCACAAAAAATGCAAAAAAAATGCAAAAAAACCCACAAAAAATGCAAAAAAAATGCAAAAAAAAAAACACAAAAAATGCAAAAAAATTGCAAAAAAACCCACAAAAAAATGCAAAAAACCCACAAAAAATGCAAAAAAACAAAAAAAATGCAAAAAAAATGCAAAAAAACCACAAAAAATGCAAAAAAAATGCAAAAAACCCCACAAAAAATGCAAAAAAAATGCAAAAAAACCCACAAAAAATGCAAAAAAACCCACAAAAAAATGCAAAAAACCCCACAAAAAAATGAAAAAAAACACAAAAAAATGCAAAAAAAATGCAAAAAAACCCACAAAAAAAACACAAAAAAATGCAAAAAACCCCACAAAAAAATGCAAAAAAAATGCAAAAAAAATGCAAAAAACCCCACAAAAAATGCAAAAAAAATGCAAAAAAACACAAAAAAAATGCAAAAAACCCCACAAAAAATGCAAAAAAATGCAAAAAAACCCACAAAAAATGCAAAAAAAATGCAAAAAAAAATGCAAAAAAACACAAAAAAAAATGCAAAAAAAATGCAAAAAAAACCACAAAAAATGCAAAAAAAATGCAAAAAAACCCACAAAAAAATGCAAAAAACCCACAAAAAATGCAAAAAAAAATGCAAAAAAACAAAAAAAATGCAAAAAAAATGCAAGAAAAATGCAAAAAAACGCACAAAAAATGCAAAGAAAATGCAAAAAAACCCACAAAAAAATGCAAAAAAACCCACAAAAAAATGCAAAAAAACCCACAAAAAAAATGCTAAAAAAATGCAAAAAAAATGCAAAAAAAAATGCAAAAAAACACAAAAAAATGCAAAAAAAACACAAAAAAATGCAAAAAAAATGCAAAAAAACCCACAAAAAAATGCAAAAAAAACACAAAAAAATGCAAAAAACCCCACAAAAAATGCAAAAAAAATGCAAAAAAAATGCAAAAAACCCCACAAAAAATGCAAAAAAATGCAAAAAAACACAAAAAAATGCAAAAAAAAATGCAAAAAACCCCACAAAAAATGCAAAAAAAATGCAAAAAAACCCACAAAAAATGCAAAAAAAATGCAAAAAAAATGCAAAAAAAAACACAAAAAATGCAAAAAAATTGCAAAAAAACCCACAAAAAAATGCAAAAAACCCACAAAAAATGCAAAAAAACAAAAAAAATGCAAAAAAAATGCAAAAAACCCCACAAAAATGCAAAAAAAATGCAAAAAACCCCACAAAAAATGCAAAAAAAATGCAAAAAAACCCACAAAAAATGCAAAAAAACCCACAAAAAAATGCAAAAAAACCCACAAAAAAATGAAAAAAAACACAAAAAAATGCAAAAAAAATGAAAAAAAACCCACAAAAAAAACACAAAAAAATGCAAAAAACCCCACAAAAAATGCAAAAAAAATGCAAAAAACCCCACAAAAAATGCAAAAAAAATGAAAAAAAACAAAAAAAATGCAAAAAAAATGCAAAAAACCCCACAAAAAATGCAAAAAAAATGCAAAAAAAACCACAAAAAAATGCAAAAAAAATGCAAAAAAAAATGCAAAAAAACACAAAAAAAAATGCAAAAAAAATGCAAAAAAAACCACAAAAAATGCAAAAAAAATGCAAAAAAACCCACAAAAAAATGCAAAAAACCCACAAAAAATGCAAAAAAAAATGCAAAAAAAAAAATGCAAAAAAAATGCAAAAAACCCCACAAAAAATGCAAAAAAATGCAAAAAACCCCACAAAAAATGCAAAAAAAATGCAAAAAAAATGCAAAAAAACGCACAAAAAATGCAAAGAAAATGCAAAAAAACCCACAAAAAAATGCAAAAAAACCCACAAAAAAATGCAAAAAAACCCACAAAAAAAATGCTAAAAAAATGCAAAAAAAATGCAAAAAAAAACACAAAAAATGCAAAAAAAAATGCAAAAAAAATGCAAAAAAACGCACAAAAAATGCAAAGAAAATGCAAAAAAACCCAAAAAAAAAATGCAAAAAAACCCACAAAAAAATGCAAAAAAACCCACAAAAAAATGCTAAAAAAATGCAAAAAAAATGCAAAAAAAAAATGCAAAAAAAAACACAAAAAATGCAAAAAAAACACAAAAAAATGCAAAAAACCCCACAAAAAATGCAAAAAAAATGCAAAAAAAATGCAAAAAACCCCACAAAAAATGCAAAAAAATGCAAAAAAACACAAAAAAATGCAAAAAAAATGCAAAAAACCCCACAAAAAATGCAAAAAAAATGCAAAAAAACCCACAAAAAATGCAAAAAAAATGCAAAAAACCCCACAAAAAATGCAAAAAAAATGCAAAAAAACCCACAAAAAATGCAAAAAAACCCACAAAAAAATGCAAAAAAAATGCAAAAAAAATGCAAAAAAAAAATGCAAAAAAAAACACAAAAAATGCAAAAAAAACACAAAAAAATGCAAAAAACCCCACAAAAAATGCAAAAAAAATGCAAAAAAAATGCAAAAAACCCCACAAAAAATGCAAAAAAATGCAAAAAAACACAAAAAAATGCAAAAAAATGCAAAAAACCCCACAAAAAATGCAAAAAAATGCAAAAAAACCCACAAAAAATGCAAAAAAAATGCAAAAAAAATGCAAAAAACCCCACAAAAAATGCAAAAAAAATGCAAAAAAACCCACAAAAAATGCAAAAAAACCCACAAAAAAATGCAAAAAAAATGCAAAAAAACCCACAAAAAATGCCAAAAAACCCACAAAAAAATGCAAAAAACCCCACAAAAAATGCAAAAAAAATGCAAAAAAAATGCAAAAAACCCCACAAAAAATGCAAAAAAAATGCAAAAAAACACAAAAAAAATGCAAAAAAAATGCAAAAAACCCCACAAAAAATGCAAAAAAAATGCAAAAAAAACCACAAAAAATGCAAAAAAAATGCAAAAAACCCCACAAAAAATGCAAAAAAAATGCAAAAAATGCAAAAAAAAATGCAAAAAAACCCACAAAAAATGCAAAAAAACCCACAAAAAAATGCAAAAAAAATGCAAAAAAACCCACAAAAAATGCAAAAAAACCCACAAAAAAATGCAAAAAACCCACAAAAAATGCAAAAAAAAATGCAAAAAAACCCACAAAAAAATGCAAAAAAACCCACAAAAAAATGCTAAAAAAATGCAAAAAAAATGCAAAAAAAAAATGCAAAAAAAAACACAAAAAATGCAAAAAAAACACAAAAAAATGCAAAAAACCCCACAAAAAATGCAAAAAAAATGCAAAAAAAATGCAAAAAACCCCACAAAAAATGCAAAAAAATGCAAAAAAACACAAAAAAATGCAAAAAAAATGCAAAAAACCCCACAAAAAATGCAAAAAAAATGCAAAAAAACCCACAAAAAATGCAAAAAAAATGCAAAAAAACCACAAAAAATGCAAAAAAAATGCAAAAAAAATGCAAAAAACCCCACAAAAAATGCAAAAAAAATGCAAAAAAACCCACAAAAAATGCAAAAAAAACCCACAAAAAAATGCAAAAAAAATGCAAAAAAAATGCAAAAAAAAAATGCAAAAAAAAACACAAAAAATGCAAAAAAAACACAAAAAAATGCAAAAAACCCCACAAAAAATGCAAAAAAAATGCAAAAAAAATGCAAAAAAACCCACAAAAAATGCAAAAAAATGCAAAAAAACACAAAAAAATGCAAAAAAAATGCAAAAAACCCCACAAAAAATGCAAAAAAAATGCAAAAAAACCCACAAAAAATGCAAAAAAAATGCAAAAAAAATGCAAAAAACCCCACAAAAAATGCAAAAAAAATGCAAAAAAACCCACAAAAAATGCAAAAAAACCCACAAAAAAATGCAAAAAAAATGCAAAAAAACCCACAAAAAATGCCAAAAAACCCACAAAAAAATGCAAAAAACCCCACAAAAAATGCAAAAAAAATGCAAAAAAAATGCAAAAAACCCCACAAAAAATGCAAAAAAAATGCAAAAAAACAAACAAAAAATGCAAAAAAAATGCAAAAAAAAATGCAAAAAAAATGCAAAAAAAATGCAAAAAAACCCACAAAAAATGCAAAGAAAATGCAAAAAAAACCCACAAAAAAATGCAAAAAAACCCACAAAAAAATGCAAAAAACCCCAAAAAAAAATGCTAAAAAAATGCAAAAAAAATGCAAAAAAAAATGCAAAAAAAACCCACAAAAAATGCAAAAAAAAATGCAAAAAAAATGCAAAAAAAAATGCAAAAAAATGCAAAAAACCCCACAAAAAATGCAAAAAAAAATGCAAAAAAAAATGCAAAAAAAATGCAAAAAAAATGCAAAAAACCCCACAAAAAATGCAAAAAAAATGCAAAAAAAATGCAAAAAAAACCACAAAAAATGCAAAAAAACCCACAAAAAAATGCAAAAAAACCCACAAAAAAATGCAAAAAAAACACAAAAAAATGCAAAAAAAAATGCAAAAAAACCCACAAAAAATGCAAAGAAAATGCAAAAAAACCCCACAAAAAAATGCAAAAAAACCCACAAAAAAATGCAAAAAAACCCACAAAAAAAATGCTAAAAAAATGCAAAAAAATGGAAAAAAAATTTTAAAAAAAAAACACAAAAAATGCAAAAAAAAATGCAAAAAAAAAGCAAAAAAACCCACAAAAAATGCAAAAAAAAATGCAAAAAAAAACACAAAAAATGCAAAAAAAATGCAAAAAACCCCACAAAAAATGCAAAAAAAATGCAAAAAACCCCACAAAAAATGCAAAAAAAATGCAAAAAAAATGCAAAAAAAATGCAAAAAAAATGCAAAAAACCCCACAAAAAATGCAAAAAAAATGCAAAAAAAATGCAAAAAAAACCCACAAAAAATGCAAAGAAAATGCAAAAAAAACCCACAAAAAAATGCAAAAAAACCCACAAAAAATGCAAAAAAAATGCAAAAAAAATGCAAAAAAAATGCAAAAAACCCCACAAAAAATGCAAAAAAAATGCAAAAAAACCCACAAAAAATGCAAAAAAAATGCAAAAAAAATGCAAAAAAAATGCAAAAAAAAATGCAAAAAAAACCCACAAAAAATGCAAAGAAAATGCAAAAAAAACCCACAAAAAAATGCAAAAAAACCCACAAAAAATGCAAAAAAAATGCAAAAAAAATGCAAAAAAAATGCAAAAAACCCCACAAAAAATGCAAAAAAAATGCAAAAAAACCCACAAAAAATGCAAAGAAAATGCAAAAAAAACCCACAAAAAAATGCAAAAAAACCCACAAAAAATGCAAAAAAAACCACAAAAAAAATGCTAAAAAAAACACAAAAAATGCAAAAAAAAATGCAAAAAAAGCAAAAAAACCCACAAAAAATGCAAAAAATATGCAAAAAAAAATGCAAAAAAAATGCAAAAAAACCCACAAAAAATGCAAAAAAAATGCAAAAAAACACAAAAAAAATGCAAAAAAAACCACAAAAAATGCAAAAAAAAATGCAAAAAAACACAAAAAAAATGCAAAAAAAATGCAAAAAAAAAACACAAAAAATGCAAAAAAAACCCACAAAAAAATGCAAAAAAAACCACAAAAAATGCAAAAAAAAATGCAAAAAAACACAAAAAAAATGCAAAAAAATGCAAAACAAATGCAAAAAATCCCACAAAAAATGCAAAAAAAATGCAAAAAACCCCACAAAAAATGCAAAAAAAATGCAAAAAAAATACAAAAAACCCCACAAAAAATGCAAAAAAAATGCAAAAAAAACACAAAAAAAATGCAAAAAAAATGCAAAAAACCCCACAAAAAATGCAAAAAAATGCAAAAAAACCCACAAAAAATGCAAAAAAAATGCAAAAAAACACAAAAAAATGCAAAAAAAATGCAAAAAAAAACACAAAAAATGCAAAAAAAATGCAAAAAAACCCACAAAAAAATGCAAAAAACCCACAAAAAATGCAAAAAAAAATGCAAAAAAACACAAAAAAAATGCAAAAAAAATGCAAAAAACCCCACAAAAAATGCAAAAAAAATGCAAAAAAACCCACAAAAAATGCAAAAAAAATGCAAAAAAAATGCAAAAAAATGCAAAAAAAATGCAAAAAAAACCCACAAAAAATGCAAAGAAAATGCAAAAAAAACCCACAAAAAAATGCAAAAAAACTCACAAAAAAATGCAAAAAAACCCACAAAAAAAATGCTAAAAAAATGCAAAAAAAAATGCAAAAAAAAACACAAAAAATGCAAAAAAAAAAGCAAAAAAAAAGCAAAAAACCCACAAAAAATGCAAAAAAAATGCAAAAAAACAAAAAAATGCAAAAAAAATGCAAAAAAAAACACAAAAAATGCAAAAAAAATGCAAAAAAACACAAAAAAATGCAAAAAAAATGCAAAAAAACCCCACAAAAAATGCAAAAAAAATGCAAAAAAACCACAAAAAATGCAAAAAAAATGCAAAAAAAATGCAAAAAAAATGCAAAAAAAAATGCAAAAAACCCCACAAAAAATGCAAAAAAAATGCAAAAAAACCCACAAAAAATGCAAAGAAAATGCAAAAAAAACCCACAAAAAAATGCAAAAAAACCCACAAAAAAATGCAAAAAAAACCACAAAAAAAATGCTAAAAAAAACACAAAAAATGCAAAAAAAAATGCAAAAAAAAAGCAAAAAAACCCACAAAAAATGCAAAAAATATGCAAAAAAAAATGCAAAAAAAATGCAAAAAAACCCACAAAAAATGCAAAAAAAATGCAAAAAAACACAAAAAAAATGCAAAAAAAACCACAAAAAATGCAAAAAAAAATGCAAAAAAACACAAAAAAAATGCAAAAAAATGTAAAAAAAAAACACAAAAAATGCAAAAAAAACCCACAAAAAAATGCAAAAAAAACCACAAAAAATGCAAAAAAAAATGCAAAAAAACACAAAAAAAATGCAAAAAAATGCAAAACAAATGCAAAAAATCCCACAAAAAATGCAAAAAAATGCAAAAAACCCCACAAAAAATGCAAAAAAAATGCAAAAAAAATACAAAAAACCCCACAAAAAAATGCAAAAAAAATGCAAAAAAACACAAAAAAAATGCAAAAAAAATGCAAAAAACCCCACAAAAAATGCAAAAAAATGCAAAAAAACCCACAAAAAATGCAAAAAAAATGCAAAAAAACACAAAAAAATGCAAAAAAATGCAAAAAAAAACACAAAAATGCAAAAAAAATGCAAAAAAACCCACAAAAAAATGCAAAAAACCCACAAAAAATGCAAAAAAAAATGCAAAAAAACACAAAAAAAATGCAAAAAAAATGCAAAAAACCCCACAAAAAATGCAAAAAAAATGCAAAAAAACCCACAAAAAATGCAAAAAAAATGCAAAAAAAATGCAAAAAAATGCAAAAAAAATGCAAAAAAAACCCACAAAAAATGCAAAGAAAATGCAAAAAAAAACCACAAAAAAATGCAAAAAAACCCACAAAAAAATGCAAAAAAACCCACAAAAAAAATGCTAAAAAAATGCAAAAAAAATGCAAAAAAAAAACACAAAAAATGCAAAAAAAAATGCAAAAAAAAAGCAAAAAAACCCACAAAAAATGCAAAAAAAATGCAAAAAAACACAAAAAAATGCAAAAAAAATGCAAAAAAAAACACAAAAAATGCAAAAAAAATGCAAAAAAACCCACAAAAAAATGCAAAAAACCCACAAAAAATGCAAAAAAAAATGCAAAAAAACACAAAAAAAATGCAAAAAAAATGCAAAAAACCCCACAAAAAATGCAAAAAAAATGCAAAAAAACCCACAAAAAATGCAAAAAAAATGCAAAAAAAATGCAAAAAAATGCAAAAAAAATGCAAAAAAAACCCACAAAAAATGCAAAGAAAATGCAAAAAAAAACCACAAAAAAATGCAAAAAAACCCACAAAAAAATGCAAAAAAACCCACAAAAAAAATGCAAAAAAAATGCAAAAAAAAATGCAAAAAAAAACACAAAAATGCAAAAAAAAATGCAAAAAACCCCACAAAAAATGTAAAAAAAAATGCAAAAAAACCCACAAAAAATGCAAAAAAAACCCACAAAAAATGCAAAAAAAATGCAAAAAAACACAAAAAAATGCAAAAAAAACACAAAAAATGCAAAAAAAAATGCAAAAAAACACACAAAAAATGCAAAAAAAATGCAAAAAAAAAACACAAAAAATGCAAAAAAACCCACAAAAAAATGCAAAAAAACCCACAAAAAATGCAAAAAAAAATGCAAAAAAACACAAAAAAATGCAAAAAAAATGCAAAAAAAATGCAAAAAACCCCACAAAAAATGCAAAAAAAACCCACAAAAAATCCACAAAAAATGCAAAAAAATGCAAAAAACCCCACAAAAAATGCAAAAAAATGCAAAAAAAATGCAAAAAACCCCACAAAAAATGCTAAAAAAATGCTAAAAAAATGCAAAAAAACCCACAAAAAATGCAAAAAAACCCACAAAAAAATGCAAAAAAACCCACAAAAAATGCAAAAAAAACACAAAAAAATGCAAAGAAAATGCAAAAAAACCCCACAGAAAAATGCAAAAAAACCCACAAAAAAATGCAAAAAAAACCACAAATAAAATGCAAAAAAAATGCAAACAATTTTTTTTAAAAAAACACAAAAAATGCAAAAAAAAATGCAAAAAAAATGCAAAAAAAAACACAAAAAATGCAAAAAAAATGCAAAAAAAAAAAAAAAATGCAAAAAAAAATGCAAAAAAAATGCAAAAAAACCCACAACAAATGCAAAAAAAAATGCAAAAAAAAAGCAAAAAAACCCACAAAAAAACCCACAAAAAATGCAAAAAAAAATGCAAAAAACCCCACAAAAATGTAAAAAAAAATGCAAAAAAACCCACAAAAAATGCAAAAAAAACCCACAAAAATGCAAAAAAAATGCAAAAAAACACAAAAAAATGCAAAAAAAATGCAAAAAATGCAAAAAAAAATGCAAAAAAACACACAAAAAATGCAAAAAAAATGCAAAAAAAAAACACAAAAAATGCAAAAAAACCCACAAAAAAATGCAAAAAAACCCACAAAAAATGCAAAAAAAAATGCAAAAAAACACAAAAAAATGCAAAAAAAATGCAAAAAAAATGCAAAAAACCCCACAAAAAATGCAAAAAAAACCCACAAAAAAATCCACAAAAAATGCAAAAAAAATGCAAAAAACCCCACAAAAAATGCAAAAAAATGCAAAAAAAATGCAAAAAACCCCACAAAAAATGCAAAAAAAATGCTAAAAAAATGCAAAAAAACCCACAAAAAATGCAAAAAAACCCACAAAAAAATGCAAAAAAACCCACAAAAAATGCAAAAAAAACACAAAAAAATGCAAAGAAAATGCAAAAAAACCCCACAGAAAAATGCAAAAAAACCCACAAAAAAATGCAAAAAAAACCACAAATAAAATGCAAAAAAAATGCAAACAATTTTTTTAAAAAAAAAACACAAAAAATGCAAAAAAAAATGCAAAAAAAATGCAAAAAAAAACACAAAAAATGCAAAAAAAATGCAAAAAAAAAAAAAAAAATGCAAAAAAAAATGCAAAAAAAATGCAAAAAAACCCACAACAAATGCAAAAAAAACCCACAAAAAATGCAAAAAAATGCAAAAAAACACAAAAAAATGCAAAAAAAAATGCAAAAAAAACCACAAAAAATGCAAAAAAAAATGCAAAAAAAAAGCAAAAAAACCCACAAAAAAACCCACAAAAAATGCAAAAAAAAATGCAAAAAACCCCACAAAAAATGTAAAAAAAATGCAAAAAAAACCACAAAAAATGCAAAAAAAACCCACAAAAAATGCAAAAAAAATGCAAAAAAACACAAAAAAATGCAAAAAAAACACAAAAAATGCAAAAAAAAAGCAAAAAAACACACAAAAAATGCAAAAAAAATGCAAAAAAAAAACACAAAAAATGCAAAAAAACCCACAAAAAAATGCAAAAAAACCCACAAAAAATGCAAAAAAAATGCAAAAAAACACAAAAAATGCAAAAAAAATGCAAAAAAAATGCAAAAAACCCCACAAAAAATGCAAAAAAAACCCACAAAAAAATCCACAAAAAATGCAAAAAAAATGCAAAAAACCCCACAAAAAATGCAAAAAAAATGCAAAAAAAATGCAAAAAACCCCACAAAAAATGCAAAAAAAATGCTAAAAAAATGCAAAAAAACCCACAAAAAATGCAAAAAAACCCACAAAAAAATGCAAAAAAACCCACAAAAAATGCAAAAAAAACACAAAAAAATGCAAAGAAAATGCAAAAAAACCCCACAGAAAAATGCAAAAAAACCCACAAAAAAATGCAAAAAAAACCACAAATAAAATGCAAAAAAAATGCAAACAATTTTTTTTAAAAAAAACACAAAAAATGCAAAAAAAAATGCAAAAAAAATGCAAAAAAAAACACAAAAAATGCAAAAAAAATGCAAAAAAAAAAAAAAAAATGCAAAAAAAAATGCAAAAAAAATGCAAAAAAACCCACAACAAATGCAAAAAAAACCCACAAAAAATGCAAAAAAAATGCAAAAAAACACAAAAAAATGCAAAAAAAACCACAAAAAATGCAAAAAAAAATGCAAAAAAACACAAAAAAAAATGCAAAAAAAATGCAAAAAAAAAACACAAAAAATGCAAAAAAACCCACAAAAAAATGCAAAAAAACCCACAAAAAATGCAAAAAAAAATGCAAAAAAACACAAAAAAAATGCAAAAAAAATGCAAAAAAAATGCAAAAAACCCCACAAAAAATGCAAAAAAACACACAAAAAATGCAAAAAAAATGCAAAAAAAATGCAAAAAAAATGCAAAAAACCCCACAAAAAATGCAAAAAAAATGCAAAAAAAATGCAAAAAAAACCACAAAAAATGCAAAGAAAATGCAAAAAAACCCACAAAAAAATGCAAAAAAACCCACAAAAAAATGCAAAAAAACCTACAAAAAAAATGCTAAAAAAAACACAAAAAATGCAAAAAAAAATGCAAAAAAAAAGCAAAAAAACCCACAAAAAATGCAAAAAATATGCAAAAAAAAATGCAAAAAAAATGCAAAAAAAACCACAAAAAATGCAAAAAAATGCAAAAAAAAACACAAAAAATGCAAAAAAAATGCAAAAAAAAAACAAAAAATGCAAAAAAAAATGCAAAAAAAATGCAAAAAAACCCACAAAAAATGCAAAAAAATGCAAAAAACCCCACAAAAAATGAAAAAAAAATGCAAAAAAACCCACAAAAAATGCAAAAAAAAAACACAAAAAATGCAAAAAAAATGCAAAAAAACACAAAAAAAATGCAAAAAAAATGCAAAAAAAAAACACAAAAAATGCAAAAAAAACCCACAAAAAAATGCAAAAAAACCCACAAAAAATGCAAAAAAAAATGCAAAAAAACACAAAAAAAATGCAAAAAAAATGCAAAAAACCCCACAAAAAATGCAAAAAAAATGCAAAAAAACCCACAAAAAATGCAAAAAAAAATGCAAAAAACCCCACAAAAAATGTAAAAAAAATGCAAAAAAACCCACAAAAAATGCAAAAAAACCCCACAAAAAATGCAAAAAAAATGCAAAAAAACACAAAAAAAATGCAAAAAAAACACAAAAAATGCAAAAAAAAATGCAAAAAAACACAAAAAAAATGCAAAAAAATGCAAAAAAAAATGCAAAAAAAATGCAAAAAACCCCACAAAAAATGCAAAAAAAATGCAAAAAAATGCAAAAAAACCCACAAAAAATGCAAAAAAAATGAAAAAAAAATGCAAAAAAAATGCAAAAAACCCCACAAAAAATGCAAAAAAAATGCAAAAAAAATGCAAAAAAACCCACAAAAAATGCAAAAAAAATATGCAAAAAAACCCACAAAAAATGCAAAAAAAATGCAAAAAAAATGCAAAAAAACCCACAAAAAATGCAAAAAAACCCACAAAAAAATGCAAAAAAACCCACAAAAAAATGCAAAAAAAACACAAAAAAATGCAAAAAAAATGCAAAAAAACCCACAAAAAAATGCAAAAAAAACACAAAAAAATGCAAAAAAAACCACAAAAAATGCAAAAAAAATGCAAAAAAAAAATGCAAAAAAACCCACAAAAAATGCAAAAAAACCCACAAAAAAATGCAAAAAAACCCACAAAAAAATGCAAAAAAAACACAAAAAAATGCAAAAAAAATGCAAAAAACCCCACAAAAAATGCAAAGAAAATGCAAAAAAAACCCACAAAAAAATGCAAAAAAACCCACAAAAAAATGCAAAAAAACCCACAAAAAAATGCTAAAAAAATGCAAAAAAAATGCAAAAAAAAAATTTAAAAAAAATGCAAAAAATGCAAAAAAAATGCAAAAAAACCCACAAAAAATGCAAAAAAAATGCAAAAAAAAATGCAAAAAAAATGCAAAAAACCCCACAAAAAATGCAAAAAAAATGCAAAAAAATGCAAAAAAACCCACAAAAAATGCAAAAAAATATGAAAAAAAAATGCAAAAAAATGCAAAAAACCCCACAAAAAATGTAAAAAAAATGCAAAAAAACCCACAAAAAATGCAAAAAAAACCCCACAAAAAATGCAAAAAAAATGCAAAAAAACACAAAAAAAATGCAAAAAAAACACAAAAAATGCAAAAAAAAATGCAAAAAAACACAAAAAAAATGCAAAAAAATGCAAAAAAAACCCACAAAAAATGCAAAAAAACCCACAAAAAAAATGCAAAAAAACCCACAAAAAATGCAAAAAAAAATGCAAAAAAATGCAAAAAAAAATGCAAAAAAAATGCAAAAAACCCCACAAAAAATGCAAAAAAAATGCAAAAAAATGCAAAAAAACCCACAAAAAATGCAAAAAAAATGAAAAAAAAATGCAAAAAAAATGCAAAAAACCCCACAAAAAATGCAAAAAAAATGCAAAAAAAATGCAAAAAAACCCACAAAAAATGCAAAAAAAATATGCAAAAAAACCCACAAAAAATGCAAAAAAAATGCAAAAAAAATGCAAAAAAACCCACAAAAAATGCAAAAAAACCCACAAAAAAATGCAAAAAAACCCACAAAAAAATGCAAAAAAAACACAAAAAAATGCAAAAAAAATGCAAAAAAACCCACAAAAAAATGCAAAAAAAACACAAAAAAATGCAAAAAAAACCACAAAAAATGCAAAAAAAATGCAAAAAAAAAATGCAAAAAAACCCACAAAAAATGCAAAAAAACCCACAAAAAAATGCAAAAAAACCCACAAAAAAATGCAAAAAAAACACAAAAAAATGCAAAAAAAATGCAAAAAACCCCACAAAAAATGCAAAGAAAATGCAAAAAAAACCCACAAAAAAATGCAAAAAAACCCACAAAAAAATGCAAAAAAACCCACAAAAAAATGCGAAAAAAATGCAAAAAAAATGCAAAAAAAAAATTTAAAAAAAATGCAAAAAATGCAAAAAAAAATGCAAAAAAACCCACAAAAAATGCAAAAAAAATGCAAAAAAAAATGCAAAAAAAATGCAAAAAACCCCACAAAAAATGCAAAAAAAATGCAAAAAAATGCAAAAAAACCCACAAAAAATGAAAAAAAAATGAAAAAAAAATGCAAAAAAAATGCAAAAAACCCCACAAAAAATGCAAAAAAAATGCAAAAAAAATGCAAAAAAACCCACAAAAAATGCAAAAAAAATATGCAAAAAAACCCACAAAAAATGCAAAAAAAATGCAAAAAAAATGCAAAAAAACCCACAAAAAATGCAAAAAAACCACAAAAAAATGCAAAAAAACCCACAAAAAAATGCAAAAAAAATGCAAAAAAACCCACAAAAAAATGCAAAAAAAACACAAAAAAATGCAAAAAAAACCCACAAAAAAATGCAAAAAAACCCACAAAAAAATGCAAAAAAACCCACAAAAAAATGCTAAAAAAATGCAAAAAAAAATGCAAAATTTTTTTTAAAAAAAAACACAAAAAATGCAAAAAAAATGCAAAAAAAAAGCAAAAAAACCCACAAAAAATGCAAAAAAAATGCAAAAAAAAAACACAAAAAATGCAAAAAAAATGCAAAAAAAAAACAAAAAATGCAAAAAAAAATGCAAAACAAATGCAAAAAAACCCACAAAAAATGCAAAAAAAATGCAAAAAACCCCACAAAAAATGTAAAAAAAATGCAAAAAAACCCACAAAAAATGCAAAAAAACCCCACAAAAAATGCAAAAAAAATGCAAAAAAACACAAAAAAAATGCAAAAAAAACCACAAAAAATGCAAAAAAAATGCAAAAAACCCCACAAAAAATGCAAAAAAACCCACAAAAAAATGGTAAAAAACCCACAAAAAAATGCAAAAAAAACACAAAAAAATGCAAAAAAAATGCAAAAAAACCCACAAAAAAATGCAAAAAAAACACAAAAAATGCAAAAAAAACCACAAAAAATGCAAAAAAAATGCAAAAAAAAAATGCAAAAAAACCCACAAAAAATGCAAAAAAACCCACAAAAAAATGCAAAAAAACCAACAAAAAAATGCAAAAAAAACACAAAAAAATGCAAAAAAAATGCAAAAAACCCCACAAAAAATGCAAAGAAAATGCAAAAAAAACCCACAAAAAAATGCAAAAAAACCCACAAAAAAATGCAAAAAAACCCACAAAAAAATGCTAAAAAAATGCAAAAAAAATGCAAAAAAAAAATTTAAAAAAAATGCAAAAAATGCAAAAAAAATGCAAAAAAACCCACAAAAAATGCAAAAAAAATGCAAAAAAAATGCAAAAAAAATGCAAAAAATGCAAAAAAAATGCAAAAAAACCCACAAAAAATTTAAAAAAAATGCAAAAAATGCAAAAAAAATGCAAAAAACCCCACAAAAAATGCAAAGAAAATGCAAAAAAACCCACAAAAAAATGCAAAAAAACCCACAAAAAAATGCAAAAAAACCCACAAAAAAATGCAAAAAAAAATGCAAAAAAACACAAAAAAAATGCAAAAAAAAATGCAAAAAAACACAAAAAAAATGCAAAAAAAATGCAAAAAAATGCAAAAAATGCAAAAAAAATGCAAAAAAAAACCACAAAAAAATGCAAAAAAACCCCACAAAAAATGCAAAAAAAATGCAAAAAAAATGCAAAAAAAATGCAAAAAACCCCACAAAAAACACAAAAAAAATGCAAAAAAAATGCAAAAAAAAACACAAAAAATGCAAAAAAAATGCAAAAAAAACCCACAAAAAAATGCAAAAAAACCCACAAAAAATGCAAAAAAAATGCAAAAAAACACAAAAAAAATGCAAAAAAAATGCAAAAAAAAATGCAAAAAACCCCACAAAAAATGCAAAAAAAATGCAAAAAAAACCACAAAAAATGCAAAAACCCCACAAAAAATGCAAAAAAAATGCAAAAAAACCCACAAAAAATGCAAAAAAAAAATGCAAAAAAACCCACAAAAAATGCAAAAAAAATGCAAAAAAAATGCAAAAAAAAATGCAAAAAAAATGCAAAAAAAACCACAAAAAATGCAAAAAAAAATGCAAAAAAACACAAAAAAACACAAAAAAAATGCAAAAAACCCCACAAAAAATGCAAAAAAAATGCAAAAAAACCCACAAAAAAATGCAAAAAAACCCACAAAAAATGCAAAAAAAATGAAAAAAAACATGCAAAAAACCCCACAAAAAATGCAAAAAAACCCACAAAAATTGCAAAAAAAATGCAAAAAACCCCACAAAAAATGCAAAAAAAATGCAAAAAAAATGCAAAAAAACCCACAAAAAATGCAAAAAAAATGCAAAAAAACCCACAAAAAATGCAAAAAAAATGCAAAAAAAATGCAAAAAAACCCACAAAAAATGCAAAAAAAAATGCAAAAAAAATGCAAAAAAACCCACAAAAAATGCAAAAAAATGCAAAAAAACCCACAAAAAAATGCAAAAAACCCACAAAAAAATGCAAAAAAAATGCAAAAAAAATGCAAAAAACCCCACAAAAAATGCAAAAAAAATGCAAAAAACCCCACAAAAAATGCAAAAAAAATGCAAAAAAACCCACAAAAAATGCAAAAAAAATGCAAAAACCCCACAAAAATTGCAAAAAAAATGCAAAAAAACCCACTAAAAAA
This sequence comes from Zingel zingel, assembly GCA_023566125.1. Lineage (NCBI taxonomy): Eukaryota > Metazoa > Chordata > Actinopteri > Perciformes > Percidae > Zingel > Zingel zingel. Next base: position 36,100 of record JAKRKW010000262.1, read on the forward strand.
TGCAAAAAAAACCCACAAAAAATGCAAAAAAAATGCAAAAAACCCCACAAAAAATGCAAAAAAAATGCAAAAAACCCCACAAAAAATGCAAAAAAAATGCAAAAAAATGCAAAAAAACCCACAAAAAATGCAAAAAAAATGCAAAAAACTCACAAAAAAATGCAAAAAAAATGCAAAAAAAACCCACAAAAAATGCAAAAAAACCCACAAAAAATGCAAAAAAAATGCAAAAAACCCCACAAAAAATGCAAAAAAAATGCAAAAAACCCCACAAAAAATGCAAAAAAAATGCAAAAAACCCCACAAAAAATGCAAAAAAAAATGCAAAAAAATGCAAAAAAAATGCAAAAAACCCCACAAAAAATGCAAAAAAATGCAAAAAAACCCACAAAAAATGCAAAAAAAAGCAAAAAACCCCACAAAAAATGCAAAAAAAATGCAAAAAAACCACAAAAAATGCAAAAAAAATGCAAAAAAAATGCAAAAAAAATGCAAAAAAAAAATGCAAAAAACCCCACAAAAAAAACACAAAAAAATGCAAAAAAAATGCAAAAAAAAACCCACAAAAAAATGCAAAAAAAATGCAAAAAAACCCACAAAAAAATGCAAAAAAAACACAAAAAAATGCAAAAAACCCCACAAAAAATGCAAAAAAAATGCAAAAAAACACAAAAAAAATGCTAAAAAAAACACAAAAAATTGCAAAAAAAAATGCAAAAAAACACAAAAAAATGCAAAAAAAAACACAAAAAATGCAAAAAAAAAATGCAAAAAAACCCACAAAAAAATGCAAAAAAAAATGCAAAAAAACCCACAAAAAATGCAAAAAAAATGCAAAAAAAATGCAAAAAAAATGCAAAAAAAATGCAAAAAAAATGCAAAAAACCCCACAAAAAATGCAAAAAAAACCCACAAAAAAATGCAAAAAAACCCACAAAAAAATGCAAAAAAATGCAAAAAAACCCACAAAAATGCAAAAAAAATGCAAAAAAACCCACAAAAAAATGCAAAAAAACCCACAAAAAATGCAAAAAAAATGCAAAAAAAATGCAAAAAAAATGCAAAAAAACCCACAAAAAATGCAAAAAAAAATGCAAAAAACCCCACAAAAAAATGCAAAAAAAACCCACAAAAAATGCAAAAAAAATGCAAAAAAAATGCAAAAAAAATGCAAAAAAATGCAAAAAACCCCACAAAAAAAAAACACAAAAAAATGCAAAAAAAATGCAAAAAAAACACAAAAAAAATGCAAAAAAAATGCAAAAAAAACCCACAAAAAATGCAAAAAAAAATGCAAAAAAACCCACAAAAAAATGCAAAAAAAACACAAAAAAATGCAAAAAACCCCACAAAAAATGCAAAAAAAATGCAAAAAAACAAAAAAAATGCTAAAAAAAAAACACAAAAAATGCAAAAAAAAAATGCAAAAAAACACAAAAAAATGCAAAAAAAAAATGCAAAAAAACCCACAAAAAATGCAAAAAAAATGCAAAAAAATGCAAAAAAAATGCAAAAAAAATGCAAAAAACCCCACAAAAAATGCAAAAAAAATGCAAAAAAATGCAAAAAAATGCAAAAAAACCCACAAAAAATGCAAAAAAAATGCAAAAAAACCCACAAAAAAATGCAAAAAAAACAAAAAAAATGCAAAAAAAATGCAAAAAAACCCACAAAAAAATGCAAAAAAATGCAAAAAAAACCACAAAAAATGCAAAAAAACCCACAAAAAAATGCAAAAAAACCCACAAAAAAAATGCAAAAAAAATGCAAAAAAACACAAAAAAAATGCAAAAAAATGCAAAAAAACCCACAAAAAATGCAAAAAAAATGCAAAAAAACCCACAAAAAAATGCAAAAAAAAACACAAAAAAAATGCAAAAAAAATGCAAAAAAACCCATAAAAAAATGCAAAAAAAATGCAAAAAAACCCACAAAAAAATGCAAAAAACCCACAAAAAAATGCAAAAAAACACAAAAAAAATGCAAAAAAAAAACACAAAAAATGCAAAAAAAAATGCAAAAAAACACAAAAAAATGCAAAAAATAATGCAAAAAAAATGCAAAAAAAACACAAAAAATGCAAAAAAAATGCAAAAAAACCCACAAAAAAATGCAAAAAAAACCCACAAAAAATGCAAAAAAAAATGCAAAAAAACACAAAAAAATGCAAAAAAAATGCAAAAAAAATGCAAAAAACCCCACAAAAAATGCAAAAAAAATGCAAAAAAACCCACAAAAAATGCAAAAAAATGCAAAAAAAATGCAATAAAATGCAAAAAAAAATGCAAAAAAATGCAAAAAAACCCACAAAAAATGCAAAAAAAAATGCAAAAAAACCCACAAAAAAATGCAAAAAAACCCACAAAAAAATGCAAAAAAAACACAAAAAAATGCAAAAAAAATGCAAAAAAACCCACAAAAAAATGCAAAAAAACACAAAAAATGCAAAAAAAAATGCAAAAAAACACAAAAAAAATGCAAAAAAAAATGCAAAAAAACACACAAAAAATGCAAAAAAAATGCAAAAAAAACACAAAAAATGCAAAAAAAACACAAAAAATGCAAAAAAGAATGCAAAAAAACACAAAAAAAATGCAAAAAAAATGCAAAAAAAAAACACAAAAAATGCAAAAAAAA
>JAKRKW010000265.1:7500-12500 GCA_023566125.1 Zingel zingel
AAGTAACTAGTAACTAAAGCTGGAACAGATGAATGTAGTGGAGTAACTAAAGTAACTAAAGCTGGAACAGATGAATGTAGTGGAGTAACTAAAGTAACTAAAGTAACTAAAGCTGGAACAGATGAATGTAGTGGAGTAACTAAAGTAACTAAAGTAACTAAAGCTGGAACAGATGAATGTAGCGGAGTAACTAAAGTAACTAAAGTAACTAAAGCTGGAACAGATGAATGTAGTGGAGTAACTAAAGTAACTAGTAACTAAAGCTGGAACAGATGAATGTAGTGGAGTAACTAAAGTAACTAGTAACTAAAGCTGGAACAGATGAATGTAGCGGAGTAACTAAAGTAACTAAAGCTGGAACAGATGAATGTAGTGGAGTAACTAAAGTAACTAGTAACTAAAGCTGGAACAGATGAATGTAGCGGAGTAACTAAAGTAACTAAAGTAACTAAAGCTGGAACAGATGAATGTAGTGGAGTAACTAAAGTAACTAGTAACTAAAGTAACTAGTAACTAAAGTAACTAGTAACTAAAGCTGGAACAAAGTCTTTATATAAAAGCTTAAATGGAATCTCACAGTGATGAGGATGTCCGGTTTGACGCTGGGGATCTCTGCAGCCATCAGATGTCTGTCCTCCTGACGAGAGAAATCTCCTGTGTACAACAACTACACACACACACACACACACACACACACACACACGCACACGCACACGCACACGCACACGCACACACACACGCACACACACACGCACACACGCACACGCACACGCACACAATAGTGTAATGAATTGGTAGTGATAATATAATCTGAAGCCTTCAGACTTTACAGGGTAATTGTTGACCATATTTCATCATGTTTTTGTGCCCAGTGCTTGATGGGAACAACAATCTTTGGACGCACCTTGACGCCGGCGATCTCGATCATAAACATGGCGGCTCCGAGCACGTGGCCGGCGTGGTAACACCAGAACTTGATGCCGGCCACTTCCTTCACCTCGTGGAAGTTGATGGTCTCGATCTTCTCCATGCTCTCCTCCAGGTCTGTCTCCGTGTACAGCATGTCGTCTGCTGAGATGTTACTGAGACAGACACACAGCTGGGTCAATACACACATATATATACATATATATGCTGTGTCACACACACACACACACACACACACACACACACACACACACACACACACACACACACACGCTGTCTCATACAGAGAGACACACGCACACACACACACAGACACACACACACACACACTAGAGTATTATGTCTCATACACACTACGTTACGTAGCCCTACTTGTCTTTGACGTTACGTTGCCCTACCTGACTTTGACGTTACGTAGCCCTACCTGACTTTGACGTTACGTAGCCCTACTTGTCTTTGACGTTACGTAGCCCTACTTGTCTTTGACGTTACGTAGCCCTACCTGTCTTTGACGTTACGTAGCCCTACCTGTCTTTGACGCTACGTAGCCCTACCTGTCTTTGACGTTACGTAGCCCTACCTGTCTTTGACGTTACGTAGCCCTACCTGTCTTTGACGTTACGTAGCCCTACCCGTCTTTGACGCTACGTCGCCCTACCCGTCTTTGACGTTACGTCGCCCTACCCGTCTTTGACGTTGCCCTACCCGTCTTTGACGTTGCCCTACCCGTCTTTAACGTTGCCCTACCCGTCTTTGACGTTACCCTACCCGTCTTTGACGTTACGTAGCCCTACCCGACTTTGACGTTACGTTGCCCTACCCGACTTTGACGTAGCCCTACCCGTCTTTGACGTAGCCCTACCCGTCTTTGACGTAGCCCTACCCGTCTTTGACGTAGCCCTACCCGTCTTTGACGTTACGTAGCCCTACCCGTCTTTGACGTTACGTAGCCCTACCCGACTTTGACGTTACGTAGCCCTACCCGACTTTGACGTTACGTTGCCCTACCTGACTTTGACGTTACGTTGCCCTACCTGTCTTTGACGTTACGTTGCCCTACCTGTCTTTGACGTTGCCCTACCTGTCTTTGACGTTGCCCTACCTGTCTTTGACGTTGCCCTACCTGTCTTTGACGTTGCCCTACCTGTCTTTGACGTTGCCCTACCTGTCTTTGACGTTGCCCTACCTGTCTTTGACGTTACGTTGCCCTACCTGACTTTGACGTTACGTTGCCCTACCTGACTTTGACGTTACGTTGCCCTACCTGACTTTGACGTTACGTTGCCCTACCTGTCTTTGACGTAGCCCTACCTGTCTTTGACGTAGCCCTACCTGTCTTTGACGTAGCCCTACCTGTCTTTGACGTAGCCCTACCTGTCTTTGACGTTACGTAGCCCTACCTGTCTTTGACGTTACGTTGCCCTACCTGTCTTTGACGTTACGTTGCCCTACCTGTCTTTGACGTGACGTTGCCCTACCTGTCTTTGACGTGACGTTGCCCTACCTGACTTTGACGTTACGTAGCCCTACCTGACTTTGACGTTACGTAGCCCTACCTGTCTTTGACGTTGCCCTACCTGTCTTTGACGTTGCCCTACCTGTCTTTGACGTTACGTTGCCCTACCTGACTTTGACGTTACCCTACCTGTCTTTGACGTTGCCCTACCTGTCTTTGACGTTGCCCTACCTGTCTTTGACGTTGCCCTACCTGTCTTTGACGTTACGTAGCCCTACCTGTCTTTGACGTTACGTAGCCCTACCTGTCTTTGACGTTACGTAGCCCTACCTGTCTTTGACGTTACGTTGCCCTACCTGTCTTTGACGTTACGTTGCCCTACCTGTCTTTGACGTTACGTTGCCCTACCTGTCTTTGACGTTACGTTGCCCTACCTGTCTTTGACGTTACGTTGCCCTACCTGTCTTTGACGTTACGTTGCCCTACCTGACTTGGACGTTACGTAGCCCCACCTGACTTGGACGTTACGTAGCCCTACCTGTCTTTGACGTTACGTAGCCCTACCTGTCTTTGACGTTACGTTGCCCTACCTGTCTTTGACGTTACGTAGCCCTACCTGTCTTTGACTTTACGTAGTCCTACCTGACTTTAAGGTTACGTAGGCCTACCTGTCTTTGACGTTACGTAGTCCAACCTGACTTTAAGGTTACGTAGTCCTACCTGTCTTTAACGTAGTCCTACCTGACTTTAAGGTTACGTAGGCCTACCTGACTTTGACGTAGTCCGACAGCAGCCAGCGGTAGATGGCCTTGGTGGCGTGCGTCATGAAGGTGCGTCCTTTGAAGCTGGTCTTCTGCAGGAACCAGGGCAGAGCACCACAGTGATCCAGGTGGAAGCTGGGAGCAATCACACAAATTCACCGTTTATACATTTAAGGACCTTTCTGTTATCTCAAGAAGGACGTATGAATATCCACCATCATGACCAACCTCTGCACTTATTCTCATCATGTTGCCAGCAATCATTTAACACCTCTTTGTTTATCCTGGACCGACACAGTTTCCTTTTAGCTTAGGCTACGGGCTACAATCAACACGTTAAAGATCATAACAGATTCTCTGGTTCTTTCTGAACTCACTGGCTGATGAGCAGCAGGTCGATCTCAGCCGGATCGATCAGGTCGATGTATGGCAGGGCGTCCATTCCCTCCAGACCAGGATGGATCCCACAGTCCAGCTAAAACACACACACACACACACACACACACACACACACTTTACACTCTGAGGGGACTCAGACAGTGTTGACGTTTACAGCTGATGTGCTTAAACATACCATAATCTTTCGTCCCTTGAACTCCAGGATGATGCAGGACCGCCCCACCTCCTGTCCTGCTCCTCTGGACACACACACACAGTCATCTTTATGTCCAACCAACATCCCAAAGTAACACGAACTAACTGAACTCAGCTATCAGACTCATTAGAACAAATGATAACTGAATGATTTGCTGCCAAGATGCATTTCTGGCCTGTCACCTCTGAACTGTATTCAGGAATTAAGCTATTTTTCAAACATACATTGCAAAATATAAGTTATATAATTTCACTAATTGATTCAATTATCCATTCTAAATTAATAGAATCCATCAAGAAGCAACTGATTGAAGTGAATCATGATATAAGGTATCAGCATTAGTCTTAAAAATGAAATACCTTCTTAAATAAGTGCCATGATGACGTGTGGTACATTTGCTCAAAGACGAAATAAAGAGTTGCCTCCAATGATTAGTTAAACGTCTTAAAAAGGTCAAACGTAACAATGATTTGGCCTGTGGTGATAAAAGATCTGTAAAATGAGTCCGTTTATGAATGGAGTTTGGTCTGAGCGCAGCAGACACAGGGGAAAGTGTACATTTGCTCTAATAAAATTGGAAGTGAAATTGAATTGAAAATTTAAATGAGGCCGAAATTAGGAGTGGCCTCTAAGGGTTAGTTAAAAGACTTAAAATATCTGTAATATCTTTTGCCTGTGTTGATAACTATAGATCCGTAAAATGAGGCCGTTTATGAATGGACTTTGGTCTGAGCGCAGCAGACACAGGGGGAAGTGCCGTTTGGTACATTTGCTCTAAACCGTAATTCAGAGTAGCCTTAAAGGGTTACATAAAAGTTTAAAAAGTTCAAACGTAACAATGATTTGACCTGTGTTGATAAACAAATCTGTAAAATGAGTCCGTTTATGAATGGAGTTTGGTCTGAGCGGAGCAGACACCGAAGAAAGCGTAGCTACATTTGTTCTAATAAAAATGAAGTGAAATTGAATTGAAAATTGAAAATTTAAATGAGGCCGAAATTAGGAGTGGCCTCTAAGGGTTAGTTAAAAGACTTAAAATATCTGTAATATCTTTTGCCTGTGTTGATAACTATAGATCCGTAAAATGAGTCCGTTTATGAATGGAGTTTGGTCTGAGCGCAGCAGACACCGAAGAAAGCGTAGCTACATTTGTACATTAGCTCTAAACAAAATGAAGTGAAATTGAATAGAAAATGAAAATAGGCCGAAATTAGGGGCCGAAATTAGGAGCCGAAATGTAGCCTTAAAGGGTTACATAAAA
>JAKRKW010000265.1:15000-17500 GCA_023566125.1 Zingel zingel
ACACACACACACACACACACACACACACACACACACACACACACACACACACACAGACAGACACACACACTATGATTTAATTGATGTTGGTTAAAGAACGAAGAACTAAAAACTCCATTAACAAAAATATAAAATGAAGTTCTGTGAGTCTGAAGGCCGAGTCCTGCAGGGCAGCCGAGGACCCGGTGCCGGTGCCGGTGGCGTTGGCGATGGCGATGGCGTTGCCGTTGGCGATGGCGTCTGGGTCACTCTGTGATGAAGTGAACAAAGGTGACAGGAAACGCTCCTCGCCGGGTCGGATCTGCTTCAACGTGACCGACCTGAAACACAGGACACGAACTCGTGAGAGAAGAAGTGAAGGGTGGCGTGTTTCTGGGCGTGAGGCGCCTGGCGCAGGTGCGTTCAGGGCGTGTCCAAATCCACTTCTGCTAGTTTGACGGCGGTAAAAAGGGTCCGTGTGCCGGGTCATGGTTCTAAAGGGTTGGACTTAGTGTCTTCATTAATCAGAGGTGTGTTCTGGGCGTAACATGCAATCAACCAATCAGAGATCATCTCCCATTCCCTTTAAAAGCCAGGCGCGTTTGGACCTTGGAGCATTGCTGTTATGATGGAGGATTAGCACCGTAATGTTTATATTAGTAATCTAAATGAAATGCTGCGTTATTGTTGGTCAATGGTGCCATCACTTCCCGCTGCCTCAAGTTAGCAATACACCCAGAATGCACCTGAACACACCTCCCTGTAAGACCAGCACGCCCAGAATGCACCTGAACACACCTCCCTGTAAGACCAGCACGCCCAGAATGCACCTGAACACACCTCCCTGTAAGACCAGCGCGCCCAGAATGCACCTGAACACACCTCCCTGTAAGACCAGCACGCCCAGAATGCTCCTGAACACACCTCCCTGTAAGACCAGCACGCCCAGAATGCACCTGAACACACCTCCCTGTAAGACCAGCATGTCCAGAATGCACCTGAACACACCTCCCTGTAAGACCAGCACGCCCAGAATGCACCTGAACACACCTCCCTGTAAGACCAGCATGTCCAGAATGCACCTGAACACACCTCCCTGTAAGACCAGCACGCCCAGAATGCCCCTGAACACACCTCCCTGTAAGACAAGCACGCCCAGAATGCACCTGAACACACCTCCCTGTAAGACCAGCATGTCCAGAATGCACCTGAACACACCTCCCTGTAAGACCAGCACGCCCAGAATGCCCCTGAACACACCTCCCTGTAAGACAAGCACGCCCAGAATGCACCTGAACACACCTCCCTGTAAGACCAGCACGCCCAGAATGCACCTGAACACACCTCCCTGTAAGACCAGCACGCCCAGAATGCACCTGAACACACCTCCCTGTAAGACCAGCACGCCCAGAATGCACCTGAACACACCTCCCTGTAAGACCAGCACGCCCAGAATGCACCTGAACACACCTCCCTGTAAGACCAGCACGCCCAGAATGCTCCTGAACACACCTCCCTGTAAGACCAGCACGCCCAGAATGCACCTGAACACACCTCCCTGTAAGACCAGCATGTCCAGAATGCACCTGAACACACCTCCCTGTAAGACCAGCACGCCCAGAATGCCCCTGAACACACCTCCCTGTAAGACAAGCACGCCCAGAATGCACCTGAACACACCTCCCTGTAAGACCAGCACGCCCAGAATGCACCTGAACACACCTCCCTGTAAGACCATGGGCCACAGATGGGAGCAGGTGCATTTGTTATTTAAATGACGTGGGCGCTGGACGGGAAACTGACAACTGGGTCGGTCTTAAAGTAGCAAAGACACTTGCGTCGGGCTTCGCGCTGCGTCGGGTGCAAGTTAGGGCCCGATGTGTTTCCTGATTGGAGGAAAGGTGCGGCCGCCACTCACCCACCACTCGCTGTCCTCCTCCCGCTCCACCACGATCACCTCGCCCTCCGTAAACGTCAGCTCGTCTGGATTATCGGCCGAACAGTTGTAGATGGCTTTCACTCTCTGAGGCTTCTGCTTCTACACACACACACACACACACACACACACACACACGCACAGACACACGTATGCAAACACACACGCACAGACACACACACACACACACACACACACACACACACACACACACACACACACACACACACACACACACACACACACACACACACAGACGCACAGACACACGTATGCAAACACACACGCACAGACACACACACACACACACACACACACGCACACACACACACACACACACGCACAGACACACGTATGCAAACACACACGCACAGACACACACACACACACACACACACACACACACACACACACACACACACACACACACACACACACACGTATGCAAACACACACGCACAGACACACACACACACACACACACACACACACACACACACGCACACACACACACACACACGCACACGCACGCACAGACAAACGCATGCAAACACACACAAACACGCACACACACACACACACACA
>JAKRKW010000265.1:37500-38607 GCA_023566125.1 Zingel zingel
CGGGGGGGGGGGGACAGCACCGGGGGGGGGGACAGCACCGGGGGGGGGGACAGCACCGGGGGGGGGGGAGACAGCACCGGGGGGGGGACAGCACCGGGGGGGAGACAGCACCGACGGGGGGAGACAGCACCGGGGGGGGAGACAGCACCGACGGAGAGACAGCACCGGGGGGGAGACAGCACCGGGGGGGAGACAGCACCGACGGGGAGGACAGCACCGGGGGGGAGACAGCACCGACGGAGAGACAGCACCGACGGGGAGACAGCACCGACGGGGAGACAGCACCGGGGGGGAGACAGCACCGACGGGGAGACAGCACCGGGGGGAGACAGCACCGGGGGGGAGACAGCACCGACGGGGGGAGACAGCACCGACGGGGGGAGACAGCACCGGGGGGGAGACAGCACCGGGGGGGAGACAGCACCGGGGGGGGGGGGGGGGACAGCACCGGGGGGGGGAGAGACAGGCACCGGGGGGGGAGAGACAGCACCGGGGGGGAGACAGCACCGGGGGGGGGGGAGGACAGCACCGGGGGGGGGGACAGCACCGGGGGGGGGAGACAGCACCGACGGGGGAGACAGCACCGGGGGGGGGGGAGACAGCACCGGGGGGGGGGGAGACAGCACCGGGGGGGGGGGAGACAGCACCGGGGGGGGGGGGGAGACAGCACCGACGGAGAGACAGCACCGACGGGGAGACAGCACCGGGGGGGAGGACAGCACCGGGGGGGGGGGGGGACAGCACCGGGGGGGGGGGAGACAGCACCGGGGGGGGAGACAGCACCGGGGGGGAGACAGCACCGGGGGGGGGGGGGGACAGCACCGGGGGGGGGGGGAGACAGCACCGGGGGGGAGACACGTGGAAATCTTTGCTAGAAGTATATTTCTATATTCTTCTCACCAGCAGCTCAGACGTTCCCAGGACGTCCAGGTCCAGGCTCTGGATCCGGGAGTAGTGGACCCCCCATCTCCCGGTGGATCCCCGAACACTCGATGCAGATCAGCACCCCGAGGTTGGTGGACAGCCAGGTGGGACCTGAACCAGAACCCAGAACTTAAGACTTCAGAAGCTGCCGGCACGAAAACTGAATCAGCCGAGAGAACGGAG
>JAKRKW010000266.1:2500-38130 GCA_023566125.1 Zingel zingel
CATTTTTTTTGCATTTTTTTTGCATTTTTTGTGTTTTTTTTTGCATTTTTTTTGCATTTTTTTTGCATTTTTTGTGGGTTTTTTTGCATTTTTTTTGCATTTTTTGTGTTTTTTTTTGCTTTTTTTTGCATTTTTTGTGGTTTTTTTTGCTTTTTTTTGCATTTTTTGTGGGTTTTTTTGCATTTTTTTTGCATTTTTTGTGGGTTTTTTTGCATTTTTTTGCATTTTTTTGTGGGTTTTTTTGCATTTTTTTGCATTTTTTTGCATTTTTTGTGGGGTTTTTTGGATTTTTTTGTGTTTTTATGCATTTTTTTGTCGGTTTTTTTGCATTTTTTTGTGTTTTTTTTGCATTTTTTTAGCATTTTTTGTGTTTTTTTTTGCATTTTTTTTGCATTTTTTTGTGTTTTTTTTTGCATTTTTTGTGGGTTTTTTTGCATTTTTTTTGCATTTTTTTTGCATTTTTTGTGGGTTTTTTCTGTTTATTTTGCATTTTTTTTGCATTTTTTTGCATTTTTTGTGTTTTTTTTGCATTTTTTGTGGGTTTTTTTGCATTTTTTGTGGGTTTTTTTGCATTTTTTTGTGTTTTTTTGCATTTTTTTGTGGGTTTTTTTGCATTTTTTTGTGGTTTTTTTGCATTTTTTTGTGTTTTTTTTGCATTTTTTTTGCATTTTTTTTGCATTTTTTGTGTTTTTTTTTGCATTTTTTTTGCATTTTTTTTGCATTTTTTGTGGGTTTTTTTGCATTTTTTTTGCATTTTTTGTGGTTTTTTTTTTGCTTTTTTTTGCATTTTTTGTGGTTTTTTTTGCTTTTTTTTTGCATTTTTTGTGTTTTTTTTTGCTTTTTTTTTTGCATTTTTTGTGGGTTTTTTTGCATTTTTTTGTGGTTTTTTTGCATTTTTTTTTGCATTTTTTGTGGGTTTTTTTGCATTTTTTTTGCATTTTTTGTTTTTTTTTGCTTTTTTTTTTGCATTTTTTGTGGGTTTTTTTGCATTTTTTTTGCATTTTTGGTGGGTTTTTTTGCATTTTTTTGCATTTTTTTTGCATTTTTTGTGGGTTTTTTTGGATTTTTTTGTGTTTTTTTGCATTTTTTTGTGGGTTTTTTTGCATTTTTTTGTGGTTTTTTTGCATTTTTTTGTGTTTTTTTTGCATTTTTTTTGCATTTTTTTTGCATTTTTTGTGTTTTTTTTTGCATTTTTTTTGCATTTTTTTTGCATTTTTTGTGGGTTTTTTTGCATTTTTTTTGCATTTTTTGTGGTTTTTTTGCTTTTTTTTGCATTTTTTGTGGTTTTTTTTGCTTTTTTTTTGCATTTTTTGTGGGTTTTTTTGCATTTTTTTTGCATTTTTTGTGGGTTTTTTTGCATTTTTTTGCATTTTTTTGTGGGTTTTTTTGCATTTTTTTTGCATTTTTTGTGGGTTTTTTTGGATTTTTTTGTGTTTTTTTGCATTTTTTTGTCGTTTTTTTTGCATTTTTTTGTGTTTTTTTTGCATTTTTTTAGCATTTTTTGTGTTTTTTTTTGCATTTTTTTTGCATTTTTTTGTGGTTTTTTTTGCATTTTTTGTGGGTTTTTTTGCATTTTTTTAGCATTTTTTTTGCATTTTTTGTGGGTTTTTTCTGTTTATTTTGCATTTTTTTTTGCATTTTTTTGCATTTTTTGTGTTTTTTTTGCATTTTTTTGTGTTTTTTTTTGCATTTTTTTGTGGGGTTTTTTTTGCATTTTTTTTGCATTTTTTGTGGGTTTTCTTGCATTTTTTTTTGCATTTTTTGTGGTTTTTTTTGCATTTTATTTGCATTTTTTTTGCATTTTTTGTGGGTTTTTTTGCATTTTTTGTGGGTTTTTTTGCATGTTTTTGTGGTTTTTTTGCATTTTTTTGTTTTTTTTGCATTTTTTTTAGCATTTTTTTGCATTTGTTTTGCATTTTTTGTGGGTTTTTTTGCATTTTTTTTGCATTTTTTGTGGGTTTTTTTGCTTTTTTTTGCATTTTTTGTGGTTTTTTTGCTTTTTTTTGCATTTTTTGTGGGTTTTTTTGGATTTTTTTGTGTTTTTTTGCATTTTTTTGTCGGTTTTTTTGCATTTTTTTGTGTTTTTTTTGCATTTTTTTAGCATTTTTTGTGTTTTTTTTTGCATTTTTTTTGCATTTTTTTGTGTTTTTTTTTGCATTTTTTGTGGGTTTTTTTGCATTTTTTTTGCATTTTTTTGGATTTTTTGTGGGTTTTTTCTGTTTATTTTGCATTTTTTTTGCATTTTTTTGCATTTTTTGTGTTTTTTTTGCATTTTTTTTTGCATTTTTTTGTGGGTTTTTTTTGCATTTTTTTGCATTTTTTTTGCATTTTTTTGTGTTTTTTTTTGCATTTTTCTTGCATTTTTTTTTGCATTTTTTTGTGTTTTTTTTGCATTTTTTTTGCATTTTTTGTAGGTTTTCTTGCATTTTTTTTTTGCATTTTTTGTGGTTTTTTTTGCATTTTATTTGCATTTTTTTTTGCATTTTTTGTGGGTTTTTTTGCATTTTTTGTGGGTTTTTTTGCATTTTTTTAGCATTTTTTGTGTTTTTTTTTGCATTTTTTTTGCATTTTTTGTGTTTTTTTTTGCATTTTTTGTGGGTTTTTTTGCATTTTTTTTGCATTTTTTTTGCATTTTTTGTGGGTTTTTTCTGTTTATTTTGCATTTTTTTTGCATTTTTTTGCATTTTTTGTGTTTTTTTTGCATTTTTTTGTGTTTTTTTTTGCATTTTTTTGTGGGGTTTTTTTTGCATTTTTTTTGCATTTTTTTTGCATTTTTTTGTGTTTTTTTTTGCATTTTTCTTGCATTTTTTTTTGCATTTTTTTGTGTTTTTTTTGCATTTTTTTTGCATTTTTTGTGGGTTTTCTTGCATTTTTTTTTTGCATTTTTTGTGGTTTTTTTTGCATTTTATTTGCATTTTTTTTTGCATTTTTTGTGGGTTTTTTTGCATTTTTTGTTGGTTTTTTTGCATTTTTTTTGCATTTTTTGTGTTTTTTTTTGCTTTTTTTTTTGCATTTTTTGTGGGTTTTTTTGCATTTTTTTGTGGTTTTTTTGCATTTTTTGTGGGTTTTTTTGCATTTTTTTTGCATTTTTTGTGTTTTTTTTTGCTTTTTTTTTGCATTTTTTGTGGGTTTTTTTTGCATTTTTTTTGGGTTTTTTTGCATTTTTTTTGCATTTTTTTGTGGGTTTTTTTGCATTTTTTTGCATTTTTTTTGCATTTTTTGTGGGTTTTTTTTGGATTTTTTTGTGTTTTTTTGCATTTTTTTGTGGGTTTTTTTTGCATTTTTTTGTGGTTTTTTTGCATTTTTTTTGCATTTTTTGTGTTTTTTTTTGCATTTTTTTTGCATTTTTTTTGCATTTTTTGTGGGTTTTTTTGGATTTTTTTGTGTTTTTTTGCATTTTTTTGTCGGTTTTTTTGCATTTTTTTGTGTTTTTTTTGCATTTTTTTAGCATTTTTTGTGTTTTTTTTTGCATTTTTTTTGCATTTTTTTGTGGTTTTTTTTGCATTTTTTGTGGGTTTTTTGCATTTTTTTTGCATTTTTTTTGCATTTTTTGTGGGTTTTTTCTGTTTATTTTGCATTTTTTTTGCATTTTTTTGCATTTTTTGTGTTTTTTTTGCATTTTTTTGTGTTTTTTTTTGCATTTTTTTGTGGTTTTTTTTTTTGCATTTTTTTGCATTTTTTTTGCATTTTTTTGTGTTGTTTTTGCATTTTTCTTGCATTTTTTTTTGCATTTTTTTGTGTTTTTTTTGCATTTTTTTTGCATTTTTTGTGGGTTTTCTTGCATTTTTTTTTTGCATTTTTTGTGGGTTTTTTTGCATTTTATTTGCATTTTTTTTTGCATTTTTTGTGGGTTTTTTTGCATTTTTTGTGGGTTTTTTTGCATTTTTTTTGCATTTTTTGTGTTTTTTTTTGCTTTTTTTTTTGCATTTTTTGTGGGTTTTTTTGCATTTTTTGTGGTTTTTTTGCATTTTTTTTAGCATTTTTTGTGTTTTTTTTTGCATTTTTTTTGCATTTTTTTGTGTTTTTTTTTGCATTTTTTGTGGGTTTTTTTGCATTTTTTTTGCATTTTTTTGGCATTTTTTGTGGGTTTTTTCTGTTTATTTTGCATTTTTTTTGCATTTTTTTGCATTTTTTGTGTTTTTTTTGCATTTTTTTTTGCATTTTTTTGTGGGGTTTTTTTTGCATTTTTTTGCATTTTTTTTGCATTTTTTTGTGTTTTTTTTTGCATTTTTCTTGCATTTTTTTTTGCATTTTTTTGTGTTTTTTTTGCATTTTTTTTGCATTTTTTGTGGGTTTTCTTGCATTTTTTTTTTGCATTTTTTGTGGTTTTTTTTGCATTTTATTTGCATTTTTTTTTGCATTTTTTGTGGGTTTTTTTGCATTTTTTGTGGGTTTTTTTGCATTTTTTTAGCATTTTTTGTGTTTTTTTTTGCTTTTTTTTTTGCATTTTTTGTGGGTTTTTTTGCATTTTTTGTGGTTTTTTTGCATTTTTTTTAGCATTTTTTGTGTTTTTTTTTGCATTTTTTTTGCATTTTTTGTGTTTTTTTTTGCATTTTTTGTGGGTTTTTTTGCATTTTTTTTGCATTTTTTTGGCATTTTTTGTGGGTTTTTTCTGTTTATTTTGCATTTTTTTTGCATTTTTTTGCATTTTTTGTGTTTTTTTTGCATTTTTTTTTGCATTTTTTTGTGGGGTTTTTTTTGCATTTTTTTGCATTTTTTTTGCATTTTTTTGTGTTTTTTTTTGCATTTTTCTTGCATTTTTTTTTGCATTTTTTTTGTGTTTTTTTTGCATTTTTTTTGCATTTTTTGTGGGTTTTTTTGCATTTTTTGCATTTTATTTGCATTTTTTTTTGCATTTTTTGTGGGTTTTTTTGCATTTTTTGTGGGTTTTTTTGCATTTTTTTTGCATTTTTTGTGTTTTTTTTTGCATTTTTTTTGCATTTTTTTTGCATTTTTTGTGGGTTTTTTTGGATTTTTTTGTGTTTTTTTGCATTTTTTTGTCGGTTTTTTTGCATTTTTTTGTGTTTTTTTTGCATTTTTTTAGCATTTTTTGTGTTTTTTTTTGCATTTTTTTTGCATTTTTTTGTGGTTTTTTTTGCATTTTTTGTGGGTTTTTTGCATTTTTTTTGCATTTTTTTTGCATTTTTTGTGGGTTTTTTCTGTTTATTTTGCATTTTTTTTGCATTTTTTTGCATTTTTTGTGTTTTTTTTGCATTTTTTTGTGTTTTTTTTTGCATTTTTTTGTGGTTTTTTTTTTGCATTTTTTTGCATTTTTTTTGCATTTTTTTGTGTTGTTTTTGCATTTTTCTTGCATTTTTTTTTGCATTTTTTTGTGTTTTTTTTGCATTTTTTTTGCATTTTTTGTGGGTTTTCTTGCATTTTTTTTTTGCATTTTTTGTGGGTTTTTTTGCATTTTATTTGCATTTTTTTTTGCATTTTTTGTGGGTTTTTTTGCATTTTTTGTGGGTTTTTTTGCATTTTTTTTGCATTTTTTGTGTTTTTTTTTGCTTTTTTTTTTGCATTTTTTGTGGGTTTTTTTGCATTTTTTGTGGTTTTTTTTGCATTTTTTTAGCATTTTTTGTGTTTTTTTTTGCATTTTTTTTGCATTTTTTTGTGTTTTTTTTTGCATTTTTTGTGGGTTTTTTTGCATTTTTTTTTGCATTTTTTTGGCATTTTTTGTGGGTTTTTTCTGTTTATTTTGCATTTTTTTTGCATTTTTTTGCATTTTTTGTGTTTTTTTTGCATTTTTTTTTGCATTTTTTTGTGGGGTTTTTTTTGCATTTTTTTGCATTTTTTTTGCATTTTTTTGTGTTTTTTTTTGCATTTTTCTTGCATTTTTTTTTGCATTTTTTTGTGTTTTTTTTGCATTTTTTTTGCATTTTTTGTGGGTTTTCTTGCATTTTTTTTTTGCATTTTTTGTGGTTTTTTTTGCATTTTATTTGCATTTTTTTTTGCATTTTTTGTGGGTTTTTTTGCATTTTTTGTGGGTTTTTTTGCATTTTTTTAGCATTTTTTGTGTTTTTTTTTGCTTTTTTTTTTGCATTTTTTTGTGGGTTTTTTTGCATTTTTTGTGGTTTTTTTGCATTTTTTTTAGCATTTTTTGTGTTTTTTTTTGCATTTTTTTTGCATTTTTTGTGTTTTTTTTTGCATTTTTTGTGGGTTTTTTTGCATTTTTTTTGCATTTTTTTGGCATTTTTTGTGGGTTTTTTCTGTTTATTTTGCATTTTTTTTGCATTTTTTTGCATTTTTTGTGTTTTTTTTGCATTTTTTTTTGCATTTTTTTGTGGGGTTTTTTTTGCATTTTTTTGCATTTTTTTTGCATTTTTTTGTGTTTTTTTTTGCATTTTTCTTGCATTTTTTTTTGCATTTTTTTTGTGTTTTTTTTGCATTTTTTTTGCATTTTTTGTGGGTTTTCTTGCATTTTTTTTTTGCATTTTTTGTGGTTTTTTTTGCATTTTATTTGCATTTTTTTTTGCATTTTTTGTGGGTTTTTTTGCATTTTTTGTGGGTTTTTTTGCATTTTTTTAGCATTTTTTGTGTTTTTTTTTGCATTTTTTTTGCATTTTTTGTGTTTTTTTTTGCATTTTTTGTGGGTTTTTTTGCATTTTTTTTGCATTTTTTGTGGGTTTTTTCTGTTTATTTTGCATTTTTTTTGCATTTTTTTGCATTTTTTGTGTTTTTTTTGCATTTTTTTGTGGTTTTTTTTGCATTTTTTTGTGGGTTTTTTTTTTGCATTTTTTTGCATTTTTTTGCATTTTTTTGTGTTTTTTTTTTGCATTTTTCTTGCATTTTTTTTTTGCATTTTTTTGTGTTTTTTTTGCATTTTTTTTGCATTTTTTGTGGGTTTTCTTGCATTTTTTTTTTGCATTTTTTGTGGTTTTTTTTGCATTTTATTTGCATTTTTTTTTGCATTTTTTGTGGGTTTTTTTGCATTTTTTGTTGGTTTTTTTGCATTTTTTTTGCATTTTTTGTGTTTTTTTTTGCTTTTTTTTTTGCATTTTTTGTGGGTTTTTTTGCATTTTTTTGTGGTTTTTTTGCATTTTTTGTGGTTTTTTTTGCATTTTTTTTGCATTTTTTGTGTTTTTTTTTGCATTTTTTTTGCATTTTTTTTGCATTTTTTGTGGGTTTTTTTGCATTTTTTTTGCATTTTTTGTGTTTTTTTTTGCTTTTTTTTGCATTTTTTGTGGTTTTTTTTGCTTTTTTTTGCATTTTTTGTGGGTTTTTTTGCATTTTTTTTGCATTTTTTGTGGGTTTTTTTGCATTTTTTTGCATTTTTTTGTGGGTTTTTTGCATTTTTTTGTGTTTTTTTGCATTTTTTTGTCGGTTTTTTTGCATTTTTTGTGTTTTTTTTTGGATTTTTTGTGGGTTTTTTTTGCATTTTTTTTGCATTTTTTTTGCATTTTTTGTGGGTTTTTTCTGTTTATTTTGCATTTTTTTTGCATTTTTTTGCATTTTTTGTGTTTTTTTTGCATTTTTTTGTGTTTTTTTTGCATTTTTTTGTGGGTTTTTTTTTGCATTTTTTTGCATTTTTTTTGCATTTTTTTGTGTTTTTTTTTGCATTTTTCTTGCATTTTTTTTTGCATTTTTTTGTGTTTTTTTTGCATTTTTTTTGCATTTTTTGTGGGTTTTCTTGCATTTTTTTTTTGCATTTTTTGTGGTTTTTTTTGCATTTTATTTGCATTTTTTTTTGCATTTTTTGTGGGTTTTTTTGCATTTTTTGTGGGTTTTTTTTGCATTTTTTTGCATTTTTTGTGTTTTTTTTGCTTTTTTTTTTGCATTTTTTGTGGGTTTTTTGCATTTATTGTGGGTTTTTTTGCATTTTTTTTGCATTTTTTGTGTTTTTTTTTGCTTTTTTTTTTGCATTTTTTGTGGGTTTTTTTTGCATTTTTTTGGGGTTTTTTTGCATTTTTTTGTGGGTTTTTTTGCATTTTTTTGCATTTTTTGTGGGGTTTTTTTGGATTTTTTTGTGTTTTTTTGTATTTTTTTGTGGGTTTTTTTGCATTTTTTTGTGGTTTTTTTGCATTTTTTTTGCATTTTTTGTGTTTTTTTTTGCATTTTTTTGCATTTTTTGTGGGTTTTTTTGCATTTTTTTTGCATTTTTTGTGGTTTTTTTTGCTTTTTTTTGCATTTTTTGTGGTTTTTTTTGCTTTTTTTGCATTTTTTGTGGGTTTTTTTGCATTTTTTTTGCATTTTTTGCATTTTTTTGCATTTTTTTGTGGGTTTTTTTGCATTTTTTTGTCGGTTTTTTTGCATTTTTTTGTGTTTTTTTTGCATTTTTTTAGCATTTTTTGTGTTTTTTTTTGCATTTTTTTTGCATTTTTTTGTGGGTTTTTTTGCATTTTTTGTGGGTTTTCTTGCATTTTTTTTTTGCATTTTTTGTGGTTTTTTTGCATTTTATTTGCATTTTTTTTGCATTTTTTGTGGGTTTTTTTGCATTTTTTTTGCATTTTTTGTGGTTTTTTTTGCTTTTTTTTGCATTTTTTGTGGTTTTTTTTGCTTTTTTTTTGCATTTTTTGTGGGTTTTTTTGCATTTTTTTTGCATTTTTTGTGGGTTTTTTTGCATTTTTTTGCATTTTTTTGTGGGTTTTTTTGCATTTTTTTTGCATTTTTTGTGGGTTTTTTTGGATTTTTTTGTGTTTTTTTGCATTTTTTTTCGGTTTTTTTGCATTTTTTTGTGTTTTTTTTGCATTTTTTTAGCATTTTTTGTGTTTTTTTTTGCATTTTTTTTGCATTTTTTTGTGGGTTTTTTTTGCATTTTTTTGTGGGTTTTTTTGCATTTTTTTTGCATTTTTTGTGGGTTTTTTCTGTTTATTTTGCATTTTTTTTGCATTTTTTTGCATTTTTTGTGTTTTTTTTGCATTTTTTTGTGTTTTTTTTTGCATTTTTTTGTGGTTTTTTTTTTGCATTTTTTTGTGTTTTTTTTTGCATTTTTCTTGCATTTTTTTTTGCATTTTTTTGTGTTTTTTTTGCATTTTTTTTGCATTTTTTGTGGGTTTTCTTGCATTTTTTTTTGCATTTTTTGTGGTTTTTTTGCATTTTATTTGCATTTTTTTTTGCATTTTTTGTGGGTTTTTTTGCATTTTTTGTGGGTTTTTTTGCATTTTTTTTGCATTTTTTGTGTTTTTTTTTGCTTTTTTTTTTGCATTTTTTGTGGGTTTTTTTGCATTTTTTTGTGGTTTTTTTGCATTTTTTTGTGTTTTTTTTGCATTTTTTTAGCATTTTTTTTGCATTTTTTTTGCATTTTTTGTGGGTTTTTTTGCATTTTTTTTGCATTTTTTGTGTTTTTTTTTGCTTTTTTTGCATTTTTTGTGTTTTTTTTTGCTTTTTTTTGCATTTTTTGTGGGTTTTTTTGGATTTTTTTGTGTTTTTTTGCATTTTTTTGTCGGTTTTTTTGCATTTTTTTGTGGTTTTTTTTGCATTTTTTTAGCATTTTTTGTGTTTTTTTTGCATTTTTTTTGCATTTTTTTGTGTTTTTTTTTGCATTTTTTGTGGGTTTTTTTGCATTTTTTTTGCATTTTTTTTGTATTTTTTGTGGGTTTTTTCTGTTTATTTTGCATTTTTTTTGCATTTTTTTGCATTTTTTGTGTTTTTTTTGCATTTTTTTGTGTTTTTTTTGCATTTTTTTGTGGGTTTTTTTTTGCATTTTTTTGCATTTTTTTTGCATTTTTTTGTGTTTTTTTTTGCATTTTTCTTGCATTTTTTTTTGCATTTTTTTGTGTTTTTTTTGCATTTTTTTTGCATTTTTTGTGGGTTTTCTTGCATTTTTTTTTTGCATTTTTTGTGGTTTTTTTTGCATTTTATTTGCATTTTTTTTTGCATTTTTTGTGGGTTTTTTTGCATTTTTTGTGGGTTTTTTTGCATTTTTTTTGCATTTTTTGTGTTTTTTTTTGCTTTTTTTTTTGCATTTTTTGTGTTTTTTTTTGCATTTTTTTGCATTTTTTTTGCATTTTTTTGTGTTTTTTTTTGCATTTTTCTTGCATTTTTTTTGCATTTTTTTGTGTTTTTTTTGCATTTTTTTTGCATTTTTTGTGGGTTTTCTTGCATTTTTTTTTTGCATTTTTTGTGGTTTTTTTTGCATTTTATTTGCATTTTTTTTTGCATTTTTTGTGGGTTTTTTTGCATTTTTTGTGGGTTTTTTTGCATTTTTTTTGCATTTTTTGTGTTTTTTTTGCTTTTTTTTTTGCATTTTTTGTGTTTTTTTTGCATTTTTTTTGCATTTTTTGTTTTTTTTTGCATTTTTTTTGCATTTTTTTTGCATTTTTTGTGGGTTTTTTTGCATTTTTTTTGCATTTTTTGTGGTTTTTTTTGCTTTTTTTTGCATTTTTTGTGGTTTTTTTTGCTTTTTTTTTGCATTTTTTGTGGGTTTTTTTGCATTTTTTTTGCATTTTTTGTGGGTTTTTTTGCATTTTTTTGCATTTTTTTGTGGGTTTTTTTGCATTTTTTTTGCATTTTTTGTGGGTTTTTTTGGATTTTTTTGTGTTTTTTTGCATTTTTTTGTCGGTTTTTTTGCATTTTTTTGTGTTTTTTTTGCATTTTTTTAGCATTTTTTGTGTTTTTTTTGCATTTTTTTTGCATTTTTTTGTGTTTTTTTTTGCATTTTTGTGGGTTTTTTTGCATTTTTTTTGCATTTTTTTTTGCATTTTTTGTGGGTTTTTTCTGTTTATTTTGCATTTTTTTTGCATTTTTTTGCATTTTTTGTGTTTTTTTTGCATTTTTTTTTGCATTTTTTTGTGGGTTTTTTTGCATTTTTTTTGCATTTTTTGTGGGTTTTTTTGCATTTTTTTTGCATTTTTTTGTGGGTTTTTTTGCATTTTTTTGTGTTTTTTTGCATTTTTTTGTCGGTTTTTTTGCATTTTTTTGTGTTTTTTTTTGGATTTTTTGTGGGTTTTTTTGCATTTTTTTTGCATTTTTTTTGCATTTTTTGTGGGTTTTTTCTGTTTATTTTGCATTTTTTTTGCATTTTTTTGCATTTTTTGTGTTTTTTTTGCATTTTTTTGTGTTTTTTTTGCATTTTTTTGTGGGTTTTTTTTTGCATTTTTTTGCATTTTTTTTGCATTTTTTTGTGTTTTTTTTTGCATTTTTCTTGCATTTTTTTTTGCATTTTTTTGTGTTTTTTTTGCATTTTTTTTGCATTTTTTGTGGGTTTTCTTGCATTTTTTTTTTGCATTTTTTGTGGTTTTTTTTGCATTTTATTTGCATTTTTTTTTGCATTTTTTGTGGGTTTTTTTGCATTTTTTGTGGGTTTTTTTGCATTTTTTTGCATTTTTTGTGTTTTTTTGCTTTTTTTTTTGCATTTTTTGTGGGTTTTTTGCATTTATTGTGGGTTTTTTTGCATTTTTTTTGCATTTTTTGTGTTTTTTTTTGCTTTTTTTTTTGCATTTTTTGTGGGTTTTTTTTGCATTTTTTTGGGTTTTTTTTGCATTTTTTTGTGGGTTTTTTTGCATTTTTTTGCATTTTTTGTGGGGTTTTTTTGGATTTTTTTGTGTTTTTTTGTATTTTTTTGTGGGTTTTTTTGCATTTTTTTGTGGTTTTTTTGCATTTTTTTTGCATTTTTTGTGTTTTTTTTTGCATTTTTTTTGCATTTTTTGTGGTTTTTTTTGCATTTTTTTTGCATTTTTTGTGGTTTTTTTTGCTTTTTTTTGCATTTTTTGTGGTTTTTTTTGCTTTTTTTGCATTTTTTGTGGGTTTTTTTGCATTTTTTTTGCATTTTTTGCATTTTTTTGCATTTTTTTGTGGGTTTTTTTGCATTTTTTTTGCATTTTTTGTGGGTTTTTTTGGATTTTTTTGTGTTTTTTTGCATTTTTTTGTCGGTTTTTTTGCATTTTTTTGTGTTTTTTTTGCATTTTTTTAGCATTTTTTGTGTTTTTTTTTGCATTTTTTTTGCATTTTTTTGTGGGTTTTTTTGCATTTTTTGTGGGTTTTCTTGCATTTTTTTTTTGCATTTTTTGTGGTTTTTTTGCATTTTATTTGCATTTTTTTTGCATTTTTTGTGGGTTTTTTTGCATTTTTTTTGCATTTTTTGTGGTTTTTTTTGCTTTTTTTTGCATTTTTTGTGGTTTTTTTTGCTTTTTTTTTGCATTTTTTGTGGGTTTTTTTGCATTTTTTTTGCATTTTTTGTGGGTTTTTTTGCATTTTTTTGCATTTTTTTGTGGGTTTTTTTGCATTTTTTTTGCATTTTTTGTGGGTTTTTTTGGATTTTTTTGTGTTTTTTTGCATTTTTTTGTCGGTTTTTTTGCATTTTTTTGTGTTTTTTTTGCATTTTTTTAGCATTTTTTGTGTTTTTTTTTGCATTTTTTTTGCATTTTTTTGTGGGTTTTTTTGCATTTTTTTGTGGGTTTTTTTGCATTTTTTTTGCATTTTTTGTGGGTTTTTTCTGTTTATTTTGCATTTTTTTTGCATTTTTTTGCATTTTTTGTGTTTTTTTTGCATTTTTTTGTGTTTTTTTTTGCATTTTTTTGTGGTTTTTTTTTTTGCATTTTTTTGTGTTTTTTTTTGCATTTTTCTTGCATTTTTTTTTGCATTTTTTTGTGTTTTTTTTGCATTTTTTTTGCATTTTTTGTGGGTTTTCTTGCATTTTTTTTTGCATTTTTTGTGGTTTTTTTGCATTTTATTTGCATTTTTTTTTGCATTTTTTGTGGGTTTTTTTGCATTTTTTGTGGGTTTTTTTGCATTTTTTTTGCATTTTTTGTGTTTTTTTTTGCTTTTTTTTTTGCATTTTTTGTGGGTTTTTTTGCATTTTTTTGTGGTTTTTTTGCATTTTTTTGTGTTTTTTTTGCATTTTTTTAGCATTTTTTTTGCATTTTTTTTGCATTTTTTGTGGGTTTTTTTGCATTTTTTTTGCATTTTTTGTGTTTTTTTTTGCTTTTTTTGCATTTTTTGTGTTTTTTTTTGCTTTTTTTTGCATTTTTTGTGGGTTTTTTTGGATTTTTTTGTGTTTTTTTGCATTTTTTTGTCGGTTTTTTTGCATTTTTTTGTGTTTTTTTTTGCATTTTTTTAGCATTTTTTGTGTTTTTTTTGCATTTTTTTTGCATTTTTTTGTGTTTTTTTTTGCATTTTTTGTGGGTTTTTTTGCATTTTTTTTGCATTTTTTTTGTATTTTTTGTGGGTTTTTTCTGTTTATTTTGCATTTTTTTTGCATTTTTTTGCATTTTTTGTGTTTTTTTTGCATTTTTTTGTGTTTTTTTTGCATTTTTTTGTGGGTTTTTTTTTGCATTTTTTTGCATTTTTTTTGCATTTTTTTGTGTTTTTTTTTGCATTTTTCTTGCATTTTTTTTTGCATTTTTTTGTGTTTTTTTTGCATTTTTTTTGCATTTTTTGTGGGTTTTCTTGCATTTTTTTTTTGCATTTTTTGTGGTTTTTTTTGCATTTTATTTGCATTTTTTTTTGCATTTTTTGTGGGTTTTTTTGCATTTTTTGTGGGTTTTTTTGCATTTTTTTTGCATTTTTTGTGTTTTTTTTTGCTTTTTTTTTTGCATTTTTTGTGTTTTTTTTTGCATTTTTTTGCATTTTTTTTGCATTTTTTTGTGTTTTTTTTTGCATTTTTCTTGCATTTTTTTTGCATTTTTTTGTGTTTTTTTTTCATTTTTTTTTGCATTTTTTGTGGGTTTTCTTGCATTTTTTTTTTGCATTTTTTGTGGTTTTTTTTGCATTTTATTTGCATTTTTTTTTGCATTTTTTGTGGGTTTTTTTGCATTTTTTGTGGGTTTTTTTGCATTTTTTTGCATTTTTTGTGTTTTTTTTGCTTTTTTTTTTGCATTTTTTGTGTTTTTTTTGCATTTTTTTTGCATTTTTTGTTTTTTTTTGCATTTTTTTTGCATTTTTTTTGCATTTTTTGTGGGTTTTTTTGCATTTTTTTTGCATTTTTTGTGGTTTTTTTTGCTTTTTTTTGCATTTTTTGTGGTTTTTTTTGCTTTTTTTTTGCATTTTTTGTGGGTTTTTTTGCATTTTTTTTGCATTTTTTGTGGGTTTTTTTGCATTTTTTTGCATTTTTTTGTGGGTTTTTTTGCATTTTTTTTGCATTTTTTGTGGGTTTTTTTGGATTTTTTTGTGTTTTTTTGCATTTTTTTGTCGGTTTTTTTGCATTTTTTTGTGTTTTTTTTGCATTTTTTTAGCATTTTTTGTGTTTTTTTTGCATTTTTTTTGCATTTTTTTGTGTTTTTTTTTTGCATTTTTGTGGGTTTTTTTGCATTTTTTTTGCATTTTTTTTTGCATTTTTTGTGGGTTTTTTCTGTTTATTTTGCATTTTTTTTGCATTTTTTTGCATTTTTTGTGTTTTTTTTGCATTTTTTTTTGCATTTTTTTGTGGGTTTTTTTTGCATTTTTTTGCATTTTTTTTTGCATTTTTTTGTGTTTTTTTTTGCATTTTTCTTGCATTTTTTTTTGCATTTTTTTGTGTTTTTTTTGCATTTTTTTTGCATTTTTTGTGGGTTTTCTTGCATTTTTTTTTTGCATTTTTTGTGGTTTTTTTTGCATTTTATTTGCATTTTTTTTGCATTTTTTGTGTGTTTTTTTGCATTTTTTTAGCATTTTTTGTGTTTTTTTTTGCATTTTTTTTGCATTTTTTGTGTTTTTTTTGCATTTTTTGTGGGTTTTTTTGCATTTTTTTTGCATTTTTTTGCATTTTTTGTGGGTTTTTTCTGTTTATTTTGCATTTTTTTTGCATTTTTTTGCATTTTTTGTGTTTTTTTTGCATTTTTTTGTGTTTTTTTTTGCATTTTTTTGTGGGTTTTTTTTTGCATTTTTTTGCATTTTTTTTTGCATTTTTTTGTGTTTTTTTTTTGCATTTTTCTTGCATTTTTTTTTTGCATTTTTTTGTGTTTTTTTTTGCATTTTTTTGCATTTTTTGTGGGTTTTTTTGCATTTTTTTTGCATTTTTTGTGTTTTTTTTTGCTTTTTTTTTTGCATTTTTTGTGGGTTTTTTTGCATTTTTTTTGCATTTTTTTTGGGTTTTTTTGCATTTTTTTTGCATTTTTTTGTGGGTTTTTTTTGCATTTTTTTGCATTTTTTTTGCATTTTTTGTGGGGTTTTTTTGGATTTTTTTGTGTTTTTTTGCATTTTTTTGTGGGTTTTTTTGCATTTTTTTGTGGTTTTTTTGCATTTTTTTTGCATTTTTTGTGGGTTTTTTTGCATTTTTTTTGCATTTTTTGTGTTTTTTTTTTGCTTTTTTTTTGCATTTTTTGTGGGTTTTTTTGCATTTTTTTTGCATTTTTTTGTGGGTTTTTTTGGATTTTTTAGTGTTTTTTTGCATTTTTTTGTCGGTTTTTTTGCATTTTTTTGTGTTTTTTTTTGCATTTTTTTTGCATTTTTTTTGCATTTTTTTGTGGGTTTTTTTGGATTTTTTAGTGTTTTTTTGCATTTTTTTGCATTTTTTTTGCATTTTTCTGTGTTTTTTTTGCATTTTTTTTGCATTTTTTTTGCATTTTTTGTGGGTTTTTTTGCATTTTTTTTGCATTTTTTGTGTTTTTTTTTGCTTTTTTTTTGCATTTTTTTTGTGTTTTTTTGCATTTTTTTGTCGGTTTTTTTGCATTTTTTTGTGTTTTTTTGCATTTTTTTGTCGTTTTTTTTGCATTTTTTTGTGTTTTTTTTGCATTTTTTTTGCATTTTTTGTGTTTTTTTTTGCATTTTTTTGCATTTTTTTGTGTTTTTTTTTGCATTTTTTTTGCATTTTTTGTGGGTTTTCTTGCATTTTTTTTTTGCATTTTTTGTGGGTTTTTTTGCATTTTATTTGCATTTTTTTTTGCATTTTTTGTGGTTTTTTTTGCTTTTTTTTTGCATTTTTTTTGTGTTTTTTTGCATTTTTTTGTCGGTTTTTTTGCATTTTTTTTGCATTTTTTGTGGGTTTTTTTGCATTTTTTTTGCATTTTTTTTGCATTTTTTTGTGGTTTTTTTTGCATTTTTTTTGCATTTTTTGTGGGTTTTCTTGCATTTTTTTTTTGCATTTTTTGTGGGTTTTTTTTGCATTTTTTTGTGTTTTTTTGCATTTTTTTTGCATTTTTTTTGCATTTTTTGTGTTTTTTTTTGCATTTTTTTTGCATTTTTTTTGCATTTTTTGTGGGTTTTTTTGCATTTTTTTTGCATTTTTTGTGGGTTTTTTTTGCTTTTTTTTGCATTTTTTGTGGTTTTTTTTGCTTTTTTTTTGCATTTTTTGTGGGTTTTTTTGCATTTTTTTTGCATTTTTTGTGGGTTTTTTTGCATTTTTTTGCATTTTTTTGTGGGTTTTTTTGCATTTTTTTTGCATTTTTTGTGGGTTTTTTTGGATTTTTTTGTGTTTTTTTGCATTTTTTTGTCGGTTTTTTTTCATTTTTTTGTGTTTTTTTTGCATTTTTTTAGCATTTTTTGTGTTTTTTTTTGCATTTTTTTTGCATTTTTTTGTGTTTTTATTTGCATTTTTTGTGGGTTTTTTTGCATTTTTTTTGCATTTTTTTGCATTTTTTGTGGGTTTTTTCTGTTTATTTTGCATTTTTTTTGCATTTTTTTGCATTTTTTGTGTTTTTTTTGCATTTTTTTGTGTTTTTTTTGCATTTTTTTGTGGGTTTTTTTGCATTTTTTTTGCATTTTTTTGTGGGTTTTGTTGCATTTTTCTTGCATTTTTTTTTGCATTTTTTTGTGTTTTTTTTGCATTTTTTTTGCATTTTTTGTGGGTTTTCTTGCATTTTTTTTTGCATTTTTTGTGGTTTTTTTTGCATTTTATTTGCATTTTTTTTTGCATTTTTTGTGGGTTTTTTTGCATTTTTTGTGGGTTTTTTTGCATTTTTTGTGGGTTTTTTTGCATTTTTTTTGCATTTTTTGTTTTTTTTTGCTTTTTTTTTGCATTTTTTGTGGGTTTTTTTGCATTTTTTTGTGGTTTTTTAACATTTTTTGTGGGTTTTTTTGCATTTTTTTTGCATTTTTTGTGTTTTTTTTTGCTTTTTTTTTGCATTTTTTGTGGGTTTTTTTGCATTTTTTTTGCATTTTTTTTGGGTTTTTTTGCATTTTTTTTGCATTTTTTTGTGGGTTTTTTTGCATTTTTTTGCATTTTTTTTGCATTTTTTGTGGGTTTTTTTTGGATTTTTTTGTGTTTTTTTGCATTTTTTTGTGGGTTTTTTTGCATTTTTTTGTGTTTTTTTTGCATTTTTTTTGCATTTTTTGTGGGTTTTTTTGCATTTTTTTTGCATTTTTTGTGTTTTTTTTTTGCTTTTTTTTTGCATTTTTTGTGGGTTTTTTTGCATTTTTTTTGCATTTTTTTGTGGGTTTTTTTGCATTTTTTTGCATTTTTTTTGCATTTTTTGTGGGTTTTTTTTGGATTTTTTTGTGTTTTTTTGCATTTTTTTGTGGGTTTTTTTGCATTTTTTTGTGGTTTTTTTGCATTTTTTTTGCATTTTTTGTGGGTTTTTTTGCATTTTTTTTGCATTTTTTGTGTTTTTTTTTTGCTTTTTTTTTGCATTTTTTGTGGGTTTTTTTGCATTTTTTTTGCATTTCTTGTAGGTTTTTTTGCATTTTTTTTGCATTTTTTTGCATTTTTTTGCATTTTTTGTGTTTTTTTTTGGATTTTTTAGTGTTTTTTTGCATTTTTTTGTCGGTTTTTTTGCATTTTTTTGTGTTTTTTTTGCATTTTTTTGCATTTTTTTTGCATTTTTTTGTGTTTTTTTTTGCATTTTTTTTGCATTTTTTGTGGGTTTTTTTGCATTTTTTTTGCATTTTTTGTGGGTTTTTTTTTGCTTTTTTTTTGCATTTTTTTTGCATTTTTTTGCATTTTTTTGTCGGTTTTTTTGCATTTTTTTTGCATTTTTTGTGGGTTTTTTTGCATTTTTTTGCATTTTTTGTGTTTTTTTTTGCTTTTTTTTGCATTTTTTTGTGTTTTTTTGCATTTTTTTGTCGGTTTTTTTGCATTTTTTTGTGTTTTTTTTGCATTTTTTTTGCATTTTTTGTGTTTTTTTTTGCATTTTTTTTGCATTTTTTTTGCATTTTTTTGTGTTTTTTTTTGCATTTTTTTTGCATTTTTTGTGGGTTTTCTTGCATTTTTTTTTGCATTTTTTGTGTTTTTTTTTGCTTTTTTTTGCATTTTTTGTGGTTTTTTTTGCATTTTTTGTGGGTTTTTTTGCTTTTTTTTTGCATTTTTTGTGGTTTTTTTTGCATTTTATTTGCATTTTTTTTTGCATTTTTTGTGGGTTTTTTTGCATTTTTTGTGGGTTTTTTTGCATTTTTTTTGCATTTTTTGTGTTTTTTTTTGCTTTTTTTTTTGCATTTTTTGTGGGTTTTTTTGCATTTTTTTGTGTTTTTTTTGCATTTTTTTGTGGGTTTTTTTGCATTTTTTTTGCATTTTTTGTGGGTTTTTTTTGGATTTTTTTGTGTTTTTTTGCATTTTTTTGTGGGTTTTTTTGCATTTTTTTGTGGTTTTTTTGCATTTTTTTTGCATTTTTTGTGGGTTTTTTTGCATTTTTTTTGCATTTTTTGTGTTTTTTTTTTGCTTTTTTTGCATTTTTTGTGGGTTTTTTTGCATTTTTTTTGCATTTTTTTGTGGGTTTTTTTGCATTTTTTTGCATTTTTTTTGCATTTTTTGTGGGTTTTTTTTGGATTTTTTTGTGTTTTTTTGCATTTTTTTGTGGGTTTTTTTGCATTTTTTTTGCATTTCTTGTAGGTTTTTTTGCATTTTTTTTGCATTTTTTTGCATTTTTTTGCATTTTTTGTGGGTTTTTTTGGATTTTTTAGTGTTTTTTTGCATTTTTTTGTCGGTTTTTTTGCATTTTTTTGTGTTTTTTTTGCATTTTTTTGCATTTTTTTTGCATTTTTTTGTGTTTTTTTTTGCATTTTTTTTGCATTTTTTTTGCATTTTTTGTGTTTTTTTTTGCTTTTTTTTGCATTTTTTTTGTGTTTTTTTGCATTTTTTGTCGGTTTTTTTGCATTTTTTTTGCATTTTTTGTGTGTTTTTTTGCATTTTTTTGTGGTTTTTTTGCATTTTTTGTGGGTTTTTTTGCATTTTTTTTGCATTTTTTGTGGGTTTTTTTGCATTTTTTTTGCATTTTTTGTGTTTTTTTTTTGCTTTTTTTTGCATTTTTTGTGGGTTTTTTTGCATTTTTTTTGCATTTTTTTGTGGGTTTTTTTGCATTTTTTTGCATTTTTTTTGCATTTTTTGTGGGTTTTTTTTGGATTTTTTTGTGTTTTTTTGCATTTTTTTGTGGGTTTTTTTGCATTTTTTTGTGGTTTTTTTGCATTTTTTTTGCATTTTTTGTGGTTTTTTTTGCATTTTTTTTGCATTTTTTGTGTTTTTTTTTTGCTTTTTTTTTGCATTTTTTGTGGGTTTTTTTGCATTTTTTTTGCATTTCTTGTAGGTTTTTTTGCATTTTTTTTGCATTTTTTTGCATTTTTTTGCATTTTTTGTGGGTTTTTTTGGATTTTTTAGTGTTTTTTTGCATTTTTTTGTCGGTTTTTTTGCATTTTTTTGTTTTTTTTGCATTTTTTTGCATTTTTTTTGCATTTTTTTGTGTTTTTTTTTGCATTTTTTTTGCATTTTTTTTGCATTTTTTGTGTTTTTTTTTGCTTTTTTTTGCATTTTTTTTGTGTTTTTTTGCATTTTTTTGTCGGTTTTTTTGCATTTTTTTTGCATTTTTTGTGGGTTTTTTTGCATTTTTTTGCATTTTTTGTGTTTTTTTTTGCTTTTTTTTTGCATTTTTTTTGTGTTTTTTTGCATTTTTTTGTCGGTTTTTTTGCATTTTTTTGTGTTTTTTTTGCATTTTTTTTGCATTTTTTGTGTTTTTTTTTGCATTTTTTTGCATTTTTTTTGCATTTTTTTGTGTTTTTTTTTGCATTTTTTTTGCATTTTTTGTGGGTTTTCTTGCATTTTTTTTTGCATTTTTTGTGGGTTTTTTTGCATTTTATTTGCATTTTTTTTTGCATTTTTTGTGGGTTTTTTTGCATTTTTTTTGCATTTTTTGTGGTTTTTTTTGCTTTTTTTTTTGCATTTTTTTTGTGTTTTTTTGCATTTTTTTGTCGGTTTTTTTGCATTTTTTTTGCATTTTTTGTGGTTTTTTTTGCATTTTTTTTGCATTTTTTGTGTTTTTTTTGCTTTTTTTTTGCATTTTTTTTGTGTTTTTTTGCATTTTTTTGTCGGTTTTTTAGCATTTTTTTGTGTTTTTTTTGCATTTTTTTTGCATTTTTTGTGTTTTTTTTTGCATTTTTTTTGCATTTTTTTTGCATTTTTTTGTGTTTTTTTTGCATTTTTTTTGCATTTTTTGTGGGTTTTCTTGCATTTTTTTTTTGCATTTTTTGTGGGTTTTTTTGCATTTTATTTGAATTTTTTTTTGCATTTTTTGTGGGTTTTTTTGCATTTTTTGTGGGTTTTTTTGCATTTTTTTTGCATTTTTTGTGTTTTTTTTTGCTTTTTTTTTTGCATTTTTTGTGGGTTTTTTTGCATTTTTTTGTGGTTTTTTTGCATTTTTTTTGCATTTTTTGTGTTTTTTTTTGCATTTTTTTGCATTTTTTTTGCATTTTTTGTGGGTTTTTTTGGATTTTTTTGTGTTTTTTTGCATTTTTTTGTGGGTTTTTTTGCATTTTTTTGTGGTTTTTTTGCATTTTTTTTGCATTTTTTGTGGGTTTTTTTGCATTTTTTTGCATTTTTTTGTAGGTTTTTTTGCATTTTTTTTGCATTTTTTTGCATTTTTTTTGCATTTTTTGTGGGTTTTTTTGGATTTTTTAGTGTTTTTTTGCATTTTTTTGTCGGTTTTTTTGCATTTTTTTGTGTTTTTTTTGCATTTTTTTTGCATTTTTTTTGCATTTTTTGTTTTTTTTTGCATTTTTTTTGCATTTTTTTTGCATTTTTTGTGGGTTTTTTTGCATTTTTTTTGCATTTTTTGTGTTTTTTTTTGCTTTTTTTTTGCATTTTTTTTGTGTTTTTTTGCATTTTTTTGTCGTTTTTTTTGCATTTTTTTTGCATTTTTTGTGGGTTTTTTTGCATTTTTTTTGCATTTTTTGTGGTTTTTTGTGGTTTTTTTTTGCATTTTTTTTGTGTTTTTTTGCATTTTTTTGTCGGTTTTTTTGCATTTTTTTGTGTTTTTTTTGCATTTTTTTGCATTTTTTGTGTTTTTTTTTGCATTTTTTTGCATTTTTTTGCATTTTTTTGTTTTTTTTTTGCATTTTTTTGCATTTTTTTTGCATTTTTTTGTGTTTTTTTTTGCATTTTTTTTGCATTTTTGTGGGTTTTCTTGCATTTTTTTTTTTGCATTTTTTGTGGGTTTTTTTGCATTTTATTTGCATTTTTTTTTGCATTTTTTGTGGGTTTTTTTGCATTTTTTGTGGGTTTTTTTGCATTTTTTTTGCATTTTTTGCATTTTTTTTTGCTTTTTTTTTTGCATTTTTTTGTGGGGTTTTTTTGCATTTTTTTGTGGGTTTTTTTGCATTTTTTTGCATTTTTTTGCATTTTTTTGTGGTTTTTTTTGCATTTTTTTGTGTTTTTTTTTGCATTTTTTTTGCATTTTTTTTGTGTTTTTTTGCATTTTTTTTGCATTTTTTTGTGTTTTTTTTTGCATTTTTTGTGGGTTTTTTTGCATTTTTTTTGCATTTTTTTTGCATTTTTTTTGCATTTTTTGTGGGTTTTTTTGCATTTTTTTTGCATTTTTTTGTGGGTTTTTTTGCATTTTTTTTTGCATTTTTTGTGTTTTTTTTTGCTTTTTTTTTTTGCATTTTTTGCATTTTTTTGCATTTTTTGTAGGTTTTTTTGCATTTTTTTTGCATTTTTTTGCATTTTTTTTGCATTTTTTGTGGGTTTTTTTGGATTTTTTAGTGTTTTTTTGCATTTTTTTGTCGGTTTTTTTGCATTTTTTTGCGTTTTTTTTGCATTTTTTTTGCATTTTTTTTGCATTTTTTGTGGGTTTTTTTGCATTTTTTTTGCATTTTTTGTGTTTTTTTTTGCTTTTTTTTTGCATTTTTTTTGTGTTTTTTTGCATTTTTTTGTCGTTTTTTTTGCATTTTTTTTGCATTTTTTGTGGGTTTTTTTGCATTTTTTTTGCATTTTTTGTGGTTTTTTTTGCTTTTTTTTTGCATTTTTTTTGTATTTTTTTGCATTTCTTTGTCGTTTTTTTTTGCATTTTTTTGTGTTTTTTTTGCATTTTTTGTGGGTTTTTTTGCATTTTTTATGGGTTTTTTTGCATTTTTTGTGGGTTTTTTTGCATTTTATTTGCATTTTTTTTTGCATTTTTTGTGGTTTTTTTTTGCATTTTTTTGTTTTTTTTTTGCATTTTTTTTGCATTTTTTTGTGTTTTTTTTTGCATTTTTTGTGGGTTTTTTTGCATTTTTTTTGCATTTTTTTTGCATTTTTTTTGCATTTTTTTTGCATTTTTTGTGGGTTTTTTGCATTTTTTTTGCATTTTTTTGTGTTTTTTTTTGCATTTTTTTGTGGGTTTTTTTGCATTTTTTTGCATTTTTTTTGTGGTTTTTTTTGCATTTTTTTGCATTTTTTTGTGTGTTTTTTTGCATTTTTTTTGCATTTTTTTTGCATTTTTTTTGCATTTTTTGTGGGTTTTTTTGCATTTTTTTTGCATTTTTTGTGTTTTTTTTTGCTTTTTTTTTGCATTTTTTTTGTGTTTTTTTGCATTTTTTTGTCGTTTTTTTTGCATTTTTTTTGCATTTTTTGTGGGTTTTTTTGCATTTTTTTTGCATTTTTTGTGGTTTTTTGTGGTTTTTTTTGCATTTTTTTTGTGTTTTTTTGCATTTTTTTGTCGGTTTTTTTGCATTTTTTTGTGTTTTTTTTGCATTTTTTTGCATTTTTTGTGTTTTTTTTTGCATTTTTTTGCATTTTTTTGCATTTTTTTGTTTTTTTTTTGCATTTTTTTGCATTTTTT
Source organism: Zingel zingel (assembly GCA_023566125.1). Classification (NCBI taxonomy): domain Eukaryota; kingdom Metazoa; phylum Chordata; class Actinopteri; order Perciformes; family Percidae; genus Zingel; species Zingel zingel. The sequence continues at coordinate 25,312 of JAKRKW010000266.1, forward strand.
TTGCATTTTTTTGTGTTTTTTTTTGCATTTTTTTTGCATTTTTTGTGGGTTTTCTTGCATTTTTTTTTTTGCATTTTTTGTGGGTTTTTTTGCATTTTATTTGCATTTTTTTTTGCATTTTTTGTGGGTTTTTTTGCATTTTTTGTGGGTTTTTTTGCATTTTTTTTGCATTTTTTGCATTTTTTTTTTGCTTTTTTTTTTGCATTTTTTTGTGGGGTTTTTTTGCATTTTTTTGTGGGTTTTTTTGCATTTTTTTGCATTTTTTTGCATTTTTTTGTGGTTTTTTTTGCATTTTTTTGTGTTTTTTTTTGCATTTTTTTTGCATTTTTTTTGTGTTTTTTTGCATTTTTTTTGCATTTTTTTGTGTTTTTTTTTGCATTTTTTGTGGGTTTTTTTGCATTTTTTTTGCATTTTTTTTGCATTTTTTTTGCATTTTTTGTGGGTTTTTTTGCATTTTTTTTGCATTTTTTTGTGGGTTTTTTTGCATTTTTTTTTGCATTTTTTGTGTTTTTTTTTGCTTTTTTTTTTTGCATTTTTTGCATTTTTTTGCATTTTTTGTAGGTTTTTTTGCATTTTTTTTGCATTTTTTTGCATTTTTTTTGCATTTTTTGTGGGTTTTTTTGGATTTTTTAGTGTTTTTTTGCATTTTTTTGTCGGTTTTTTTGCATTTTTTTGTGTTTTTTTTGCATTTTTTTTGCATTTTTTTTGCATTTTTTGTGGGTTTTTTTGCATTTTTTTTGCATTTTTTGTGTTTTTTTTTGCTTTTTTTTTGCATTTTTTTTGTGTTTTTTTGCATTTTTTTGTCGTTTTTTTTGCATTTTTTTTGCATTTTTTGTGGGTTTTTTTGCATTTTTTTTGCATTTTTTGTGGTTTTTTTTGCTTTTTTTTTGCATTTTTTTTGTATTTTTTTGCATTTCTTTGTCGTTTTTTTTGCATTTTTTTGTGTTTTTTTTGCATTTTTTGTGGGTTTTTTTGCATTTTTTATGGGTTTTTTTGCATTTTTTGTGGGTTTTTTTGCATTTTATTTGCATTTTTTTTTGCATTTTTTGTGGGTTTTTTTTGCATTTTTTTGTTTTTTTTTTGCATTTTTTTTGCATTTTTTTGTGTTTTTTTTTGCATTTTTTGTGGGTTTTTTTGCATTTTTTTTGCATTTTTTTTGCATTTTTTTTGCATTTTTTTTGCATTTTTTGTGGGTTTTTTGTGGTTTTTTTGCATTTTTTTGTGTTTTTTTTTGCATTTTTTTTGTGGGTTTTTTTGCATTTTTTTGCATTTTTTTTGTGGGTTTTTTTTGCATTTTTTTGCATTTTTTTGTGTGTTTTTTTGCATTTTTTTTGCATTTTTTTTGCATTTTTTTTGCATTTTTTTGTGGTTTTTTTGCATTTTTTTGTGTTTTTTTTTGCATTTTTTTTGCATTTTTTTTGTGGGTTTTTTTGCATTTTTTGTGGGGTTTTTTTGCATTTTTTTTGCATTTTTTTTGCATTTTTTTTGCATTTTTTGTGGGTTTTTTTGCATTTTTTGTGTTTTTTTTGCATTTTTTTGTGGGTTTTTTTGCATTTTTTTTTGCATTTTTTGTGGGTTTTTTTGCATTTTTTTGTGGGTTTTTTTGCATTTTTTGTGGGTTTTTTTGCATTTTTTTTGCATTTTTTTTGCATTTTTTTTGCAATTTTTGTGGGTTTTTTTGCATTTTTTTGTGTTTTTTTTGCATTTTTTTGTGGGTTTTTTTGCATTTTTTTTGCATTTTTTGTGGGTTTTTTTGCATTTTTTTGTGTTTTTTTTTGCATTTTTTTGTGTTTTTTTTTGCATTTTTTTTGCATTTTTTGTGGTTTTTTTTGCATTTTTTTTGCATTTTTTTTGCATTTTTTTTGCATTTTTTGTGTTTATTTTGCATTTTTTTTGCATTTTTTGTGTTTTTTTGCATTTTTTTGTGTTTTTTTTTGCATTTTTTTTTGCATTTTTTGTGGGTTTTTTTGCATTTTTTTTGCATTTTTTTGTGTTTTTTTTTGCATTTTTTTTGCATTTTTTTTTGTGTTTTTTTGCTTTTTTTTTTGCATTTTTTGTGGGTTTTTTTGCTTTTTTTTTGCATTTTTTTTTGCATTTTTTGTGGGTTTTTTTGCATTTTTTTGTGTTTTTTTTTTACATTTTTTTGTGGTTTTTTTTGCATTTTTTTTGCATTTTTTTTGCATTTTTTTTGCATTTTTTGTGGGTTTTTTTGCATTTTTTTGTGGTTTTTTTTGCATTTTTTTTTGCATTTTTTTGCATTTTTTTTGCATTTTTTGTGGGTTTTTTTGCATTTTTTTGCATTTTTTTTGTGTTTTTTTGCTTTTTTTTTTTCATTTTTTGTGGGTTTTTTTGCATTTTTTTTGCATTTTTTTTGCATTTTTTTTGCATTTTTTGTGGGTTTTTTTGCATTTTTTGTGGGTTTTTTTGCATTTTTTGTGGGTTTTTTTGCATTTTATTTGCATTTTTTTTTGCATTTTTTGTGGGTTTTTTTGCATTTTTTGTGGGTTTTTTTGCATTTTTTTTGCATTTTTTGCATTTTTTTTTGCTTTTTTTTTGCATTTTTTTGTGGGTTTTTTTTGCATTTTTTTGTGTTTTTTTGCATTTTTTGTGGGTTTTTTTGCATTTTTTTTGCATTTTTTTGTGGGTTTTTTTGCATTTTTTTTGCATTTTTTGTGGGTTTTTTTGGATTTTTTTGTGTTTTTTTGCATTTTTTTGTCGGTTTTTTTGCATTTTTTTGTGTTTTTTTTTGCATTTTTTTTTGCATTTTTTTTGCATTTTTTGTGTTTTTTTTTGCATTTTTTTTGCATTTTTTTTGCATTTTTTGTGGGGTTTTTTGCATTTTTTTTGCATTTTTTGGGGTTTTTTTTGCTTTTTTTTGCATTTTTTGTGGTTTTTTTTGCTTTTTTTTTGCATTTTTTGTGGGTTTTTTTGCATTTTTTTTGCATTTTTTGTGGGTTTTTTTGCATTTTTTTGCATTTTTTTGTGGGTTTTTTTGCATTTTTTTTGCATTTTTTGTGGGTTTTTTTGGATTTTTTTGTGTTTTTTTGCATTTTTTTGTCGGTTTTTTTGCATTTTTTTGTGTTTTTTTTGCATTTTTTTAGCATTTTTTGTGTTTTTTTTTGCATTTTTTTTGCATTTTTTTGTGTTTTTTTTTGCATTTTTTGTGGGTTTTTTTGCATTTTTTTTTGCATTTTTTAGCATTTTTTGTGGGTTTTTTCTGTTTATTTTGCATTTTTTTTGCATTTTTTTGCATTTTTTGTGTTTTTTTTGCATTTTTTTGTGTTTTTTTTGCATTTTTTTGTGGTTTTTTTTTTGCATTTTTTTGCATTTTTTTTGCATTTTTTTGTGGGTTTTTTTGCATTTTTCTTGCATTTTTTTTGCATTTTTTTGTGTTTTTTTTGCATTTTTTTTGCATTTTTTGTGGGTTTTCTTGCATTTTTTTTTTGCATTTTTTGTGGGTTTTTTTGCATTTTATTTGCATTTTTTTTTGCATTTTTTGTGGGTTTTTTTGCATTTTTTGTGGGTTTTTTTGCATTTTTTTTGCATTTTTTGTGTTTTTTTTGCTTTTTTTTTGCATTTTTTGTGGGTTTTTTTGCATTTTTTGTGGTTTTTTAACATTTTTTGTGGGTTTTTTTGCATTTTTTTTGCATTTTTTGTGTTTTTTTTGCTTTTTTTTTGCATTTTTTGTGGGTTTTTTTGCATTTTTTTTGCATTTTTTTTGGGTTTTTTTGCATTTTTTTTGCATTTTTTTGTGGGTTTTTTTGCATTTTTTTGCATTTTTTTTGCATTTTTTGTGGGTTTTTTTTGGATTTTTTTGTGTTTTTTTGCATTTTTTTGTGGGTTTTTTTGCATTTTTTTTGCATTTTTGTGTTTTTTTTTGCTTTTTTTTTGCATTTTTTGTGGGTTTTTTTTGCATTTTTTTGCATTTTTTTTGCATTTTTTGTGGGTTTTTTTGCATTTTTTTGCATTTTTTTTGTGTTTTTTTGCTTTTTTTTTTTGCATTTTTTGTGGGTTTTTTTGCATTTTTTTTGCATTTTTTTTGCATTTTTTTTGCATTTTTTGTGGGTTTTTTTGCATTTTTTGTGGGTTTTTTTGCATTTTTTGTGGGTTTTTTTGCATTTTATTTGCATTTTTTTTTGCATTTTTTGTGGGTTTTTTTGCATTTTTTGTGGGTTTTTTTGCATTTTTTTTGCATTTTTTGCATTTTTTTTTGCTTTTTTTTTGCATTTTTTTGTGGGGTTTTTTTGCATTTTTTTGTGTTTTTTTGCATTTTTTTGTCGGTTTTTTGCATTTTTTTGTGGTTTTTTTGCATTTTTTTTGCATTTTTTGCATTTTTTGTGGTTTTTTTTGCATTTTTTTGTGTTTTTTTTGCATTTTTTGTGGGTTTTTTTGCATTTTTTTTGCATTTTTTTTGCATTTTTTTTGCATTTTTTTTGCATTTTTTTTGTGTTTTTTTGCATTTTTTTTGCATTTTTTTTGCATTTTTTTGTGTTTTTTTTTTGCATTTTTTGTGGGTTTTTTTGCATTTTTTTTGCATTTTTTTTGCATTTTTTTTGCATTTTTTGTGGGTTTTTTTGCATTTTTTTGTGTTTTTTTTGCATTTTTTTGTGGGTTTTTTTGCATTTTTTTTTGCATTTTTTGTGGGTTTTTTTGCATTTTTTTGTGTTTTTTTTTGCATTTTTTTGTGTTTTTTTTTGCATTTTTTTTGCATTTTTTGTGGTTTTTTTTGCATTTTTTTTGCATTTTTTTTGCATTTTTTTTGCATTTTTTTTGCATTTTTTGTGTTTATTTTGCATTTTTTTTGCATTTTTTGTGTTTTTTTGCATTTTTTTGTGTTTTTTTGCTTTTTTTTTTTGCATTTTTTGTGGGGTTTTTTGCTTTTTTTTTTGCATTTTTTTGCATTTTTTGTGGGTTTTTTTGCATTTTTTTTGTGTTTTTTTTTCCATTTTTTGTGGTTTTTTTTGCATTTTTTTGCATTTTTTGTGGTTTTTTTTGCATTTTTTTGTGGTTTTTTTTGCATTTTTTTTGCATTTTTTTTTGCATTTTTTTGCATTTTTTTTTGCATTTTTTGTGGGTTTTTTTGCATTTTTTTGCATTTTTTTGTGTTTTTTTGCTTTTTTTTTTTGCATTTTTTGTGGGTTTTTTTGCATTTTTTTGTGGGTTTTTTTTGCATTTTTTTGCATTTTTTGTGGGTTTTTTTGCATTTTTTTGTGGGTTTTTTTGCATTTTTTTGCATTTTTTTTGCATTTTTTTTTGCATTTTTTGTGGGTTTTTTTTGCATTTTTTTGCATTTTTTTGCATTTTTTTTGCTTTTTTTTTGCATTTTTTGTGGGTTTTTTTGCATTTTTTTTGCATTTTTTTTTGCATTTTTTTTGCATTTTTTTGCATTTTTTTTGCATTTTTGTGCTTTTTTTTTGCATTTTTTGTGTTTTTTTTGCATTTTTTTGTGGGTTTTTTTGCATTTTTTTTTGCATTTTTTGTGTTTTTTTTTGCATTTTTTGTGTTTTTTTTTGCATTTTTTTGTGTTTTTTTTTTTTACATTTTTTGTGGTTTTTTTTTGCATTTTTTTTGCATTTTTTTGCATTTTTTTTGCATTTTTTTTGCATTTTTGTGCTTTTTTTTGCTTTTTTTTTTGCATTTTTTGTGGGTTTTTTTGCATTTTTTTTGCATTTTTTGTGGGTTTTTTTGCATTTTTTTTGCATTTTTTGTGGGTTTTTTTGCATTTTTTTTGCATTTTTTTGTGGGTTTTTTTGCATTTTTTTTGCATTTTTTGTGGGTTTTTTTGGATTTTTTTGTGTTTTTTTGCATTTTTTTGTCGGTTTTTTTGCATTTTTTTTGCATTTTTGTGGGTTTTTTTGGATTTTTTTGTGTTTTTTTGCATTTTTTTGTCGTTTTTTTTGCATTTTTTTTGCATTTTTTTTGCATTTTTTGTGGGTTTTTTTGCATTTTTTTTGCATTTTTTGGGGTTTTTTTTGCTTTTTTTTGCATTTTTTGTGGTTTTTTTTACTTTTTTTTTGCATTTTTTGTGGGTTTTTTTGCATTTTTTTTTGCATTTTTTGTGGGTTTTTTTGCATTTTTTTGCATTTTTTTGTGGGTTTTTTTGCAATTTTTTTGCATTTTTTGTGGGTTTTTTTGGATTTTTTTGTGTTTTTTTGCATTTTTTTGTCGGTTTTTTTGCATTTTTTTGTGTTTTTTTTGCATTTTTTTAGCATTTTTTGTGTTTTTTTTTGCATTTTTTTTGCATTTTTTTGTGTTTTTTTTTGCATTTTTTGTGGGTTTTTTTGCATTTTTTTTGCATTTTTTAGCATTTTTTGTGGGTTTTTTCTGTTTATTTTGCATTTTTTTTGCATTTTTTTGCATTTTTTGTGTTTTTTTTGCATTTTTTTGTGTTTTTTTTGCATTTTTTTGTGGGTTTTTTTTTGCATTTTTTTGCATTTTTTTTGCATTTTTTTGTGGGTTTTTTTGCATTTTTCTTGCATTTTTTTTTGCATTTTTTTGTGTTTTTTTTGCATTTTTTTTGCATTTTTTGTGGGTTTTCTTGCATTTTTTTTTTGCATTTTTTGTGGTTTTTTTTGCATTTTATTTGCATTTTTTTTTGCATTTTTTGTGGGTTTTTTTGCATTTTTTGTGGGTTTTTTTGCATTTTTTTGCATTTTTTGTGTTTTTTTTGCTTTTTTTTTGCATTTTTTGTGGGTTTTTTTGCATTTTTTGTGGTTTTTTAACATTTTTTGTGGGTTTTTTTGCATTTTTTTTGCATTTTTTGTGGTTTTTTTTGCTTTTTTTTTGCATTTTTTGTGGGTTTTTTTGCATTTTTTTGCATTTTTTTTGGGTTTTTTTGCATTTTTTTTGCATTTTTTTGTGGGTTTTTTTGCATTTTTTTGCATTTTTTTTGCATTTTTTGTGGGTTTTTTTTGGATTTTTTTGTGTTTTTTTGCATTTTTTTGTGGGTTTTTTTGCATTTTTTTGTGGTTTTTTTGCATTTTTTTTGCATTTTTTGTGGGTTTTTTTGCATTTTTTTTGCATTTTTTGTGTTTTTTTTTGCTTTTTTTTTGCATTTTTTGTGGGTTTTTTTGCATTTTTTTTGCATTTTTTTGTGGGTTTTTTTGTCATTTTTTAGCATTTTTTGTGGGTTTTTTCTGTTTATTTTGCATTTTTTTTGCATTTTTTTGCATTTTTTGTGTTTTTTTTGCATTTTTTTGTGTTTTTTTTGCATTTTTTTGTGGGTTTTTTTTTGCATTTTTTTGCATTTTTTTTGCATTTTTTTGTGGGTTTTTTTGCATTTTTCTTGCATTTTTTTTTGCATTTTTTTGTGTTTTTTTTGCATTTTTTTTGCATTTTTTGTGGGTTTTCTTGCATTTTTTTTTTGCATTTTTTGTGGTTTTTTTTGCATTTTTTTTGCTTTTTTTTTTGCATTTTTTGTGGGTTTTTTTGCATTTTTTTGTGGTTTTTTAACATTTTTTGTGGGTTTTTTTGCATTTTTTTTGCATTTTTTGTGTTTTTTTTTGCTTTTTTTTTGCATTTTTTGTGGGTTTTTTTGCATTTTTTTTGCATTTTTTTTGGGGTTTTTTGCATTTTTTTTGCATTTTTTGTGTTTTTTTTTGCATTTTTTGTGTTTTTTTTTGCATTTTTTTGTGTTTTTTTTTTTTACATTTTTTGTGGTTTTTTTTGCATTTTTTTTGCATTTTTTTGCATTTTTTTTGCATTTTTTTTGCATTTTTGTGCTTTTTTTTGCTTTTTTTTTTGCATTTTTGTGGGTTTTTTTGCATTTTTTTTGCATTTTTTGTGGGTTTTTTTGCATTTTTTTTGCATTTTTTGTGGGTTTTTTTGCATTTTTTTTGCATTTTTTTGTGGGTTTTTTTGCATTTTTTTTGCATTTTTTGTGGGTTTTTTTGGATTTTTTTGTGTTTTTTTGCATTTTTTTGTCGGTTTTTTTGCATTTTTTTTGCATTTTTGTGGGTTTTTTTGGATTTTTTTGTGTTTTTTTGCATTTTTTTGTCGTTTTTTTTGCATTTTTTTTGCATTTTTTTTGCATTTTTTGTGGGTTTTTTTGCATTTTTTTTGCATTTTTTGGGGTTTTTTTTGCTTTTTTTTGCATTTTTTGTGGTTTTTTTTGCTTTTTTTTTGCATTTTTTGTGGGTTTTTTTGCATTTTTTTTTGCATTTTTTGTGGGTTTTTTTGCATTTTTTTGCATTTTTTTGTGGGTTTTTTTGCATTTTTTTTGCATTTTTTGTGGGTTTTTTTGGATTTTTTTGTGTTTTTTTGCATTTTTTTGTCGGTTTTTTTGCATTTTTTTGTGTTTTTTTTGCATTTTTTTAGCATTTTTTGTGTTTTTTTTTGCATTTTTTTTGCATTTTTTTGTGTTTTTTTTTGCATTTTTTGTGGGTTTTTTTGCATTTTTTTTGCATTTTTTAGCATTTTTTGTGGGTTTTTTCTGTTTATTTTGCATTTTTTTTGCATTTTTTTGCATTTTTTGTGTTTTTTTTGCATTTTTTTGTGTTTTTTTTGCATTTTTTTGTGGGGTTTTTTTTGCATTTTTTTGCATTTTTTTTGCATTTTTTTGTGGGTTTTTTTGCATTTTTCTTGCATTTTTTTTTGCATTTTTTTGTGTTTTTTTTGCATTTTTTTTGCATTTTTTGTGGGTTTTCTTGCATTTTTTTTTTGCATTTTTTGTGGTTTTTTTTGCATTTTATTTGCATTTTTTTTTGCATTTTTTGTGGGTTTTTTTGCATTTTTTGTGGGTTTTTTTGCATTTTTTTGCATTTTTTGTGTTTTTTTTGCTTTTTTTTTGCATTTTTTGTGGGTTTTTTTGCATTTTTTGTGGTTTTTTAACATTTTTTTGTGGGTTTTTTTGCATTTTTTTTGCATTTTTTGTGGTTTTTTTTGCTTTTTTTTTGCATTTTTTGTGGGTTTTTTTGCATTTTTTTTGCATTTTTTTTGGGTTTTTTTGCATTTTTTTTGCATTTTTTTGTGGGTTTTTTTGCATTTTTTTGCATTTTTTTTGCATTTTTTGTGGGTTTTTTTTGGATTTTTTTGTGTTTTTTTGCATTTTTTTGTGGGTTTTTTTGCATTTTTTTGTGGTTTTTTTGCATTTTTTTTGCATTTTTTGTGGGTTTTTTTGCATTTTTTTTGCATTTTTTGTGTTTTTTTTTGCTTTTTTTTTGCATTTTTTGTGGGTTTTTTTGCATTTTTTTTGCATTTTTTTGTGGGTTTTTTTTGCATTTTTTAGCATTTTTTGTGGGTTTTTTCTGTTTATTTTGCATTTTTTTTGCATTTTTTTGCATTTTTTGTGTTTTTTTTGCATTTTTTTGTGTTTTTTTTGCATTTTTTTGTGGGTTTTTTTTTGCATTTTTTTGCATTTTTTTTGCATTTTTTTGTGGGTTTTTTTGCATTTTTCTTGCATTTTTTTTTGCATTTTTTTGTGTTTTTTTTGCATTTTTTTTGCATTTTTTGTGGGTTTTCTTGCATTTTTTTTTTGCATTTTTTGTGGTTTTTTTTGCATTTTTTTTGCTTTTTTTTTTGCATTTTTTGTGGGTTTTTTTGCATTTTTTTGTGGTTTTTTAACATTTTTTGTGGGTTTTTTTGCATTTTTTTTGCATTTTTTGTGTTTTTTTTTGCTTTTTTTTTGCATTTTTTGTGGGTTTTTTTGCATTTTTTTTGCATTTTTTTTGGGTTTTTTTGCATTTTTTTTGCATTTTTTTGTGGGTTTTTTTGCATTTTTTTTGCATTTTTTGTGGGTTTTTTTTGGATTTTTTTGTGTTTTTTTGCATTTTTTTGTGGGTTTTTTTGCATTTTTTTGTGGTTTTTTTGCATTTTTTTTGCATTTTTTTTGCATTTTTTGTGGGTTTTTTTGCATTTTTTTTGCATTTTTTGTGTTTTTTTTTGCTTTTTTTTTGCATTTTTTGTGGGTTTTTTTGCATTTTTTTTGCATTTTTTTGTGGGTTTTTTTTGCATTTTTTTGCATTTTTTTTGCATTTTTTGTGGGTTTTTTTGGATTTTTTTGTGTTTTTTTGCATTTTTTTGTGGGTTTTTTTGCATTTTTTGTGGTTTTTTTGCATTTTTTTTGCATTTTTTGTGGGTTTTTTTGCATTTTTTTTGCATTTTTTGTGTTTTTTTTTGCTTTTTTTTGCATTTTTTTTGTGTTTTTTTGCATTTTTTTGTCGTTTTTTTTGCATTTTTTTTGCATTTTTTGTGGGTTTTTTTGCATTTTTTTTGCATTTTTTGTGTTTTTTTTTGCTTTTTTTTTTGCATTTTTTTGTGTTTTTTTGCATTTTTTTGTCGGTTTTTTTGCATTTTTTTGTGTTTTTTTTGCATTTTTTTTGCATTTTTTGTGTTTTTTTTTGCATTTTTTTTGCATTTTTTTTGCATTTTTTTGTGTTTTTTTTTGCATTTTTTTTGCATTTTTTGTGGGTTTTCTTGCATTTTTTTTTGCATTTTTTGTGTTTTTTTTGCATTTTTTTTGCATTTTTTTTGCATTTTTTGTGTTTTTTTTTGCATTTTTTTTTGCATTTTTTTTGCATTTTTTGTGGGTTTTTTTGCATTTTTTTTGCATTTTTTGTGTTTTTTTTTGCTTTTTTTTGCATTTTTTGTGGTTTTTTTTGCTTTTTTTTTGCATTTTTTGTGGGTTTTTTTGCTTTTTTTTTGCATTTTTTGTGGTTTTTTTTGCATTTTATTTGCATTTTTTTTTGCATTTTTTGTGGGTTTTTTTGCATTTTTTGTGGGTTTTTTTGCATTTTTTTTGCATTTTTTGTGTTTTTTTTTGCTTTTTTTTTGCATTTTTTGTGGTTTTTTTTGCATTTTTTTGTGTTTTTTTTGCATTTTTTGTGGGTTTTCTTGCATTTTTTTTTTGCATTTTTTGTGGGTTTTTTTGCATTTTATTTGCATTTTTTTTTGCATTTTTTGTGGGTTTTTTTGCATTTTTTGTGGGTTTTTTTGCATTTTTTTTGCATTTTTAGCATTTTTTTTTTGCTTTTTTTTTGCATTTTTTTGTGGGGTTTTTTTGCATTTTTTTGTGTTTTTTTTTGCATTTTTTTGTGGGTTTTTTTGCATTTTTTTGCATTTTTTTTGTGGGTTTTTTTGCATTTTTTTGTGGGTTTTTTTGCATTTTTTTTGCATTTTTTGTGGGTTTTTTTGGATTTTTTTGTGTTTTTTTGCATTTTTTTGTCGGTTTTTTTGCATTTTTTTGTGTTTTTTTTGCATTTTTTTAGCATTTTTTGTGTTTTTTTTTGCATTTTTTTTGCATTTTTTTGTGTTTTTTTTTGCATTTTTTGTGGGTTTTTTTGCATTTTTTTTGCATTTTTTAGCATTTTTTGTGGGTTTTTTCTGTTTATTTTGCATTTTTTTTGCATTTTTTTGCATTTTTTGTGTTTTTTTTTGCATTTTTTTGTGTTTTTTTTGCATTTTTTTGTGGGGTTTTTTTTGCATTTTTTTGCATTTTTTTTGCATTTTTTTGTGGGTTTTTTTGCATTTTTCTTGCATTTTTTTTTGCATTTTTTTGTGTTTTTTTTTGCATTTTTTTTGCATTTTTTGTGGGTTTTCTTGCATTTTTTTTTTGCATTTTTTGTGGTTTTTTTTGCATTTTATTTGCATTTTTTTTTGCATTTTTTGTGGGTTTTTTTGCATTTTTTGTGGGTTTTTTTGCATTTTTTTGCATTTTTTGTGTTTTTTTTGCTTTTTTTTTGCATTTTTTGTGGGTTTTTTTGCATTTTTTGTGGTTTTTTAACATTTTTTTGTGGGTTTTTTTGCATTTTTTTTGCATTTTTTGTGGTTTTTTTTGCTTTTTTTTTGCATTTTTTGTGGGTTTTTTTGCATTTTTTTTGCATTTTTTTTGGGTTTTTTTGCATTTTTTTTGCATTTTTTTGTGGGTTTTTTTGCATTTTTTTGCATTTTTTTTGCATTTTTTGTGGGTTTTTTTTGGATTTTTTTGTGTTTTTTTGCATTTTTTTGTGGGTTTTTTTGCATTTTTTTGTGGTTTTTTTGCATTTTTTTTGCATTTTTTGTGGGTTTTTTTGCATTTTTTTTGCATTTTTTGTGTTTTTTTTTGCTTTTTTTTTGCATTTTTTGTGGGTTTTTTTGCATTTTTTTTGCATTTTTTTGTGGGTTTTTTTTGCATTTTTTAGCATTTTTTGTGGGTTTTTTCTGTTTATTTTGCATTTTTTTTGCATTTTTTTGCATTTTTTGTGTTTTTTTTGCATTTTTTTGTGTTTTTTTTGCATTTTTTTGTGGGTTTTTTTTTGCATTTTTTTGCATTTTTTTTGCATTTTTTTGTGGGTTTTTTTGCATTTTTCTTGCATTTTTTTTTGCATTTTTTTGTGTTTTTTTTGCATTTTTTTTGCATTTTTTGTGGGTTTTCTTGCATTTTTTTTTTGCATTTTTTGTGGTTTTTTTTGCATTTTTTTTGCTTTTTTTTTTGCATTTTTTGTGGGTTTTTTTTGCATTTTTTTGTGGTTTTTTAACATTTTTTGTGGGTTTTTTTGCATTTTTTTTGCATTTTTTGTGTTTTTTTTTGCTTTTTTTTTGCATTTTTTGTGGGTTTTTTTGCATTTTTTTTGCATTTTTTTTGGGTTTTTTTGCATTTTTTTTGCATTTTTTTGTGGGTTTTTTTGCATTTTTTTTGCATTTTTTGTGGGTTTTTTTTGGATTTTTTTGTGTTTTTTTGCATTTTTTTGTGGGTTTTTTTGCATTTTTTTGTGGTTTTTTTGCATTTTTTTTGCATTTTTTTTGCATTTTTTGTGGGTTTTTTTGCATTTTTTTTGCATTTTTTGTGTTTTTTTTTGCTTTTTTTTTGCATTTTTTGTGGGTTTTTTTGCATTTTTTTTGCAT
>JAKRKW010000267.1:0-38041 GCA_023566125.1 Zingel zingel
TTTTTGCATTTTTTTTTGCATTTTTTGTGGGTTTTTTTGCATTTTTTTTTGCATTTTTTGTTTTTTTTTGCATTTTTTTTTGCATTTTTTGTGTTTTTTTTTGCATTTTTTTTGCATTTTTGTTTGCATTTTTAGTGGGTTTTTTTGCATTTTTTTTACATTTTTTTTGCATTTTTTTTTTTTTTTTGCATTTTTTTTTGCATTTTTTGTGGGTTTTTTTGCATTTTTTTTTGCATTTTTTGTGGGTTTTTTTGCATTTTTTTTGCATTTTTTTTTGCATTTTTTGTGTTTTTTTTTGCATTTTTTTGCATTTTTTTTGCATTTTTTTGCATTTTTTTTGCATTTTTTTTGCATTTTTTTTGCATTTTTTTGCATTTTTTTTGCATTTTTTTTGCATTTTTTTTTGCATTTTTTTGCATTTTTTTGCATTTTTTTGTGTTTTTTTTGCATTTTTTTTTGCATTTTTTGTGGGGTTTTTTGCATTTTTTGTGGGTTTTTTTGCATTTTTTGTGGGTTTTTTTGCATTTTTTTTGCATTTTTTTTGTGTTTTTTTGCATTTTTTTTTTGCATTTTTTGTGGTTTTTTTTGCATTTTTGTTTGCATTTTTAGTGGGTTTTTTTTGCATTTTTTTGTTTTTTTTTGCATTTTTTTGTTTTTTTTTGCATTTTTAGTGGGTTTTTTTGCATTTTTTTTGCATTTTTTTTGCATTTTTTTTTGCATTTTTTGTGGGTTTTTTTGCATTTTTTTTTGCATTTTTTGTGGGTTTTTTTGCATTTTTTTTGCATTTTTTTGTGGGTTTTTTTGCATTTTTTTTGCATTTTTTTTGCATTTTTTTTGCATTTTTTTGTGTTTTTTTGCATTTTTTTTGTGCATTTTTTGTGGGTTTTTTTTTCATTTTTTTTTTCATTTTTTTTTCATTTTTTTTTCATTTTTTTTGCATTTTTTTGCATTTTTTGTGGGTTTTTTTGCATTTTTTTGTGTTTTTTTTTTTGCATTTTTTAGTTTTTTTTTGCATTTTTTTGTTTTTTTTTGCATTTTTAGTGGGTTTTTTTTGCATTTTTTTTGCATTTTTTTTGCATTTTTTTTGCATTTTTTGTTTTTTTTTGCATTTTTTTTTGCATTTTTTGTGGGTTTTTTTGCATTTTTTTTTGCATTTTTTGTGGGTTTTTTTGCATTTTTTTTGCATTTTTTTTGCATTTTTTGTTTTTTTTTGCATTTTTTTTTGCATTTTTTGTGGGTTTTTTTGCATTTTTTTTTGCATTTTTTGTGGTTTTTTTTGCATTTTTTTTGCATTTTTTTTTGCATTTTTTGTGGGTTTTTTTGCATTTTTTTTGCATTTTTTTTTTGCATTTTTTGTGGGTTTTTTTTGCATTTTTTTTGCATTTTTTTTGTGTTTTTTTGCATTTTTTTTTTGCATTTTTTGTGTTTTTTTTTGCATTTTTGTTTGCATTTTTAGTGGGTTTTTTTGCATTTTTTTTGCATTTTTTTTTGCATTTTTTGTGTTTTTTTTTGCATTTTTTTGTTTTTTTTTGCATTTTTAGGGGTTTTTTTTGCATTTTTTTTGCATTTTTTTTGCATTTTTTTTGCATTTTTTGTGTTTTTTTTGCATTTTTTTTGTATTTTTTTGTGGGTTTTTTTGCATTTTTTTGTGTTTTTTTTGCATTTTTTTTGCATTTTTTGTGTGTTTTTTTGCATTTATTTTGCATTTTTTTTTGAATTTTTGTGGTTTTTTTTGCATTTTTTTTTGCATTTTTTGTGTTTTTTTTTTTTGCATTTTTTTGCATTTTTTTTTGCATTTTTTTTGCATTTTTTTTGCATTTTTTTTTGCATTTTTTGTGGGTTTTTTTGCATTTTTTGTGGGTTTTTTTGCATTTTTTTTGCATTTTTTTTGTGTTTTTTTGCATTTTTTTTTTGCATTTTTTGTGTTTTTTTTTGCATTTTTGTTTGCATTTTTAGTGGGTTTTTTTGCATTTTTTTTGCATTTTTTTTTGCATTTTTTGTGTTTTTTTTGCATTTTTTTTGTTTTTTTTGCATTTTTAGGGGGTTTTTTTGCATTTTTTTTGCATTTTTTTTGCATTTTTTTTTGCATTTTTTTGTGTTTTTTTTGCATTTTTTTTTGCATTTTTTGTGTTTTTTTTTGCATTTTTTTGTTTTTTTTTGCATTTTTAGGGGTTTTTTTTGCATTTTTTTTGCATTTTTTTTGCATTTTTTTTGCATTTTTTTTGCATTTTTTGTGGGGTTTTTTGCATTTTTTTTGCATTTTTTGTGGGTTTTTTTGCATTTTTTTTTACATTTTTTTTTTGCATTTTTTGTGTTTTTTTTTGCATTTTTTTGTGGTTTTTTTTGCATTTTTTTGCATTTTTTTTGTGTTTTTTTGCATTTTTTTTTGCATTTTTTGTGGGTTTTTTTGCATTTTTTTTGCATTTTTTTTTGCATTTTTTGTGTTTTTTTTTGCATTTTTTTTGCATTTTTGTTTGCATTTTTAGTGGGTTTTTTTGCATTTTTTTTACATTTTTTTTGCATTTTTTTTTTTTTTTTGCATTTTTTTTTGCATTTTTTGTGGGTTTTTTTGCATTTTTTTTTGCATTTTTTGTGGGTTTTTTTGCATTTTTTTTGCATTTTTTTTTGCATTTTTTGTGTTTTTTTTTGCATTTTTTTGCATTTTTTTTGCATTTTTTTGCATTTTTTTTGCATTTTTTTTGCATTTTTTTTGCATTTTTTTGCATTTTTTTTGCATTTTTTTTGCATTTTTTTTTGCATTTTTTTGCATTTTTTTGCATTTTTTTGTGTTTTTTTTGCATTTTTTTTTGCATTTTTTGTGGGGTTTTTTGCATTTTTTGTGGGTTTTTTTGCATTTTTTGTGGGTTTTTTTGCATTTTTTTTGCATTTTTTTTGTGTTTTTTTGCATTTTTTTTTTGCATTTTTTGTGGTTTTTTTTGCATTTTTGTTTGCATTTTTAGTGGGTTTTTTTGCATTTTTTTGTTTTTTTTTGCATTTTTTTGCATTTTTAGTGGGTTTTTTTGCATTTTTTTTGCATTTTTTTTGCATTTTTTTTTGCATTTTTTGTGGGTTTTTTTGCATTTTTTTTTGCATTTTTTGTGGGTTTTTTTGCATTTTTTTTGCATTTTTTTTGCATTTTTTTGTGGGTTTTTTTGCATTTTTTTTGCATTTTTTTTGCATTTTTTTGTGTTTTTTTGCATTTTTTTTGTGCATTTTTTGTGGGTTTTTTTTTCATTTTTTTTTTCATTTTTTTTTCATTTTTTTTTCATTTTTTTTGCATTTTTTTGCATTTTTTGTGGGTTTTTTTGCATTTTTTTGTGTTTTTTTTTTTGCATTTTTTAGTTTTTTTTTGCATTTTTTTGTTTTTTTTTGCATTTTTAGTGGGTTTTTTTTGCATTTTTTTTGCATTTTTTTTGCATTTTTTTTGCATTTTTTGTTTTTTTTTGCATTTTTTTTTGCATTTTTTGTGGGTTTTTTTGCATTTTTTTTTGCATTTTTTGTGGGTTTTTTTGCATTTTTTTTGCATTTTTTTTGCATTTTTTGTTTTTTTTTGCATTTTTTTTTGCAT
This sequence comes from Zingel zingel, assembly GCA_023566125.1. Lineage (NCBI taxonomy): Eukaryota > Metazoa > Chordata > Actinopteri > Perciformes > Percidae > Zingel > Zingel zingel. The sequence goes on from JAKRKW010000267.1 coordinate 3,569, forward strand.
TTTTTGTGGGTTTTTTTGCATTTTTTTTTGCATTTTTTGTGGTTTTTTTTGCATTTTTTTTTGCATTTTTTGTGGGTTTTTTTGCATTTTTTTTGCATTTTTTTTTTGCATTTTTTGTGGGTTTTTTTTGCATTTTTTTTGCATTTTTTTTGTGTTTTTTTGCATTTTTTTTTTGCATTTTTTGTGTTTTTTTTGCATTTTTGTTTGCATTTTTAGTGGGTTTTTTTGCATTTTTTTTGCATTTTTTTTTGCATTTTTTGTGTTTTTTTTTGCATTTTTTTGTTTTTTTTTGCATTTTTAGGGGTTTTTTTTGCATTTTTTTTGCATTTTTTTTGCATTTTTTTTGCATTTTTTTGTGTTTTTTTTGCATTTTTTTTGTATTTTTTTGTGGGTTTTTTTGCATTTTTTTGTGTTTTTTTTGCATTTTTTTTGCATTTTTTGTGTGTTTTTTTGCATTTATTTTGCATTTTTTTTTGAATTTTTGTGGTTTTTTTTGCATTTTTTTTTGCATTTTTTGTGTTTTTTTTTTTTTGCATTTTTTTGCATTTTTTTTGCATTTTTTTTGCATTTTTTTTGCATTTTTTTTTGCATTTTTTGTGGGTTTTTTTGCATTTTTTGTGGGTTTTTTTGCATTTTTTTTGCATTTTTTTTGTGTTTTTTTGCATTTTTTTTTTGCATTTTTTGTGTTTTTTTTTGCATTTTTGTTTGCATTTTTAGTGGGTTTTTTTGCATTTTTTTTGCATTTTTTTTTGCATTTTTTTGCATTTTTTTTGTTTTTTTTGCATTTTTAGGGGGTTTTTTTGCATTTTTTTTGCATTTTTTTTGCATTTTTTTTTGCATTTTTTTGTGTTTTTTTTGCATTTTTTTTGCATTTTTTTGTGGGTTTTTTTGCATTTTTTTGTGGTTTTTTTGCATTTTTTTGTGTTTTTTTTTGCATTTTTTTTTGCATTTTTTGCATTTTTTGCATTTTTTTGTGTTTTTTTTGCATTTTTTTTGCATTTTTTTTTTGCATTTTTTGTGGGTTTTTTTGCATTTTTTTTTGCATTTTTTTTGCATTTTTTGTGGGGTTTTTTGCATTTTTTTGCATTTTTTGTGGGGTTTTTTGCATTTTTTTTGCATTTTTTGTGGGTTTTTTTGCATTTTTTTTTACATTTTTTTTTGCATTTTTTGTGTTTTTTTTTGCATTTTTTTGTGTTTTTTTTTTGCATTTTTTTGCATTTTTTTTGTTTTTTTGCATTTTTTTGCATTTTTTTTGCATTTTTTGTGGGTTTTTTTGCATTTTTTTTGCATTTTTTTTTGCATTTTTTTTTGCATTTTTTGTGTTTTTTTTTGCATTTTTTTTGCATTTTTGTTTGCATTTTTAGTGGGTTTTTTTGCATTTTTTGTGGGTTTTTTTGCATTTTTTTTTGCATTTTTTTTTGCATTTTTTGTGTTTTTTTTTGCATTTTTTGCATTTTTTTTTGCATTTTTTTGCATTTTTTTTGCATTTTTTTTGCATTTTTTTTTGCATTTTTTTGCATTTTTTTGCATTTTTTTGTGTTTTTTTTGCATTTTTTTTTGCATTTTTTGTGGGTTTTTTTGCATTTTTTGTGGGTTTTTTTGCATTTTTTTGTGGTTTTTTTTTTGCATTTTTTTGTGGTTTTTTTGCATTTTTTTTGCATTTTTTGTGTTTTTTTTTTTTTTGCATTTTTTTGTGTTTTTTTTGCATTTTTTTGCTTTTTTTTGCATTTTTTTTGCATTTTTTTTGCATTTTTTTTGCATTTTTTTTGCATTTTTTTTGCATTTTTTTTGCATTTTTTTTGCATTTTTTTTTTGCATTTTTTGTGGGTTTTTTTGCATTTTTTGTGGGTTTTTTTGCATTTTTTTTGCATTTTTTTTGTGTTTTTTTTTGCATTTTTTTGTGGGTTTTTTTGCATTTTTTTTTGCATTTTTTTGTGTTTTTTTGCATTTTTTTTGCATTTTTTGTGGGTTTTTTTGCAATTTTTTTGCATTTTTTTTTGCATTTTTTATGGGTTTTTTGCATTTTTTTTGCATTTTTTGTGGATTTTTTTGCAATTTTTTTGCATTTTTTTTTGCATTTTTTGTGGGTTTTTTTTGCATTTTTTTGTGTTTTTTTTTTGCATTTTTTTTGCATTTTTTTGCATTTTTTTTGCATTTTTTTTGCATTTTTTTTGCATTTTTTTGTGGGTTTTTTTGCATTTTGTTGTGTTTTTTTTGCATTTTTTTTGCATTTTTTTGTGGGTTTTTTTGCATTTTTTTTGCATTTTTTTTGCATTTTTTTTGCATTTTTTTGTGTTTTTTTGCATTTTTTTTGTGCATTTTTTGTGGGGTTTTTTTGCATTTTTTTTTTCATTTTTTTTTCATTTTTTTTTCATTTTCTTTTGCATTTTTTTGCATTTTTTGTGGGTTTTTTTGCATTTTTTTGTGTTTTTTTTTTTTTGCATTTTTTTGTTTTTTTTTGCATTTTTTTGTTTTTTTTTGCATTTTTAGTGGTTTTTTTTGCATTTTTTTGGCATTTTTTTTGCATTTTTTTTTGCATTTTTTGTGGGTTTTTTTGCATTTTTTTGTTTTTTTTTTTTGCATTTTTTTGTGTTTTTTTTGCATTTTTTTTGCATTTTTTGTGTTTTTTTTTTTTTGCATTCTTTTGTGTTTTTTTTTGCATTTTTTTGCTTTTTTTTTGCATTTTTTTTGCATTTTTTTTGCATTTTTTTGCTTTTTTTTTGCATTTTTTTTGCATTTTTTGTGGGTTTTTTTGCATTTTTTTGCATTTTTTTGTGTTTTTTTGCATTTTTTTTTTGCATTTTTAGTGTTTTTTTTTGCATTTTTGTTTGCATTTTTAGTGGGTTTTTTTTGCATTTTTTTTGCATTTTTTGTGTTTTTTTTGCATTTTTTGTGGGTTTTTTGCATTTTTTTTTGCATTTTTTGTGTTTTTTTTTTGCATTTTTTTTGCATTTTTTTTGCATTTTTTTGCATTTTTTTTGCATTTTTTTGCATTTTTTTGCATTTTTTTTGCATTTTTTGTGGGTTTTTTTGCATTTTTTTTGCATTTTTTTTTGCATTTTTTGTGTTTTTTTTGCATTTTTTTGCATTTTTTTGTGGGTTTTTTTGCATTTTTTTAGCATTTTTTTTTGCATTTTTTGTGTTTTTTTTTGCATTTTTTTGTGTTTTTTTTGCATTTTTTTGTGTTTTTTTTGCATTTTTTTTGCATTTTTTGTGGGTTTTTTTGCATTTTTTTTTTGCATTTTTTTTTGCATTTTTTGTGGGGTTTTTTGCATTTTTTTTGCATTTTTTTTTTGCATTTTTTGTGGGTTTTTTTGCATTTTTTTTTACATTTTTTTTTGCATTTTTTGTGGGTTTTTTTGCATTTTTTTGTGGTTTTTTTTGCATTTTTTTGTGTTTTTTTTGCATTTTTTGTGGTTTTTTTTGCATTTTTTTTGCATTTTTTTGTGTTTTTTTTGCCTTTTTTTTGTATTTTTTGTGGGTCTTTTTGCATTTTTTTGCATTTTTTTTTGCATTTTTTGTGGTTTTTTTGCATTTTTTGTGGGTTTTTTTGCATTTTTTTAGCATTTTTTTTTGCATTTTTTGTGTTTTTTTTTGCATTTTTTTGTGTTTTTTTTGCATTTTTTTGTGTTTTTTTTGCATTTTTTTTGCATTTTTTTTGCATTTTTTTTGCATTTTTTGTGGGTTTTTTTGCATTTTTTTTTGCATTTTTTTTTTGCATTTTTTGTGGGGTTTTTTGCATTTTTTTTGCATTTTTTTTTGCATTTTTTGTGGGTTTTTTTGCATTTTTTTTTACATTTTTTTTTGCATTTTTTGTGGGTTTTTTTGCATTTTTTTGTGGTTTTTTTTGCATTTTTTTGTGGTTTTTTTGCATTTTTTGTGGTTTTTTTTGCATTTTTTTTGCATTTTTTTGTGTTTTTTTTGCATTTTTTTTGTATTTTTTGTGGGTCTTTTTGCATTTTTTTGCATTTTTTTTTGCATTTTTTGTGTTTTTTTTTTTTTTGCATTTTTTTGCATTTTTTTTGCATTTTTTTTTGCATTTTTTGTGGGTTTTTTTGCATTTTTTTTTACATTTTTTTTTGCATTTTTTGTGGGTTTTTTTGCATTTGTTTGTGGTTTTTTTTGCATTTTTTTGTGTTTTTTTTGCATTTTTTGTGGTTTTTTTTGCATTTTTTTTGCATTTTTTTGTGTTTTTTTTGCATTTTTTTTGTATTTTTTGTGGGTCTTTTTGCATTTTTTTGCATTTTTTTTTGCATTTTTTGTGGTTTTTTTGCATTTTTTTTTGCATTTTTTGTGGGTTTTTTTGCATTTTTTGTGGGTTTTTTTGCATTTTTTTTGCATTTTTTTTGTGTTTTTTTGCATTTTTTTTTTGCATTTTTTGTGTTTTTTTTTGCATTTTTGTTTGCATTTTTAGTGGGTTTTTTTGCATTTTTTTTGCATTTTTTTTTGCATTTTTTGTGTTTTTTTTGCATTTTTTTGTTTTTTTTTGCATTTTTAGGGGTTTTTTTTGCATTTTTTTTGCATTTTTTTTGCATTTTTTTTGCATTTTTTTGCGTTTTTTTTGCATTTTTTTTTGCATTTTTTGTGGGTTTTTTTGCATTTTTTGTGGGTTTTTTTGCATTTTTTTTGCATTTTTTAGCATTTTTTTTTTGCATTTTTTGTGTTTTTTTTTGCATTTTTGTTTGCATTTTTAGTGGGTTTTTTTGCATTTTTTTGCATTTTTTTTGCATTTTTTGTGTTTTTTTTTGCATTTTTTTGTTTTTTTTGCATTTTTAGGGTTTTTTTTTGCATTTTTTTTGCATTTTTTTTGCATTTTTTTGTGTTTTTTTTGCATTTTTTTTGCATTTTTTTGTGGGTTTTTTTGCATTTTTTTGTGGTTTTTTTGCATTTTTTTGTGTTTTTTTTGCATTTTTTTTGCATTTTTTGTGGTTTTTTTGCATTTTTTTTGCATTTTTTGTGTTTGTTTTTTTTTTGCATTTTTTTGTGTTTTTTTTGCATTTTTTTGCATTTTTTTTGCATTTTTTTTGCATTTTTTTTGCATTTTTTTTGCATTTTTTTTTGCATTTTTTGTGGGTTTTTTTGCATTTTTTGTGGGTTTTTTTGCATTTTTTTGCATTTTTTTTGCATTTTTTAGCATTTTTTTTTTGCATTTTTTGTGTTTTTTTTTGCATTTTTGTTTGCATTTTTAGTGGGTTTTTTTGCATTTTTTTGCATTTTTTTTGCATTTTTTGTGTTTTTTTTTGCATTTTTTTGTTTTTTTTGCATTTTTAGGGGGTTTTTTTGCATTTTTTTTGCATTTTTTTTGCATTTTTTTGTGTTTTTTTTGCATTTTTTTTGCATTTTTTTGTGGGTTTTTTTGCATTTTTTTGTGGTTTTTTTGCATTTTTTTGTGTTTTTTTTGCATTTTTTTTTGCATTTTTTGTGGTTTTTTTGCATTTTTTTTTGCATTTTTTGTGTTTTTTTTTTTTTTGCATTTTTTTGTGTTTTTTTTGCATTTTTTTGCATTTTTTTTGCATTTTTTTTGCATTTTTTTTTGCATTTTTTGTGGGTTTTTTTGCATTTTTTGTGGGTTTTTTTGCATTTTTTTTGCATTTTTTTTGTGTTTTTTTGCATTTTTTTTTTGCATTTTTTGTGTTTTTTTTTGCATTTTTGTTTGCATTTTTAGTGGGTTTTTTTGCATTTTTTTTGCATTTTTTTTTGCATTTTTTGTGTTTTTTTTGCATTTTTTTGTTTTTTTTTGCATTTTTAGGGTTTTTTTTGCATTTTTTTTGCATTTTTTTTGCATTTTTTTTGTATTTTTTGTGGGTCTTTTTGCATTTTTTTGCATTTTTTTTTGCATTTTTTGTGGTTTTTTTGCATTTTTTTTGCATTTTTTTTGCATTTTTTTTGCATTTTTTTTTGCATTTTTTGTGGGTTTTTTTGCATTTTTTGTGGGTTTTTTTGCATTTTTTTTGCATTTTTTGTGTGTTTTTTTGCATTTTTTTGCATTTTTTTTTGCATTTTTTGTGGTTTTTTTTGCATTTTTTTTGCATTTTTTGTGTTTTTTTTTTTTTGCATTTTTTTGTGTTTTTTTTTGCATTTTTTTGCATTTTTTTTGCATTTTTTTTGCATTTTTTTTGCATTTTTTTTGCATTTTTTTTGCATTTTTTGTGGGTTTTTTTGCATTTTTTGTGGGTTTTTTTGCATTTTTTTTGCATTTTTTTTGTGTTTTTTAGCATTTTTTTTTGCATTTTTTGTGTTTTTTTTTGCATTTTTGTTTGCATTTTTAGTGGGTTTTTTTGCATTTTTTTTGCATTTTTTTTTGCATTTTTTGTGTTTTTTTTTGCATTTTTTTGTTTTTTTTGCATTTTTAGGGGGTTTTTTTGCATTTTTTTTGCATTTTTTTTGCATTTTTTTGTGTTTTTTTTGCATTTTTTTGCATTTTTTTGTGGGTTTTTTTGCATTTTTTTGTGGTTTTTTTGCATTTTTTTGTGTTTTTTTTGCATTTTTTTTTGCATTTTTTGTGTTTTTTTTTGCATTTTTTTGCATTTTTTTTTGCATTTTTTTGCATTTTTTTGCATTTTTTTGCATTTTTTTGCATTTTTTTTGCATTTTTTTTGCATTTTTTTTTGCATTTTTTTGCATTTTTTTGCATTTTTTTGTGTTTTTTTTGCATAATTTTTTGCATTTTTTGTGGGTTTTTTTGCATTTTTTGTGGGTTTTTTTGCATTTTTTTGTGGGTTTTTTTTGCATTTTTTTTGCATTTTTTTTGCATTTTTTGTGGTTTTTTTTTTTTGCATTTTTTTGTGTTTTTTTTGCATTTTTTTGCATTTTTTTGCATTTTTTTTGCATTTTTTGTGGGTTTTTTTGCATTTTTTTTGCATTTTTTTTTGCATTTTTTGTGTTTTTTTTGCATTTTTTTTGCATTTTTTTGAGGGTTTTTTTGCTTTTTTTTTGCATTTTTTTTTGCATTTTTTGTGTTTTTTTTGCATTTTTTTGTGTTTTTTTTGCATTTTTTTTGCATTTTTTTGCATTTTTTGTGGGTTTTTTTGCATTTTTTTTTTGCATTTTTTTTTTTGCATTTTTTTGTGGGTTTTTTTGCATTTTTTTGTGTTTTTTTTGCATTTTTTGTGGTTTTTTTTGCATTTTTTTGCATTTTTTTTTGCATTTTTTGTGGTTTTTTTGCATTTTTTGTGGGTTTTTTTGCATTTTTTTGCATTTTTTTGTGTTTTTTTGCATTTTTTTTTTGCATTTTTAGTGTTTTTTTTTGCATTTTTGTTTGCATTTTTTGTGGGTTTTTTTGCATTTTTTTTTGCATTTTTTGTGGTTTTTTTTGCATTTTTTTTGCATTTTTTTTGCATTTTTTTTGCATTTTTTTGCATTTTTTTGCATTTTTTTTGCAATTTTTGTGGGTTTTTTTGCATTTTTTTTGCATTTTTTTTTGCATTTTTTGTGTTTTTTTTGCATTTTTTTGCATTTTTTTGTGGGTTTTTTTGCATTTTTTTAGCATTTTTTTTTTGCCGTTTTTGTGTTTTTTTTTGCATTTTTTTGTGTTTTTTTTGCATTTTTTTGTGTTTTTTTTGCATTTTTTTTGCATTTTTTTTGCATTTTTTGTGGGTTTTTTTGCATTTTTTTTTTGCATTTTTTTTTTGCATTTTTTGTGGGGTTTTTTGCATTTTTTTTGCATTTTTTTTTTTGCATTTTTTGTGGGTTTTTTTGCATTTTTTTTTACATTTTTTTTTGCATTTTTTGTGGGTTTTTTTGCATTTTTTTGTGTGTTTTTTTGCATTTTTTTGTGTTTTTTTTGCATTTTTTGTGGTTTTTTTTGCATTTTTTTTGCATTTTTTTGTGTTTTTTTTGCATTTTTTTTGTATTTTTTGTGGGTCTTTTTGCATTTTTTTGCATTTTTTTTTGCATTTTTTGTGGTTTTTTTGCATTTTTTGTGGGTTTTTTTGCATTTTTTTAGCATTTTTTTTTGCATTTTTTGTGTTTTTTTTTGCATTTTTTTGTTTTTTTTGCATTTTTTTGTGTTTTTTTTGCATTTTTTTTGCATTTTTTTTGCATTTTTTGTGGGTTTTTTTGCATTTTTTTTTTGCATTTTTTTTTTGCATTTTTTGTGGGGTTTTTTGCATTTTTTTTGCATTTTTTTTTTGCATTTTTTGTGGGTTTTTTTGCATTTTTTTTTACATTTTTTTTGCATTTTTTGTGGGTTTTTTTGCATTTTTTTGTGGTTTTTTTTGCATTTTTTTGTGTTTTTTTTGCATTTTTTGTGTTTTTTTTTGCATTTTTTTGCATTTTTTTGTGTTTTTTTTGCATTTTTTTTGTATTTTTTGTGGGTCTTTTTGCATTTTTTTGCATTTTTTTTTGCATTTTTTGTGGTTTTTTTGCTTTTTTTTTTGCATTTTTTGTGTTTTTTTTTTTTTGCATTTTTTTGCATTTTTTTTGCATTTTTTTTTGCATTTTTTGTGGGTTTTTTTGCATTTTTTGTGGGTTTTTTTGCATTTTTTTTGCATTTTTTTTGTGTTTTTTTGCATTTTTTTTTTGCATTTTTTGTGTTTTTTTTTGCATTTTTGTTTGCATTTTTAGTGGGTTTTTTTGCATTTTTTTTGCATTTTTTTTTGCATTTTTTGTGTTTTTTTTGCATTTTTTTGTTTTTTTTTGCATTTTTAGGGGTTTTTTTTGCATTTTTTTTGCATTTCTTTTGCATTTTTTTTGCATTTTTTTGCGTTTTTTTTGCATTTTTTTTTGCATTTTTTTGTGTTTTTTTTGCATTTTTTGTGGTTTTTTTTGCATTTTTTTTGCATTTTTTTGTGTTTTTTTTGCATTTTTTTTGCATTTTTTGTGGTTTTTTTTGCATTTTTTTTTGCATTTTTTGTGTTTTTTTTTGCATTTTTTTTTGCATTTTTTGTGTTTTTTTTTTTTGCATTTTTTTGTGTTTTTTTTGCATTTTTTTGCATTTTTTTTGCATTTTTTGTGGGTTTTTTTGCATTTTTTGTGGGTTTTTTTGCATTTTTTTTTGCATTTTTTGTGGGTTTTTTTGCATTTTTTGTGGGTTTTTTTGCATTTTTTTTGCATTTTTTTTGTGTTTTTTAGCATTTTTTTTTTGCATTTTTTGTGTTTTTTTTTGCATTTTTGTTTGCATTTTTAGTGGGTTTTTTTGCATTTTTTTGCATTTTTTTTGCATTTTTTGTGTTTTTTTTTGCATTTTTTTGTTTTTTTTGCATTTTTAGGGGGTTTTTTTGCATTTTTTTTGCATTTTTTTTTGCATTTTTTTGTGTTTTTTTTGCATTTTTTTTGCATTTTTTTGTGGGTTTTTTTGCATTTTTTTGTGGTTTTTTTGCATTTTTTTGTGTTTTTTTTGCATTTTTTTTGCATTTTTTGTGGTTTTTTTGCATTTTTTTTTGCATTTTTTGTGTTTTTTTTTTTTTTGCATTTTTTTGTGTTTTTTTTGCATTTTTTTGCATTTTTTTTGCATTTTTTTTGCATTTTTTTGCATTTTTTTTGCATTTTTTTTTGCATTTTTTGTGGTTTTTTTTGCATTTTTTGTGGGTTTTTTTGCATTTTTTTTGCATTTTTTTTGTGTTTTTTTGCATTTTTTTTTTGCATTTTTTGTGTTTTTTTTTGCATTTTTGTTTGCATTTTTAGTGGGTTTTTTTTGCATTTTTTTTGCATTTTTTTTTGCATTTTTTGTGTTTTTTTTGCATTTTTTTGTTTTTTTTTGCATTTTTAGGGTTTTTTTTGCATTTTTTTTGCATTTTTTTTGCATTTTTTTTGCATTTTTTTTGTATTTTTTGTGGGTTTTTTTGCATTTTTTTTGCATTTTTTTTGCATTTTTTTGCGTTTTTTTTGCATTTTTTTTTGCATTTTTTTGTGGGTTTTTTTTGCATTTTTTTGTGTTTTTTTTGCATTTTTTGTGGTTTTTTTTGCATTTTTTTTGCATTTTTTTGTGTTTTTTTTTGCATTTTTTTTGCATTTTTTGTGTGTTTTTTTGCATTTTTTTTGCATTTTTTTTTGCATTTTTTGTGGGTTTTTTTGCATTTTTTTTGCATTTTTTGTGTTTTTTTTTTTTTGCATTTTTTTGTGTTTTTTTTTGCATTTTTTTGCATTTTTTTTGCATTTTTTTTGCATTTTTTTTGCATTTTTTTTGCATTTTTTTTGCATTTTTTGTGGGTTTTTTGCATTTTTTGTGGGTTTTTTTGCATTTTTTTTGCATTTTTTTTGTGTTTTTTAGCATTTTTTTTTTGCATTTTTTGTGGTTTTTTTTGCATTTTTGTTTGCATTTTTAGTGGGTTTTTTTGCATTTTTTTTGCATTTTTTTTTGCATTTTTTGTGTTTTTTTTGCATTTTTTTGTTTTTTTTTGCATTTTTAGGGGGTTTTTTTGCATTTTTTTTGCATTTTTTTTGCATTTTTTTTGCATTTTTTTGTGTTTTTTTTGCATTTTTTTGCATTTTTTTGTGGTTTTTTTGCATTTTTTTGTGGTTTTTTTGCATTTTTTTGTGTTTTTTTTGCATTTTTTTTTGCATTTTTTGTGTTTTTTTTTGCATTTTTTTTGCATTTTTTTGCATTTTTTTTGCATTTTTTTTGCATTTTTTTTTGCATTTTTTTGCATTTTTTTGCATTTTTTTGTGTTTTTTTTGCATAATTTTTTGCATTTTTTGTGGGTTTTTTTGCATTTTTTGTGGGTTTCTTTGCATTTTTTTGTGGGTTTTTTTTGCATTTTTTTGTGTTTTTTTTGCATTTTTTTTGCATTTTTTGTGTTTTTTTTTTTTTTGCATTTTTTTGTGTTTTTTTTGCATTTTTTTGCATTTTTTTGCATTTTTTTTGCATTTTTTGTGGGTTTTTTTGCATTTTTTTTGCATTTTTTTTTGCATTTTTTGTGTTTTTTTTGCATTTTTTTTGCATTTTTTTGAGGGTTTTTTTGCTTTTTTTTGCATTTTTTTTTGCATTTTTTGTGTTTTTTTTGCATTTTTTTGTGTTTTTTTTTGCATTTTTTTTGCATTTTTTTTGCATTTTTTGTGGGTTTTTTTGCATTTTTTTTTTGCATTTTTTTTTTGCATTTTTTTGTGGTTTTTTTTGCATTTTTTTGTGTTTTTTTTGCATTTTTTGTGGTTTTTTTTGCATTTTTTTTGCATTTTTTTGTGTTTTTTTTGCATTTTTTTTGCATTTTTTGTGGGTTTTTTTGCATTTTTTTGCATTTTTTTTTGCATTTTTTGTGGTTTTTTTGCATTTTTTTTTGCATTTTTTGTGTTTTTTTTTTTTTGCATTTTTTTGTGTTTTTTTTGCATTTTTTTGCATTTTTTTTGCATTTTTTTTTGCATTTTTTTGTGTTTTTTTTGCATTTTTTTTGCATTTTTTGTGTTTTTTTGCATTTTTTTGCATTTTTTTTGCATTTTTTTGTGTTTTTTTTGCATTTTTTTTGCATTTTTTGTGTGTTTTTTTGCATTTTTTTGCATTTTTTTTTGCATTTTTTGTGTTTTTTTTTGCATTTTTTTTGCATTTTTTGTGTTTTTTTTTTTTGCATTTTTTTGTGTTTTTTTTTGCATTTTTTTGCATTTTTTTTGCATTTTTTTAGCATTTTTTTTGTGTTTTTTAGCATTTTTTTTTTGCATTTTTTGTGTTTTTTTTTGCATTTTTGTTTGCATTTTTAGTGGGTTTTTTTGCATTTTTTTTGCATTTTTTTTTGCATTTTTTGTGTTTTTTTTTGCATTTTTTTGTTTTTTTTGCATTTTTAGGGGTTTTTTTTGCATTTTTTTTGCATTTTTTTTGCATTTTTTTTGCATTTTTTTGTGGTTTTTTTGCATTTTTTTTGCATTTTTTTGTGGGTTTTTTTGCATTTTTTTGTGGTTTTTTTTGCATTTTTTTGTGTTTTTTTTGCATTTTTTTTTGCATTTTTTGTGGTTTTTTTTGCATTTTTTTTTTACATTTTTTTTTGCATTTTTTGTGGGTTTTTTTGCATTTTTTTGTGGTTTTTTTTGCATTTTTTTGTGTTTTTTTTGCATTTTTTGTGGTTTTTTTTGCATTTTTTTGTGTTTTTTTTGCATTTTTTTTGCATTTTTTGTGGGTTTTTTTGCATTTTTTTGCATTTTTTTTTGCATTTTTTGTGGTTTTTTTGCATTTTTTTTTGCATTTTTTGTGTTTTTTTTTTTTTGCATTTTTTTGTGTTTTTTTTTGCATTTTTTTGCATTTTTTTTGCATTTTTTTTGCATTTTTTTTGCATTTTTTTTTGCATTTTTTTTTGCATTTTTTGTGGGTTTTTTTGCATTTTTTGTGGGTTTTTTTGCATTTTTTTTGCATTTTTTTTGTGTTTTTTTGCATTTTTTTTTTGCATTTTTTGTGTTTTTTTTTGCATTTTTGTTTGCATTTTTAGTGGTTTTTTTTGCATTTTTTTTGCATTTTTTTTTGCATTTTTTGTGTTTTTTTTTGCATTTTTTTGTTTTTTTTTGCATTTTTAGGGGTTTTTTTTGCATTTTTTTGTGTTTTTTTTGCATTTTTTGTGGTTTTTTTGCATTTTTTTGTGTTTTTTTTGCATTTTTTTGTGTTTTTTTTGCATAATTTTTTGCATTTTTTGTGGGTTTTTTTGCATTTTTTGTGGGTTTCTTTGCATTTTTTTGTGGGTTTTTTTTTGCATTTTTTTGTGTTTTTTTTGCATTTTTTTTGCATTTTTTGTGTTTTTTTTTTTTTTGCATTTTTTTGTGTTTTTTTTGCATTTTTTTGCATTTTTTTGCATTTTTTTTGCATTTTTTGTGGGTTTTTTTGCATTTTTTTTGCATTTTTTTTTGCATTTTTTGTGTTTTTTTTGCATTTTTTTTGCATTTTTTTGAGGGTTTTTTTGCTTTTTTTTGCATTTTTTTTTGCATTTTTTGTGTTTTTTTTGCATTTTTTTGTGTTTTTTTTGCATTTTTTTTGCATTTTTTTTGCATTTTTTGTGGGTTTTTTTGCATTTTTTTTTTGCATTTTTTTTTTGCATTTTTTTGTGGTTTTTTTTGCATTTTTTTGTGTTTTTTTTGCATTTTTTGTGGTTTTTTTTGCATTTTTTTTGCATTTTTTTGTGTTTTTTTTGCATTTTTTTTGCATTTTTTGTGGGTTTTTTTGCATTTTTTTGCATTTTTTTTTGCATTTTTTGTGGTTTTTTTGCATTTTTTTTTGCATTTTTTGTGTTTTTTTTTTTTTGCATTTTTTTGTGTTTTTTTTGCATTTTTTTGCATTTTTTTTGCATTTTTTTTTGCATTTTTTTGTGTTTTTTTTGCATTTTTTTTGCATTTTTTGTGTTTTTTTGCATTTTTTTGCATTTTTTTTGCATTTTTTTGTGTTTTTTTTGCATTTTTTTTGCATTTTTTGTGTGTTTTTTTGCATTTTTTTGCATTTTTTTTTGCATTTTTTGTGTTTTTTTTTGCATTTTTTTTGCATTTTTTGTGTTTTTTTTTTTTGCATTTTTTTGTGTTTTTTTTTGCATTTTTTTGCATTTTTTTTGCATTTTTTTAGCATTTTTTTTGTGTTTTTTAGCATTTTTTTTTTGCATTTTTTGTGTTTTTTTTTGCATTTTTGTTTGCATTTTTAGTGGGTTTTTTTGCATTTTTTTTGCATTTTTTTTTGCATTTTTTGTGTTTTTTTTTGCATTTTTTTGTTTTTTTTGCATTTTTAGGGGTTTTTTTTGCATTTTTTTTGCATTTTTTTTGCATTTTTTTTGCATTTTTTTGTGGTTTTTTTGCATTTTTTTTGCATTTTTTTGTGGGTTTTTTTGCATTTTTTTGTGGTTTTTTTGCATTTTTTTGTGTTTTTTTTGCATTTTTTTTTGCATTTTTTGTGGTTTTTTTTGCATTTTTTTTTTACATTTTTTTTTGCATTTTTTGTGGGTTTTTTTGCATTTTTTTGTGGTTTTTTTTGCATTTTTTTGTGTTTTTTTTGCATTTTTTGTGGTTTTTTTTGCATTTTTTTGTGTTTTTTTTGCATTTTTTTTGCATTTTTTGTGGGTTTTTTTGCATTTTTTTGCATTTTTTTTTGCATTTTTTGTGGTTTTTTTGCATTTTTTTTTGCATTTTTTGTGTTTTTTTTTTTTTGCATTTTTTTGTGTTTTTTTTGCATTTTTTTGCATTTTTTTTGCATTTTTTTTGCATTTTTTTTGCATTTTTTTTTGCATTTTTTTTTGCATTTTTTGTGGGTTTTTTTGCATTTTTTGTGGGTTTTTTTGCATTTTTTTTGCATTTTTTTTGTGTTTTTTTGCATTTTTTTTTTGCATTTTTTGTGTTTTTTTTTGCATTTTTGTTTGCATTTTTAGTGGTTTTTTTTGCATTTTTTTTGCATTTTTTTTTGCATTTTTTGTGTTTTTTTTTGCATTTTTTTGTTTTTTTTTGCATTTTTAGGGGTTTTTTTTGCATTTTTTTGTGTTTTTTTTGCATTTTTTGTGGTTTTTTTGCATTTTTTTGTGTTTTTTTGCATTTTTTTTGCATTTTTTGTGTGTTTTTTTGCATTTTTTTTGCATTTTTTTTTGCATTTTTTGTGGTTTTTTTTGCATTTTTTTTTGCATTTTTTGTGTTTTTTTTTTTTTTGCATTTTTTTGTGTTTTTTTTGCATTTTTTTGCATTTTTTTTGCATTTTTTTTGCATTTTTTTTGCATTTTTTTTGCATTTTTTTTTGCATTTTTTGTGGGTTTTTTTGCATTTTTTGTGGGTTTTTTTGCATTTTTTTTGCATTTTTTTTGTGTTTTTTTGCATTTTTTGTTTGCATTTTTAGTGGGTTTTTTTGCATTTTTTTTGCATTTTTTTTTGCATTTTTTGTGTTTTTTTTTGCATTTTTTTGTTTTTTTTTGCATTTTTAGGGGTTTTTTTTACATTTTTTTTGCATTTTTTTTGCATTTTTTTTGCATTTTTTTGTGGGTTTTTTTGCATTTTTTTGTGGTTTTTTTGCATTTTTTTGTGTTTTTTTTGCATTTTTTTTGCATTTTTTTCATTTTTTTTTGCATTTTTTTTGCATTTTTTGTGGGTTTTTTTGCATTTTTTTTTGCATTTTTTTTGCATTTTTTGTGGGGTTTTTTGCATTTTTTTTGCATTTTTTGTGGGGTTTTTTGCATTTTTTTTGCATTTTTTGTGGGTTTTTTTGCATTTTTTTTTACATTTTTTTTGCATTTTTTGTGTTTTTTTTTTGCATTTTTTTGCATTTTTTTTTTGTTTTTTTGCATTTTTTTGCATTTTTTTTTTGCATTTTTTGTGGGTTTTTTTGCATTTTTTTTTACATTTTTTTTTGCATTTTTTGTGTTTTTTTTGCATTTTTTTGTGGTTTTTTTTGCATTTTTTTGCATTTTTTTGTGTTTTTTTGCATTTTTTTGCATTTTTTTTTGCATTTTTTGTGGTTTTTTTTGCATTTTTTTTTGCATTTTTTGTGGGTTTTTTTGCATTTTTTTTGCATTTTTTTTTGCATTTTTTTTGCATTTTTTTTTGCATTTTTTTGCATTTTTTTGCATTTTTTTGCATTTTTTTGTGTTTTTTTGCATAATTTTTTGCATTTTTTGTGGGTTTTTTTGCATTTTTTGTGGGTTTTTTTGCATTTTTTTGTGGTTTTTTTTTTGCATTTTTTTGTGTTTTTTTTGCATTTTTTTTGCATTTTTTGTGTTTTTTTTTTTTTGCATTTTTTTGTGTTTTTTTTGCATTTTTTTGCTTTTTTTTGCATTTTTTTTGCATTTTTTTTGCCTTTTTTTGCATTCTTTTTTGCATTTTTTGTGGGTTTTTTTGCATTTTTTGTGGGTTTTTTTGCATTTTTTTTGCATTTTTTTTGTGTTTTTTTGCATTTTTTTTTGCATTTTTTGTGTTTTTTTTTGCATTTTTGTTTGCATTTTTAGTGGGTTTTTTTTGCATTTTTTTGTTTTTTTTTGCATTTTTTTGTTTTTTTTTGCATTTTAGTGGGTTTTTTTGCATTTTTTTTTGCATTTTTTTTGCATTTTTTGTTTTTTTTTGCATTTTTTTTTGCATTTTTTGTGGGTTTTTTTGCATTTTTTTTTGCATTTTTTGTGGGTTTTTTTGCATTTTTTTTGCATTTTTTTTGCATTTTTTTTTTTTGCATTTTTGTGCTTTTTTTTGCATTTTTTTTGTGTTTTTTTTTTGCATTTTTTTGTGGGTTTTTTTGCATTTTTTTTGCATTTTTTTGTGTTTTTTTTGCATTTTTTTTGCATTTTTTGTGGGTTTTTTTGCAATTTTTTTGCATTTTTTTTTGCATTTTTTGTGGGTTTTTTGCATTTTTTTTGCATTTTTTGTGGGTTTTTTGCAATTTTTTTGCATTTTTTTTTGCATTTTTTGTGGGTTTTTTTGCATTTTTTTGTGTTTTTTTTTTGCATTTTTTTTTGCATTTTTTTGCATTTTTTTTGCATTTTTTTTGCATTTTTTTGTGGGTTTTTTTGCAGTTTTTTTGCATTTTTTTTTGCATTTTTTTTGCATTTTTTTGTGTTTTTTTGCATTTTTTTTGTGCATTTTTTGTGGGTTTTTTTTGCATTTTTTTTTTCATTTTTTTTTCATTTTTTTTTCATTTTTTTTGCATTTTTTTGCATTTTTTGTGGGTTTTTTTGCATTTTTTTGTGTTTTTTTTTTGCATTTTTTTGTTTTTTTTTGCATTTTTTTGTTTTTTTTTGCATTTTTAGTGGTTTTTTTTGCATTTTTTTTGCATTTTTTTTGCATTTTTTGTTTTTTTTTTGCATTTTTTTTTGCATTTTTTGTGTTTTTTTTGCATTTTTTTTGCATTTTTTTGTGGGTTTTTTTGCATTTTTTTATGCATTTTTTTGCATTTTTTTGCATTTTTTTGTGTTTTTTTTGCATTTTTTTTTGCATTTTTTGTGGGTTTCTTTGCATTTTTTTTGCATTTTTTTTTGCATTTTTTTGTGTTTTTTTTGCATTTTTTTTGCATTTTTTGTGTTTTTTTTTTTTTTGCATTCTTTTGTGTTTTTTTTGCATTTTTTTGCTTTTTTTTTGCATTTTTTTTGCATTTTTTTTGCATTTTTTTTGCATTTTTTTTTTTGCATTTTTTGTGGGTTTTTTTGCATTTTTTGTGGGTTTTTTTGCATTTTTTTTGCATTTTTTATGTGTTTTTTTTGCATTTTTTTTTTGCATTTTTTTTGTTTTTTTTTGCATTTTTGTTTGCATTTTTAGTGGGTTTTTTTTGCATTTTTTTTTGCATTTTTTGTGTTTTTTTTTGCATTTTTTGTGGGTTTTTTGCATTTTTTTTGCATTTTTTTTTTTTTTGCATTTTTTTTTCATTTTTTGTGGGGTTTTTTGCATTTTTTTTTGCATTTTTTGTGGGTTTTTTTGCATTTTTTTTGCATTTTTTTTTGCATTTTTTGTGTTTTTTTTTTGCATTTTTTTTTGCATTTTTTTTGCATTTTTTTGCATTTTTTTTGCATTTTTTTGCATTTTTTTGTTTTTTTTTGCATTTTTTGTGGGTTTTTTTTGCATTTTTTTTGCATTTTTTTTGCATTTTTTGTTTTTTTTTGCATTTTTTTTTGCATTTTTTGTGGTTTTTTTTGCATTTTTTTTGCATTTTTTTGTGGGTTTTTTTGCATTTTTTTATGCATTTTTTTGCATTTTTTTGCATTTTTTTGTGTTTTTTTTGCATTTTTTTTTGCATTTTTTGTGGGTTTCTTTGCATTTTTTTTGCATTTTTTTTTGCATTTTTTGTGGGTTTTTTTGCATTTTTTTGTGTTTTTTTTTTTTGCATTTTTTTGTGTTTTTTTTGCATTTTTTTTTGCATTTTTTGTGTTTTTTTTTTTTGCATTCTTTTGTGTTTTTTTTGCATTTTTTTGCTTTTTTTTTGCATTTTTTTTGCATTTTTTTTTTTGCATTTTTTGTGGGTTTTTTTGCATTTTTTGTGGGTTTTTTTGCATTTTTTTTGCATTTTTTTTGTGTTTTTTTGCATTTTTTTTTTGCATTTTTTTTGTTTTTTTTTGCATTTTTGTTTGCATTTTTAGTGGGTTTTTTTTTGCATTTTTTTTGCATTTTTTGTGTTTTTTTTGCATTTTTTGTGGGTTTTTTGCATTTTTTTTGCATTTTTTTTTTTTTTGCATTTTTTTTTCATTTTTTGTGGGGTTTTTTGCATTTTTTTTTGCATTTTTGTGGGTTTTTTTGCATTTTTTTTGCATTTTTTTTTGCATTTTTTGTGTTTTTTTTTTGCATTTTTTTTTGCATTTTTTTTTGCATTTTTTTTGCATTTTTTTTGCATTTTTTTTGCATTTTTTTGCATTTTTTTGCATTTTTTTTGCATTTTTTTTGCATTTTTTTTGCATTTTTTTGCCTTTTTTTTGCATTTTTTTTTGCATTTTTTGTGTTTTTTTTGCATTTTTTTTGCATTTTTTTGTGGGTTTTTTTGCATTTTTTTTGCATTTTTTTTTGCATTTTTTGTGGGTTTTTTTGCATTTTTTTTGCATTTTTTTTGCATTTTTTTTTTTGCATTTTTGTGCTTTTTTTTTGCATTTTTTTTGTGTTTTTTTTTTGCATTTTTTTGTGGGTTTTTTTGCATTTTTTTTGCATTTTTTTTTTTGCATTTTTTTGTGGGTTTTTTTTGCATTTTTTTGTGTTTTTTTTTTGCATTTTTTTGTGGGTTTTTTTGCATTTTTTTGCATTTTTTTTGCATTTTTTGTGGGTTTTTTTGCATTTTTTTTGCATTTTTTTTGCATTTTTTTTTTTGCATTTTTGTGCTTTTTTTTGCATTTTTTTGTGTTTTTTTTGCATTTTTTTAGCATTTTTTGTGGGTTTTTTTGCAATTTTTTTGCATTTTTTTTTGCATTTTTTGTGGGTTTTTTGCATTTTTTTTGCATTTTTTGTGGGTTTTTTGCAATTTTTTTGCATTTTTTTTTTGCATTTTTTTTGCATTTTTTTTGCATTTTTTTTGCATTTTTTTTGCATTTTTTTTTTTGCATTTTTGTGCTTTTTTTTTGCATTTTTTTTGTGTTTTTTTTTTGCATTTTTTTGTGGGTTTTTTTGCATTTTTTTTGCATTTTTTTTTTTGCATTTTTTTGTGGGTTTTTTTGCATTTTTTTGTGTTTTTTTTTTGCATTTTTTTGTGGGTTTTTTTGCATTTTTTTGCATTTTTTTTGCATTTTTTGTGGGTTTTTTTGCATTTTTTTTGCATTTTTTTTGCATTTTTTTTTTTGCATTTTTGTGCTTTTTTTTGCATTTTTTTGTGTTTTTTTTGCATTTTTTTAGCATTTTTTGTGGGTTTTTTTGCAATTTTTTTGCATTTTTTTTTGCATTTTTTGTGGGTTTTTTGCATTTTTTTTGCATTTTTTGTGGGTTTTTTGCAATTTTTTTGCATTTTTTTTTGCATTTTTTGTGGGGTTTTTTGCATTTTTTTGTGTTTTTTTTTTGCATTTTTTTTGCATTTTTTTGCATTTTTTTTGCATTTTTTTTGCATTTTTTTTGCATTTTTTGTGGGTTTTTTTGCATTTTGTTGTGTTTTTTTTTGCATTTTTTTTGCATTTTTTTGTGGGTTTTTTTGCATTTTTTTTGCATTTTTTTTGCATTTTTTTGTTTTTTTTTGCATTTTTAGTGGGTTTTTTTGCATTTTTTTTGCATTTTTTTTGCATTTTTTGTTTTTTTTTGAATTTTTTTTTGCATTTTTTGTGTTTTTTTTTGCATTTTTTTTGCATTTTTTTGTGGGTTTTTTTGCATTTTTTTTTGCATTTTTTTGCATTTTTTTGCATTTTTTTGTGTTTTTTTGCATTTTTTTTTGCATTTTTTGTGGGTTTTTTTGCATTTTTTTTGCATTTTTTTGCATTTTTTGTGGGTTTTTTTGCATTTTTTGTGTTTTTTTTTTTGCATTTTTTTGTGTTTTTTTTGCATTTTTTTTGCATTTTTTGTGTTTTTTTTTTTTTGCATTCTTTTGTGTTTTTTTTGCATTTTTTTGCTTTTTTTTTGCATTTTTTTTGCATTTTTTTTGCATTTTTTTTGCATTTTTTTTGCATTTTTTTTTTGCATTTTTTGTGGGTTTTTTTGCATTTTTTGTGGGTTTTTTTGCATTTTTTTGTGTTTTTTTGCATTTTTTTTTGCATTTTTTGTGTTTTTTTTTGCATTTTTGTTTGCATTTTTAGTGGGGTTTTTTTGCATTTTTTTTGCATTTTTTTTTTGCATTTTTTGTGGTTTTTTTTGCATTTTTTTTTACATTTTTTTTTGCATTTTTTGTGGGTTTTTTTGCATTTTTTTTTGCATTTTTTGTGTTTTTTTTTTGCATTTTTTTTTGCATTTTTTTTGCATTTTTTTTGCATTTTTTTTTGCATTTTTTTGCATTTTTTTGCATTTTTTTTGCATTTTTTGTGGGTTTTTTTGCATTTTTTTTGCATTTTTTTTTGCATTTTTTGTGTTTTTTTTGCATTTTTTTTGCATTTTTTTGTGGGTTTTTTTGCATTTTTTTTGCATTTTTTTTTGCATTTTTTGTGTTTTTTTTGCATTTTTTTGTGATTTTTTTGCATTTTTTTTGCATTTTTTTTGCATTTTTTGTGGGTTTTTTTGCATTTTTTTTTTGCATTTTTTTTTGCATTTTTTGTGGGGTTTTTTGCATTTTTTTTGCATTTTTTTTTTGCATTTTTTGTGGGTTTTTTTGCATTTTTTTGTGGTTTTTTTTGCATTTTTTTGTGTTTTTTTTGCATTTTTTGTGGGTTTTTTTGCATTTTTTTTGCATTTTTTTGTGTTTTTTTTGCATTTTTTTTGCATTTTTTGTGGGGTTTTTTGCATTTTTTTGCATTTTTTTTTGCATTTTTTGTGGTTTTTTTGCATTTTTTTTTGCATTTTTTGCATTTTTTTTTTTTTGCATTTTTTTGTGTTTTTTTTGCATTTTTTTGCATTTTTTTTGCATTTTTTTTGCATTTTTTTTGCATTTTTTTTGCATTTTTTTTTGCATTTTTTGTGGGTTTTTTTGCATTTTTTGTGGGTTTTTTTGCATTTTTTTTGCATTTTTTTTGCATTTTTTGTTTTTTTTTTTGCATTTTTTTTGCATTTTTTTTGCATTTTTTTTGCATTTTTTTTTGCATTTTTTGTGGGTTTTTTTGCATTTTTTGTGGGTTTTTTTGCATTTTTTTTGCATTTTTTTTGCATTTTTTGTGTTTTTTTTTGCATTTTTTTTGCATTTTTTTGTGGGTTTTTTTGCATTTTTTTTTGCATTTTTTTGCATTTTTTTGCATTTTTTTGTGTTTTTTTTGCATTTTTTTTTGCATTTTTTGTGGGGTTTTTTGCATTTTTTTTGCATTTTTTTGCATTTTTTGTGGGTTTTTTTGCATTTTTTTGTGTTTTTTTTTTTTGCATTTTTTTGTGTTTTTTTTGCATTTTTTTTGCATTTTTTGTGTTTTTTTTTTTTTGCATTCTTTTGTGTTTTTTTTGCATTTTTTTGCATTTTTTTTGCATTTTTTTTGCATTTTTTTTGCATTTTTTTTGCATTTTTTTTTGCATTTTTTGTGGGTTTTTTTGCATTTTTTTGTGTTTTTTTGCATTTTTTTTTGCATTTTTTGTGTTTTTTTTTGCATTTTTGTTTGCATTTTTAGTGGGGTTTTTTTGCATTTTTTTTGCATTTTTTGTGTTTTTTTTTCATTTTTTGTGGGTTTTTTGCATTTTTTTTGCATTTTTTTTTTTTTTGCATTTTTTTTGCATTTTTTGTGGGGTTTTTTGCATTTTTTTTTGCATTTTTTGTGGGTTTTTTTGCATTTTTTTTGCATTTTTTTTGCATTTTTTGTGTTTTTTTTTGCATTTTTTTTGCATTTTTTTTGCATTTTTTGTGGGTTTTTTTGCATTTCTTTTGCATTTTTTTTTGCATTTTTTTTGTTTTTTTTGCATTTTTTTTGCATTTTTTTTTGCATTTTTTGTGTTTTTTTTTGCATTTTTTTGTGGTTTTTTTGCATTTTTTTTGCATTTTTTTTGCATTTTTTGTGTGTTTTTTTGCATTTTTTTTTTGCATTTTTTTTTTGCATTTTTTGTGGGGTTTTTTGCATTTTTTTTGCATTTTTTTTTGCATTTTTTGTGGTTTTTTTTGCATTTTTTTTTACATTTTTTTTTGCATTTTTTGTGGGTTTTTTTGCATTTTTTTTGCATTTTTTTTTGCATTTTTTGTGGTTTTTTTTGCATTTTTTTTTACATTTTTTTTTGCATTTTTTGTGGGTTTTTTTGCATTTTTTTTGCATTTTTTTGTGTTTTTTTTGCATTTTTTTTTGCATTTTTTGTGGGTTTTTTTGCATTTTTTTTGCATTTTTTTTTTTGCATTTTTGTGCTTTTTTTTTGCATTTTTTTTGTGTTTTTTTTTTGCATTTTTTTGTGGGTTTTTTTGCATTTTTTTTGCATTTTTTTTTTTGCATTTTTTTGTGGGTTTTTTTGCATTTTTTTGTGTTTTTTTTTTGCATTTTTTTGTGGGTTTTTTTGCATTTTTTTGCATTTTTTTTGCATTTTTTGTGGGTTTTTTTGCATTTTTTTTGCATTTTTTTTGCATTTTTTTTTTTGCATTTTTGTGCTTTTTTTTGCATTTTTTTGTGTTTTTTTTGCATTTTTTTAGCATTTTTTGTGGGTTTTTTTGCAATTTTTTTGCATTTTTTTTTGCATTTTTTGTGGGTTTTTTGCATTTTTTTTGCATTTTTTGTGGGTTTTTTGCAATTTTTTGTGTTTTTTTTTTGCATTTTTTTTGCATTTTTGTGCTTTTTTTTGCATTTTTTTGTGTTTTTTTTGCATTTTTTTAGCATTTTTTGTGGGTTTTTTTGCAATTTTTTTGCATTTTTTTTGCATTTTTTGTGGGGTTTTTTGCATTTTTTTGTGTTTTTTTTTTGCATTTTTTTTGCATTTTTTTGCATTTTTTTTGCATTTTTTTTGCATTTTTTTTGCATTTTTTGTGGGTTTTTTTGCATTTTGTTGTGTTTTTTTTTGCATTTTTTTTGCATTTTTTTGTGGGTTTTTTTGCATTTTTTTTGCATTTTTTTTGCATTTTTTTGTTTTTTTTTTGCATTTTTAGTGGGTTTTTTTGCATTTTTTTTGCATTTTTTTTGCATTTTTTGTTTTTTTTTGAATTTTTTTTTGCATTTTTTGTGTTTTTTTTTGCATTTTTTTTGCATTTTTTTGTGGGTTTTTTTGCATTTTTTTTTGCATTTTTTTGCATTTTTTCTCATTTTTTTGTGTTTTTTTTGCATTTTTTTTTGCATTTTTTGTGGGTTTTTTTGCATTTTTTTTGCATTTTTTTGCATTTTTTGTGGGTTTTTTTGCATTTTTTGTGTTTTTTTTTTTTGCATTTTTTTGTGTTTTTTTTGCATTTTTTTTGCATTTTTTGTGTTTTTTTTTTTTTGCATTCTTTTGTGTTTTTTTTGCATTTTTTTGCTTTTTTTTTGCATTTTTTTTGCATTTTTTTTGCATTTTTTTTGCATTTTTTTTGCATTTTTTTTTTGCATTTTTTGTGGGTTTTTTTGCATTTTTTGTGGGTTTTTTTGCATTTTTTTGTGTTTTTTTTGCATTTTTTTTTGCATTTTTTGTGTTTTTTTTTGCATTTTTGTTTGCATTTTTAGTGGGGTTTTTTTGCATTTTTTTTGCATTTTTTTTGCATTTTTTTTTTGCATTTTTTGTGGTTTTTTTTGCATTTTTTTTTACATTTTTTTTTGCATTTTTTGTGGGTTTTTTTGCATTTTTTTTTACATTTTTTTTTGCATTTTTTTGTGGTTTTTTTTGCATTTTTTTGTGTTTTTTTTGCATTTTTTGTGGGTTTTTTTGCATTTTTTTTGCATTTTTTTGTGTTTTTTTTGCATTTTTTTTGCATTTTTTGTGGGGTTTTTTGCATTTTTTTGCATTTTTTTTTGCATTTTTTGTGGTTTTTTTGCATTTTTTTTTGCATTTTTTGCATTTTTTTTTTTTTGCATTTTTTTGTGTTTTTTTTGCATTTTTTTGCATTTTTTTTGCATTTTTTTTTGCATTTTTTTTGCATTTTTTTTGCATTTTTTTTTGCATTTTTTGTGGGTTTTTTTGCATTTTTTGTGGGTTTTTTTGCATTTTTTTTGCATTTTTTTTGCATTTTTTGTTTTTTTTTTTGCATTTTTTTGCATTTTTTTTGCATTTTTTTTGCATTTTTTTTTGCATTTTTTGTGGGTTTTTTTGCATTTTTTGTGGGTTTTTTTGCATTTTTTTTGCATTTTTTTTGCATTTTTTGTGTTTTTTTTTGCATTTTTTTTGCATTTTTTTGTGGGTTTTTTTGCATTTTTTTTTGCATTTTTTTGCATTTTTTTGCATTTTTTTGTGTTTTTTTTGCATTTTTTTTTGCATTTTTTGTGGGGTTTTTTGCATTTTTTTTGCATTTTTTTGCATTTTTTGTGGGTTTTTTTGCATTTTTTTGTGTTTTTTTTTTTTGCATTTTTTTGTGTTTTTTTTGCATTTTTTTTGCATTTTTTGTGTTTTTTTTTTTTTGCATTCTTTTGTGTTTTTTTTGCATTTTTTTGCTTTTTTTTTGCATTTTT
The DNA here is from genome assembly GCA_023566125.1 of Zingel zingel. Classification (NCBI taxonomy): domain Eukaryota; kingdom Metazoa; phylum Chordata; class Actinopteri; order Perciformes; family Percidae; genus Zingel; species Zingel zingel. The sequence continues at coordinate 27,985 of JAKRKW010000267.1, forward strand.
TTTGCATTTTTTTTGCATTTTTTTTGCATTTTTTTTTTGCATTTTTTGTGGGTTTTTTTGCATTTTTTTGTGTTTTTTTGCATTTTTTTTTGCATTTTTTGTGTTTTTTTTTGCATTTTTGTTTGCATTTTTAGTGGGGTTTTTTTGCATTTTTTTTGCATTTTTTGTGTTTTTTTTTCATTTTTTGTGGGTTTTTTGCATTTTTTTTGCATTTTTTTTTTTTTTGCATTTTTTTTGCATTTTTTGTGGGGTTTTTTGCATTTTTTTTTGCATTTTTTGTGGGTTTTTTTGCATTTTTTTTGCATTTTTTTTGCATTTTTTGTGTTTTTTTTTGCATTTTTTTTGCATTTTTTTTGCATTTTTTGTGGGTTTTTTTGCATTTCTTTTGCATTTTTTTTTGCATTTTTTTTGTTTTTTTTGCATTTTTTTTGCATTTTTTGTGGGTTTTTTTGCATTTTTTTTGCATTTTTTTTTGCATTTTTTGTGTTTTTTTTGCATTTTTTTGTGGTTTTTTTGCATTTTTTTTGCATTTTTTTTGCATTTTTTGTGGGTTTTTTTGCATTTTTTTTTTGCATTTTTTTTTTGCATTTTTTGTGGGGTTTTTTGCATTTTTTTTGCATTTTTTTTTTGCATTTTTTGTGGTTTTTTTTGCATTTTTTTTTACATTTTTTTTTGCATTTTTTGTGGGTTTTTTTGCATTTTTTTTGCATTTTTTTTTGCATTTTTTGTGGTTTTTTTTGCATTTTTTTTTACATTTTTTTTTGCATTTTTTGTGGGTTTTTTTGCATTTTTTTTGCATTTTTTTGTGTTTTTTTTGCATTTTTTTTTGCATTTTTTGTGGGTTTTTTTGCATTTTTTTGCATTTTTTTTTGCATTTTTTGTGGTTTTTTTGCATTTTTTTTTGCATTTTTTGCATTTTTTTTTTTTTGCATTTTTTGTGTTTTTTTGCATTTTTTTGCATTTTTTTTGCATTTTTTTTGCATTTTTTTTGCATTTTTTTTGCATTTTTTTTTTGCATTTTTTGTGGGTTTTTTTGCATTTTTTTGTGGTTTTTTTTGCATTTTTTTGTGTTTTTTTTGCATTTTTTGTGGGTTTTTTTGCATTTTTTTTGCATTTTTTTGTGTTTTTTTTGCATTTTTTTTGCATTTTTTGTGGGGTTTTTTGCATTTTTTTGCATTTTTTTTTGCATTTTTTGTGGTTTTTTTGCATTTTTTTTTGCATTTTTTGCATTTTTTTTTTTTTGCATTTTTTTGTGTTTTTTTTGCATTTTTTTGCATTTTTTTTGCATTTTTTTTGCATTTTTTTTGCATTTTTTTTGCATTTTTTTTTGCATTTTTTGTGGGTTTTTTTGCATTTTTTTTGCATTTTTTTTGCATTTTTTGTTTTTTTTTTTGCATTTTTTTTGTTTTTTTTTTTGCATTTTTTTTTGCATTTTTTTTGCATTTTTTTTGCATTTTTTTTTGCATTTTTTGTGGGTTTTTTTGCATTTTTTTTGCATTTTTTTTGCATTTTTTGTGTTTTTTTTTGCATTTTTTTTGCATTTTTTTGTGGGTTTTTTTGCATTTTTTTTTGCATTTTTTTGCATTTTTTTGCATTTTTTTGTGTTTTTTTTGCATTTTTTTTTGCATTTTTTGTGGGGTTTTTTGCATTTTTTTTGCATTTTTTTGCATTTTTTGTGGGTTTTTTTGCATTTTTTTGTGTTTTTTTTTTTTTGCATTTTTTTGTGTTTTTTTTGCATTTTTTTTGCATTTTTTGTGTTTTTTTTTTTTTGCATTCTTTTGTGTTTTTTTTGCATTTTTTTGCTTTTTTTTTGCATTTTTTTTGCATTTTTTTTGCATTTTTTTTGCATTTTTTTTTTGCATTTTTTGTGGGTTTTTTTGCATTTTTTTGTGTTTTTTTGCATTTTTTTTTGCATTTTTTGTGTTTTTTTTTGCATTTTTGTTTGCATTTTTAGTGGGGTTTTTTTGCATTTTTTTTGCATTTTTTGTGTTTTTTTTTCATTTTTTGTGGGTTTTTTGCATTTTTTTTGCATTTTTTTTTTTTTTGCATTTTTTTTGCATTTTTTGTGGGGTTTTTTGCATTTTTTTTTGCATTTTTTGTGGGTTTTTTTGCATTTTTTTTGCATTTTTTTTGCATTTTTTGTGTTTTTTTTTGCATTTTTTTTGCATTTTTTTTGCATTTTTTGTGGGTTTTTTTGCATTTCTTTTGCATTTTTTTTTGCATTTTTTTTGTTTTTTTTGCATTTTTTTTGCATTTTTTTTTGCATTTTTTGTGTTTTTTTTGCATTTTTTTGTGGTTTTTTTGCATTTTTTTGCATTTTTTTTGCATTTTTTGTGGGTTTTTTTGCATTTTTTTTTTGCATTTTTTTTTTGCATTTTTTGTGGGGTTTTTTGCATTTTTTTTGCATTTTTTTTTGCATTTTTTGTGGTTTTTTTTGCATTTTTTTTTACATTTTTTTTTGCATTTTTTGTGGGTTTTTTTGCATTTTTTTTGCATTTTTTTTTGCATTTTTTGTGGTTTTTTTTGCATTTTTTTTTACATTTTTTTTGCATTTTTTGTGGGTTTTTTTTGCATTTTTTTTGCATTTTTTTGTGTTTTTTTTGCATTTTTTTTTGCATTTTTTGTGGGTTTTTTTGCATTTTTTTTGCATTTTTTTTTTTGCATTTTTGTGCTTTTTTTTTGCATTTTTTTTGTGTTTTTTTTTTGCATTTTTTTGTGGGTTTTTTTGCATTTTTTTTGCATTTTTTTTTTTGCATTTTTTTGTGGGTTTTTTTGCATTTTTTTGTGTTTTTTTTTTGCATTTTTTTGTGGGTTTTTTTGCATTTTTTTGCATTTTTTTTGCATTTTTTGTGGGTTTTTTTGCATTTTTTTTGCATTTTTTTTGCATTTTTTTTTTTGCATTTTTGTGCTTTTTTTTGCATTTTTTTGTGTTTTTTTTGCATTTTTTTAGCATTTTTTGTGGGTTTTTTTGCAATTTTTTTGCATTTTTTTTTGCATTTTTTGTGGGTTTTTTGCATTTTTTTTGCATTTTTTGTGGGTTTTTTGCAATTTTTTTGCATTTTTTTTTGCATTTTTTGTGGGGTTTTTTGCATTTTTTTGTGTTTTTTTTTTGCATTTTTTTTGCATTTTTTTGCATTTTTTTTGCATTTTTTTTGCATTTTTTTTGCATTTTTTGTGGGTTTTTTTGCATTTTGTTGTGTTTTTTTTTGCATTTTTTTTGCATTTTTTTGTGGGTTTTTTTGCATTTTTTTTGCATTTTTTTTGCATTTTTTTGTTTTTTTTTGCATTTTTAGTGGGTTTTTTTGCATTTTTTTTGCATTTTTTTTGCATTTTTTGTTTTTTTTTGAATTTTTTTTTGCATTTTTTGTGTTTTTTTTTGCATTTTTTTTGCATTTTTTTGTGGGTTTTTTTGCATTTTTTTTTGCATTTTTTTGCATTTTTTCTCATTTTTTTGTGTTTTTTTTGCATTTTTTTTTGCATTTTTTGTGGGTTTTTTTGCATTTTTTTTGCATTTTTTTGCATTTTTTGTGGGTTTTTTTGCATTTTTTGTGTTTTTTTTTTTGCATTTTTTTGTGTTTTTTTTGCATTTTTTTTGCATTTTTTGTGTTTTTTTTTTTTTGCATTCTTTTGTGTTTTTTTTGCATTTTTTTGCTTTTTTTTTGCATTTTTTTTGCATTTTTTTTGCATTTTTTTTGCATTTTTTTTGCATTTTTTTTTTGCATTTTTTGTGGGTTTTTTTGCATTTTTTGTGGGTTTTTTTGCATTTTTTTGTGTTTTTTTGCATTTTTTTTTGCATTTTTTGTGTTTTTTTTTGCATTTTTGTTTGCATTTTTAGTGGGGTTTTTTTGCATTTTTTTTGCATTTTTTTTGCATTTTTTTTTTGCATTTTTTGTGGTTTTTTTTGCATTTTTTTTTACATTTTTTTTTGCATTTTTTGTGGGTTTTTTTGCATTTTTTTTTACATTTTTTTTTGCATTTTTTTGTGGTTTTTTTTGCATTTTTTTGTGTTTTTTTTGCATTTTTTGTGGGTTTTTTTGCATTTTTTTTGCATTTTTTTGTGTTTTTTTTGCATTTTTTTTGCATTTTTTGTGGGGTTTTTTGCATTTTTTTGCATTTTTTTTTGCATTTTTTGTGGTTTTTTTGCATTTTTTTTTGCATTTTTTGCATTTTTTTTTTTTTGCATTTTTTTGTGTTTTTTTTGCATTTTTTTGCATTTTTTTTGCATTTTTTTTGCATTTTTTTTGCATTTTTTTTGCATTTTTTTTTGCATTTTTTGTGGGTTTTTTTGCATTTTTTGTGGGTTTTTTTGCATTTTTTTTGCATTTTTTTTGCATTTTTTGTTTTTTTTTTTGCATTTTTTTTGCATTTTTTTTGCATTTTTTTTGCATTTTTTTTTGCATTTTTTGTGGGTTTTTTTGCATTTTTTGTGGGTTTTTTTGCATTTTTTTTGCATTTTTTTTGCATTTTTTGTGTTTTTTTTTGCATTTTTTTTGCATTTTTTTGTGGGTTTTTTTGCATTTTTTTTTGCATTTTTTTGCATTTTTTTGCATTTTTTTGTGTTTTTTTTGCATTTTTTTTTGCATTTTTTGTGGGGTTTTTTGCATTTTTTTTGCATTTTTTTGCATTTTTTGTGGGTTTTTTTGCATTTTTTTGTGTTTTTTTTTTTTTGCATTTTTTTGTGTTTTTTTTGCATTTTTTTTGCATTTTTTGTGTTTTTTTTTTTTTGCATTCTTTTGTGTTTTTTTTGCATTTTTTTGCTTTTTTTTTGCATTTTTTTTGCATTTTTTTTGCATTTTTTTTGCATTTTTTTTTTGCATTTTTTGTGGGTTTTTTTGCATTTTTTTGTGTTTTTTTGCATTTTTTTTTGCATTTTTTGTGTTTTTTTTTTGCATTTTTGTTTGCATTTTTAGTGGGGTTTTTTTGCATTTTTTTTGCATTTTTTGTGTTTTTTTTTCATTTTTTGTGGGTTTTTTGCATTTTTTTTGCATTTTTTTTTTTTTTGCATTTTTTTTGCATTTTTTGTGGGGTTTTTTGCATTTTTTTTTGCATTTTTTGTGGGTTTTTTTGCATTTTTTTTGCATTTTTTTTGCATTTTTTGTGTTTTTTTTTGCATTTTTTTTGCATTTTTTTTGCATTTTTTGTGGGTTTTTTTGCATTTCTTTTGCATTTTTTTTTGCATTTTTTTTGTTTTTTTTGCATTTTTTTTGCATTTTTTGTGGGTTTTTTTGCATTTTTTTTGCATTTTTTTTTGCATTTTTTGTGTTTTTTTTGCATTTTTTTGTGGTTTTTTTGCATTTTTTTTGCATTTTTTTTGCATTTTTTGTGGGTTTTTTTGCATTTTTTTTTTGCATTTTTTTTTTGCATTTTTTGTGGGGTTTTTTGCATTTTTTTTGCATTTTTTTTTTGCATTTTTTGTGGTTTTTTTTGCATTTTTTTTTACATTTTTTTTTGCATTTTTTGTGGGTTTTTTTGCATTTTTTTTGCATTTTTTTTTGCATTTTTTGTGGTTTTTTTTGCATTTTTTTTTTACATTTTTTTTTGCATTTTTTGTGGGTTTTTTTGCATTTTTTTTGCATTTTTTTGTGTTTTTTTTGCATTTTTTTTTGCATTTTTTGTGGGTTTTTTTGCATTTTTTTGCATTTTTTTTGCATTTTTTGTGGTTTTTTTGCATTTTTTTTTGCATTTTTTGCATTTTTTTTTTTTTTGCATTTTTTGTGTTTTTTTGCATTTTTTTGCATTTTTTTTGCATTTTTTTTGCATTTTTTTTGCATTTTTTTTGCATTTTTTTTTGCATTTTTTGTGGGTTTTTTTGCATTTTTTGTGGGTTTTTTTGCATTTTTTTTGCATTTTTTTTGCATTTTTTGTTTTTTTTTGAATTTTTTTTTGCATTTTTTGTGTTTTTTTTTGCATTTTTTTTGCATTTTTTTGTGGGTTTTTTTGCATTTTTTTTTGCATTTTTTTGCATTTTTTTGCATTTTTTTGTGTTTTTTTTGCATTTTTTTTTGCATTTTTTGTGGGGTTTTTTGCATTTTTTTTGCATTTTTTTGCATTTTTTGTGGGTTTTTTTGCATTTTTTTGTGTTTTTTTTTTTGCATTTTTTTGTGTTTTTTTTTGCATTTTTTTTGCATTTTTTGTGTTTTTTTTTTTTTGCATTCTTTTGTGTTTTTTTTGCATTTTTTTGCTTTTTTTTTGCATTTTTTTTGCATTTTTTTTGCATTTTTTTTGCATTTTTTTTTTGCATTTTTTGTGGGTTTTTTTTGCATTTTTTGTGGGTTTTTTTGCATTTTTTTGTGTTTTTTTTGCATTTTTTTTTGCATTTTTTGTGTTTTTTTTTGCATTTTTGTTTGCATTTTTAGTGGGGTTTTTTTGCATTTTTTTTGCATTTTTTGTGTTTTTTTTTCATTTTTTGTGGGTTTTTTGCATTTTTTTTGCATTTTTTTTTTTTTTTGCATTTTTTTTGCATTTTTTGTGGGGTTTTTTGCATTTTTTTTTGCATTTTTTGTGGGTTTTTTTGCATTTTTTTTTGCATTTTTTGTGGTTTTTTTGCATTTTTTTTTGCATTTTTTGCATTTTTTTTTTTTTGCATTTTTTTGTGTTTTTTTTGCATTTTTTTGCATTTTTTTTGCATTTTTTTTGCATTTTTTTTGCATTTTTTTTGCATTTTTTTTTGCATTTTTTGTGGGTTTTTTTGCATTTTTTGTGGGTTTTTTTGCATTTTTTTTGCATTTTTTTTTGTGTTTTTTTGCATTTTTTGTGTTTTTTTTGCATTTTTGTTTGCATTTTTAGTGGTTTTTTTTGCATTTTTTTTGCATTTTTTTTTGCATTTTTTGTGTTTTTTTTTGCATTTTTTTGTTTTTTTTTGCATTTTTAGGTTTTTTTTTTGCATTTTTTTTGCATTTTTTTTGCATTTTTTTGCGTTTTTTTTGCATTTTTTTTGCATTTTTTTGTGGGTTTTTTTGCATTTTTTTGTGTTTTTTTTGCATTTTTTGTGGTTTTTTTGCATTTTTTTGTTTTTTTTGCATTTTTTTTGCATTTTTTGTGTGTTTTTTTGCATTTTTTTTGCATTTTTTTTTGCATTTTTTGTGGTTTTTTTTGCATTTTTTTTTGCATTTTTTGTGTTTTTTTTTTTTTGCATTTTTTTGTGTTTTTTTTGCATTTTTTTGCATTTTTTTTGCATTTTTTTTGCATTTTTTTTGCATTTTTTTTGCATTTTTTTTTGCATTTTTTGTGGGTTTTTTGCATTTTTTGTGGGTTTTTTTGCATTTTTTTTGCATTTTTTTTGTGTTTTTTTGCATTTTTTTTTTGCATTTTTTGTGTTTTTTTTTGCATTTTTGTTTGCATTTTTAGTGGGTTTTTTTGCATTTTGTTTGCATTTTTTTTTGCATTTTTTGTGTTTTTTTTTGCATTTTTTTGTTTTTTTTTGCATTTTAGGGTTTTTTTTTGCATTTTTTTTTGCATTTTTTTGTGTTTTTTTTGCATTTTTTTTGCATTTTTTTGTGGGTTTTTTTGCATTTTTTTGTGGTTTTTTTTGCATTTTTTTGTGTTTTTTTTGCATTTTTTTTTGCATTTTTTGCATTTTTTTTTGCATTTTTTTGTGTTTTTTTTGCATTTTTTTTGCATTTTTTTTGCATTTTTTGAGGGTTTTTTTGCATTTTTTTTGCATTTTTTGTGGGGTTTTTTGCATTTTTTTTGCATTTTTTGTGGGGTTTTTTGCATTTTTTTTGCATTTTTTGTGGGTTTTTTTGCATTTTTTTTTACATTTTTTTTGCATTTTTTGTGTTTTTTTTTGCATTTTTTTGTGGTTTTTTTTGCATTTTTTTTGCATTTTTTTGCATTTTTTTGCATTTTTTTGCATTTTTTTTTGCATTTTTTGTGGGTTTTTTTGCATTTTTTTTGCATTTTTTTTTGCATTTTTTGTGTTTTTTTTTGCATTTTTTTTGCATTTTTGTTTGCATTTTTAGTGGGTTTTTTTGCATTTTTTTTACATTTTTTTTGCATATTTTTTTTTTTTTTGCATTTTTTTTTGCATTTTTTGTGGGTTTTTTTTGCATTTTTTTTTGCATTTTTTGTGGGTTTTTTTGCATTTTTTTTGCATTTTTTTTTTGCATTTTTTGTGTTTTTTTTTGCATTTTTTTGCATTTTTTTTTGCATTTTTTTGCATTTTTTTTGCATTTTTTTTGCATTTTTTTGCATTTTTTTTGCATTTTTTTTGCATTTTTTTTTGCATTTTTTTGCATTTTTTTGCATTTTTTTGTGTTTTTTTTGCATTTTTTTTTGCATTTTTTTTGTGTTTTTTTGCATTTTTTTTTTGCATTTTTTGTGTTTTTTTTGCATTTTTGTTTGCATTTTTAGTGGTTTTTTTGCATTTTTTTTGCATTTTTTTTTGCATTTTTTGTTTTTTTTTTGCATTTTTGTGTTTTTTTTGCATTTTTTGTGTTTTTTTTGCATTTTTTTGTTTTTTTTGCATTTTTTTTTGCATTTTTTGTGTGTTTTTTTGCATTTTTTTTGCATTTTTTTTTTGCATTTTTTGTGGTTTTTTTTGCATTTTTTTTTGCATTTTTTGTGTTTTTTTTTTTTTGCATTTTTTTGTGTTTTTTTTGCATTTTTTTGCATTTTTTTTGCATTTTTTTTGCATTTTTTTTGCATTTTTTTTGCATTTTTTTTTGCATTTTTTGTGGGTTTTTTGCATTTTTTGTGGGTTTTTTTGCATTTTTTTTGTGTTTTTTTGCATTTTTTTTTTGCATTTTTTGTGTTTTTTTTTGCATTTTTGTTTGCATTTTTAGTGGGTTTTTTTGCATTTTTTTTTGCATTTTTTGTGTTTTTTTTTGCATTTTTTTGGTTTTTTTTGCATTTTTAGGGGTTTTTTTTACATTTTTTTTGCATTTTTTTTGCATTTTTTTGTGTTTTTTTTGCATTTTTTTTGCATTTTTTTGTGGGTTTTTTTGCATTTTTTTGTGGTTTTTTTTGCATTTTTTTGTGTTTTTTTTGCATTTTTTTTGCATTTTTTGCATTTTTTTTTGCATTTTTTTGTGTTTTTTTTGCATTTTTTTTGCATTTTTTTTGCATTTTTTGTGGGTTTTTTTGCATTTTTTTTTGCATTTTTTTTGCATTTTTTGTGGGGTTTTTTGCATTTTTTTTGCATTTTTTGTGGGGTTTTTTGCATTTTTTTTGCATTTTTTGTGGGTTTTTTTGCATTTTTTTTTACATTTTTTTTGCATTTTTTGTGTTTTTTTTGCATTTTTTTGTGGTTTTTTTTGCATTTTTTTGCATTTTTTTGTGTTTTTTTGCATTTTTTTGCATTTTTTTTTGCATTTTTTGTGGGTTTTTTTGCATTTTTTTTGCATTTTTTTTTGCATTTTTTGTGTTTTTTTTTGCATTTTTTTTGCATTTTTGTTTGCATTTTTAGTGGGTTTTTTTGCATTTTTTTTACATTTTTTTTGCATTTTTTTTTTTTTTTGCATTTTTTTTTGCATTTTTTGTGGGTTTTTTTTGCATTTTTTTTTGCATTTTTTGTGGGTTTTTTTGCATTTTTTTTGCATTTTTTTTTTGCATTTTTTGTGTTTTTTTTTGCATTTTTTTGCATTTTTTTTTGCATTTTTTTGCATTTTTTTTGCATTTTTTTGCATTTTTTTGCATTTTTTTTGCATTTTTTTTGCATTTTTTTTTGCATTTTTTTGCATTTTTTTGCATTTTTTTGTGTTTTTTTTGCATTTTTTTTTGCATTTTTTTTGTGTTTTTTTGCATTTTTTTTTTGCATTTTTTGTGTTTTTTTTGCATTTTTGTTTGCATTTTTAGTGGTTTTTTTTGCATTTTTTTTGCATTTTTTTTTGCATTTTTTGTGTTTTTTTTTTGCATTTTTTTGTTTTTTTTGCATTTTTAGGGGTTTTTTTGCATTTTTTTTGCATTTTTTTTGCATTTTTTTTGCATTTTTTTGCGTTTTTTTTGCATTTTTTTTGCATTTTTTTGTGGGTTTTTTTGCATTTTTTTGTTTTTTTTGCATTTTTTTTGCATTTTTTGTGTGTTTTTTTGCATTTTTTTTGCATTTTTTTTTGCATTT
>JAKRKW010000268.1:0-38047 GCA_023566125.1 Zingel zingel
AAAAAATGCAAAAAAATAATGCAAAAAAATGCAAAAAAAATGCCAAAAAAATGCAAAAAAAATGTAAAAAAAATGCAAAAAAAATGCAAAAAAAATGCAAAAAAATGTAAAAAAAAGGCAAAAAAAAATGCAAAAAAAAATGCAAAAAAAATGCAAAAAATAATGCAAAAAAAATGCAAAAAAATGCAAAAAAAATGCAAAAAAAATGTAAAAAAAAAATGCCAAAAAAATGCAAAAAAAATGTAAAAAAAAATGCAAAAAAATGTAAAAAAAAATGCAAAAAAAATGCAAAAAATAATGCAAAAAAAAATGCAAAAAAATGCAAAAAAAGAAAAATGCAAAAAAATGCAAAAAAATGTAAAAAAAATGCAAAAAAAAATGCAAAAAAATGCAAAAAAAATGCAAAAAAAATGTAAAAAAAAATGCAAAAAAAATGCAAAAAAAAATGCAAAAAAATGCAAAAAAATGTAAAAAAAAATGCAAAAAAATGCCAAAAAAATGTAAAAAAAAATGCAAAAAAATGCAAAAAAAAATGCAAAAAAAATGCAAAAAATAATGCAAAAAAAATGCAAAAAAAATGCCAAAAAAATGCAAAAAAAATGTAAAAAAAAATGCAAAAAAAATGCAAAAAAAAATGCAAAAAATAATGCAAAAAAATGCAAAAAAAAATGCAAAAAAAATGCAAAAAAAATGCAAAAAAATGCAAAAAAAAATGCAAAAAAATGCAAAAAAAAATGCAAAAAAATGTAAAAAAAAGGCAAAAAAAATGCAAAAAAAAATGCAAAAAAAATGCAAAAAATAATGCAAAAAAAATGCAAAAAAAAAATGCAAAAAAAATGTAAAAAAAAATGCCAAAAAAATGTAAAAAAAAATGCAAAAAAAATGCAAAAAAAATGCAAAAAAAATGCAAAAAAAAATGCAAAAAAATGCAAAAAAATGTAAAAAAAAAATGCAAAAAAAATGCAAAAAAAATGCAAAAAATAATGCAAAAAAAAATGCAAAAAAATGCAAAAAAAAATGCAAAAAAATGCAAAAAAATGTAAAAAAAATGCAAAAAAAAATGCAAAAAAATGCAAAAAAAAATGCCAAAAAAATGTAAAAAAAAATGCAAAAAAATGCAAAAAAAAATGCAAAAAATGCAAAAAAATGTAAAAAAAAATGCAAAAAAAATGCCAAAAAAATGTAAAAAAAAATGCAAAAAAAATGCAAAAAAAATGCAAAAAAAATGCAAAAAATAATGCAAAAAAAATGCAAAAAAAAATGCCAAAAAAAATGCAAAAAAAATGTAAAAAAAAAAGCAAAAAAAATGCAAAAAAAAATGCAAAAAAATGCAAAAAAAAATGCAAAAAAATGCAAAAAAATGTAAAAAAAAATGCAAAAAAAATGCAAAAAAAATGCAAAAAAAAATGCAAAAAAAATGCAAAAAATAATGCAAAAAAAATGCAAAAAAAATGCCAAAAAAATGCAAAAAAAATGTAAAAAAAAATGCAAAAAAAATGCAAAAAAAAATGCAAAAAAATGCAAAAAAAAAGGCAAAAAAAAATGCAAAAAAAAATGCAAAAAAAATGCAAAAAAAAATGCAAAAAAAATGCAAAAAAAAATGCAAAAAAAAATGCAAAAAAAATGTAAAAAAAAATGCCAAAAAAATGTAAAAAAAAATGCAAAAAAAATGCAAAAAAAATGCAAAAAAAATGCAAAAAAAAATGCAAAAAAATGCAAAAAAATGTAAAAAAAAAATGCAAAAAAAATGCAAAAAAAATGCAAAAAAATGCAAAAAAAATGCAAAAAAAAATGCAAAAAAATGCAAAAAAAAATGCAAAAAAATGCAAAAAAATGTAAAAAAAATGCAAAAAAAAAATGCAAAAAAATGCAAAAAAAATGCCAAAAAAATGTAAAAAAAAAATGCAAAAAAAATGCAAAAAAAATGCCAAAAAAATGCAAAAAAAATGTAAAAAAAAATGCAAAAAAAATGCAAAAAAAATGCAAAAAAATGCAAAAAAAAATGCAAAAAAATGCAAAAAAAATGTAAAAAAAAATGCAAAAAAAATGCAAAAAAAATGCAAAAAAAAATGCAAAAAAAATGCAAAAAATAATGCAAAAAAATGCAAAAAAAAATGCCAAAAAAATGCAAAAAAAATGTAAAAAAAAATGCAAAAAAATGCAAAAAAAAATGCAAAAAAAATGTAAAAAAAATGCAAAAAAAATGCAAAAAAAAATGCAAAAAAAATGCAAAAAAATAATGCAAAAAAAATGCAAAAAAAATGCAAAAAAAATGCAAAAAAAATGCAAAAAAAAATGCAAAAAAAATGTAAAAAAAAATGCAAAAAAAATGCAAAAAAAAATGCAAAAAAAATGCAAAAAAAAATGCAAAAAAATGCAAAAAAATGTAAAAAAAAAATGCAAAAAAAATGCAAAAAAAATGCAAAAAAAATGCAAAAAATAATGCAAAAAAAAATGCAAAAAAATGCAAAAAAAAATGCAAAAAAAATGCAAAAAAATGTAAAAAAATGCAAAAAAAAATGCAAAAAAAATGCAAAAAAAATGCCAAAAAAATGTAAAAAAAATGCAAAAAAATGCAAAAAAAATGCAAAAAAATGCAAAAAAATGTAAAAAAAAATGCAAAAAAAATGCCAAAAAAATGTAAAAAAAAATGCAAAAAAAATGCAAAAAAAAATGCAAAAAAAATGCAAAAAAATAATGCAAAAAAAATGCAAAAAAATGCCAAAAAAATGCAAAAAAAATGTAAAAAAAAATGCAAAAAAAATGCAAAAAAAAATGCAAAAAAATAATGCAAAAAAAATGCAAAAAAAAAATGCAAAAAAAATGCAAAAAAAAATGCAAAAAAATGCAAAAAAAAATGCCAAAAAAATGCAAAAAAAAATGCAAAAAAAATGCAAAAAAAATGCCAAAAAATGCAAAAAATAATGCAAAAAAAATGCAAAAAAATGCAAAAAAATGTAAAAAAAATGCAAAAAAAAATGCAAAAAAATGCAAAAAAAATGCCAAAAAAATGTAAAAAAAAATGCAAAAAAATGCAAAAAAAAATGCAAAAAAATGCAAAAAAAATGTAAAAAAAATGCAAAAAAAATGCCAAAAAAATGTAAAAAAAAATGCAAAAAAAATGCAAAAAAAAATGCAAAAAAAATGCAAAAAAATGCAAAAAAAAAGCAAAAAAATGCAAAAAAAAATGCAAAAAAAATGCAAAAAAAATGCAAAAAAAAAATGCAAAAAAAAATGCAAAAAATAATGCAAAAAAAATGCAAAAAAAATGCCAAAAAAATGCAAAAAAAATGTAAAAAAAAATGCAAAAAAAATGCAAAAAAAAATGCAAAAAAATGTAAAAAAAAGGCAAAAAAAATGCAAAAAAAAATGCAAAAAAAATGCAAAAAATAATGCAAAAAAAATGCAAAAAAAATGCAAAAAAAATGCAAAAAAAATGTAAAAAAAAATGCCAAAAAAATGTAAAAAAAAATGCAAAAAAAATGCAAAAAAAAATGCAAAAAAAATGCAAAAAAAAATGCAAAAAAATGCAAAAAAATGTAAAAAAAAATGCAAAAAAAATGCAAAAAAAATGCAAAAAATAATGCAAAAAAAAATGCAAAAAAATGCAAAAAAAAATGCAAAAAAATGCAAAAAAATGTAAAAAAAATGCAAAAAAAAATGCAAAAAAATGCAAAAAAAATGCCAAAAAAATGTAAAAAAAAATGCAAAAAAATGCAAAAAAAAATGCAAAAAAAATGCAAAAAAATGTAAAAAAAAATGCAAAAAAAATGCCAAAAAAATGTAAAAAAAAATGCAAAAAAATGCAAAAAATGCAAAAAAAAATGCAAAAAAAATGCAAAAAAAATGCAAAAAAATGCAAAAAAAAATGCAAAAAAATGCAAAAAAAAATGCAAAAAAATGCAAAAAAAATGCCAAAAAATGCAAAAAATAATGCAAAAAAAATGCCAAAAAAATGCAAAAAAAATGTAAAAAAAAATGCAAAAAAAATGCAAAAAAAATGCAAAAAAAAATGCAAAAAAAATGCAAAAAAAATGCAAAAAAAAATGCAAAAAAATGCAAAAAAAATGCAAAAAAAAAGCAAAAAATAATGCAAAAAAAAATGCAAAAAAATGCAAAAAAATGCAAAAAAAATGCAAAAAATAATGCAAAAAAAAATGCAAAAAAATGCAAAAAAAAATGCAAAAAAATGCAAAAAAAATGTAAAAAAAATGCAAAAAAAAATGCAAAAAAATGCAAAAAAAATGCCAAAAAAATGCAAAAAAAATGCAAAAAAAATGCAAAAAAAAATGCAAAAAAATGCAAAAAAAATGCCAAAAAAATGCAAAAAAAATGTAAAAAAAAATGCAAAAAAAATGCAAAAAAAAATGCAAAAAAATGTAAAAAAAAGGCAAAAAAAATGCAAAAAAAAATGCAAAAAAAATGCAAAAAAAATGCAAAAAAAATGCAAAAAAAATGCAAAAAAAATGCAAAAAAAATGTAAAAAAAAATGCCAAAAAAATGCAAAAAAAATGTAAAAAAAAATGCCAAAAAAATGTAAAAAAAAATGCAAAAAAAATGCAAAAAAAAATGCAAAAAAAATGCAAAAAATAATGAAAAAAATGCAAAAAAAATGCCAAAAAAATGCAAAAAAAATGTAAAAAAAAATGCAAAAAAAATGCAAAAAAAAAATGCAAAAAAATGTAAAAAAAAGGCAAAAAAAATGCAAAAAAAAATGCAAAAAAAATGCAAAAAATAATGCAAAAAAAATGCAAAAAAAATGCAAAAAAAATGCAAAAAAAATGTAAAAAAAAATGCCAAAAAAATGTAAAAAAAAATGCAAAAAAAATGCAAAAAAAAATGCAAAAAAAATGCAAAAAAAAATGCAAAAAAATGCAAAAAAATGTAAAAAAAAAATGCAAAAAAAATGCAAAAAAAATGCAAAAAAAATGCAAAAAATAATGCAAAAAAAATGCAAAAAAAATGCCAAAAAAATGCAAAAAAAATGTAAAAAAAAATGCAAAAAAAATGCAAAAAAAAATGCAAAAAAATGCAAAAAAAAATGCAAAAAAATGCAAAAAAATGTAAAAAAAAATGCAAAAAAAATGCAAAAAAAATGCAAAAAAAAATGCCAAAAAAATGTAAAAAAAAATGCAAAAAAAAATGCAAAAAAATGGAAAAAAATGTAAAAAAAAATGCAAAAAAAATGCCAAAAAAATGTAAAAAAAAATGCAAAAAAAATGCAAAAAAATGCAAAAAAAAATGCAAAAAAAATGCAAAAAAAATGCAAAAAAATGCAAAAAAAAAATGCAAAAAAATGCAAAAAAAAATGCAAAAAAATGCAAAAAAAATGCCAAAAAATGCAAAAAATAATGCAAAAAAAATGCCAAAAAAATGCAAAAAAAATGTAAAAAAAAATGCAAAAAAAATGCAAAAAAAATGCAAAAAAAAATGCAAAAAAAATGCAAAAAAAATGCAAAAAAAAATGCAAAAAAATGCAAAAAAAATGCAAAAAAAAAGCAAAAAAAAATGCAAAAAAATGCAAAAAAAAATGCAAAAAAATGCAAAAAAAAATGCAAAAAAATGCAAAAAAAATGCCAAAAAAATGTAAAAAAAAATGCAAAAAAATGCAAAAAAAAATGCAAAAAAATGCAAAAAAATGTAAAAAAAAATGCAAAAAAAATGCAAAAAAAATGTAAAAAAAAATGCAAAAAAAATGCAAAAAAATGTAAAAAAAAGGCAAAAAAAATGTAAAAAAAAATGCAAAAAAAATGCAAAAAAAAATGCAAAAAAAATGCAAAAAATAATGCAAAAAAAATGCAAAAAAAATGCCAAAAAAATGCAAAAAAAATGTAAAAAAAAATGCAAAAAAAATGCAAAAAAAAATGCAAAAAAATGCAAAAAAAAATGCAAAAAAATGCAAAAAAATGTAAAAAAAAATGCAAAAAAATTCAAAAAAAATGCAAAAAAAAATGCAAAAAAAATGCAAAAAATAATGCAAAAAAAATGCAAAAAAAATGCCAAAAAAATGCAAAAAAAATGTAAAAAAAATGCAAAAAAAATGCAAAAAAAATGCCAAAAAAATGTAAAAAAAATGCAAAAAAATCCAAAAAAAAATGCAAAAAAATGTAAAAAAAAATGCAGAAAAATGCCAAAAAAATGCAAAAAAATGCAAAAAATAATGCAAAAAAAATGCAAAAAAAAATGCAAAAAAAATGCAAAAAAAAATGCAAAAAAATGCAAAAAAAATGCAAAAAAATGCAAAAAAAAATGCAAAAAAATGCAAAAAAAATGCCAAAAAATGCAAAAAACTGCAAAAAAAATGCCAAAAAAATGTAAAAAAAAATGCAAAAAAATGCAAAAAAAAATGCAAAAAAATGCAAAAAAATGTAAAAAAAAATGCAAAAAAAATGCAAAAAAAATGTAAAAAAAAATGCAAAAAAAATGCAAAAAAATGTAAAAAAAAGGCAAAAAAAATGTAAAAAAAAATGCAAAAAAAATGCAAAAAAAAATGCAAAAAAATGTAAAAAAAAGGCAAAAAAAATGCAAAAAAAATGCAAAAAAAATGCAAAAAAAATGCAAAAAAAATGCCAAAAAAATGTAAAAAAAAATGCAAAAAAATGCAAAAAAAAATGCAAAAAAATGCAAAAAAATGTAAAAAAAAATGCAAAAAAAATGCAAAAAAATGCAAAAAAAATTCGAAAAAAATGCAAAAAATAATGCAAAAAAATGCAAAAAAAAATGCAAAAAAAATGCAAAAAAAATGCAAAAAAATGCAAAAAAAAATGCAAAAAAATGCAAAAAAAAATGCAAAAAAATGCAAAAAAAATGCCAAAAAATGCAAAAAATAATGCAAAAAAAATGCCAAAAAAATGCAAAAAAAATGTAAAAAAAAATGCAAAAAAAATGCAAAAAAAATGCAAAAAAAAATGCAAAAAAAATGCAAAAAAAATGCAAAAAAAAATGCAAAAAAATGCAAAAAAAATGCAAAAAAAAAGCAAAAAAAAATGCAAAAAAATGCAAAAAAAAATGCAAAAAAATGCAAAAAAAAATGCAAAAAAATGCAAAAAAAATGCCAAAAAAATGTAAAAAAAAATGCAAAAAAATGCAAAAAAAAATGCAAAAAAATGCAAAAAAATGTAAAAAAAAATGCAAAAAAAATGCAAAAAAAATGTAAAAAAAAATGCAAAAAAAATGCAAAAAAATGTAAAAAAAAGGCAAAAAAAATGTAAAAAAAAATGCAAAAAAAATGCAAAAAAAAATGCAAAAAAAATGCAAAAAATAATGCAAAAAAAATGCAAAAAAAATGCCAAAAAAATGCAAAAAAAATGTAAAAAAAAATGCAAAAAAAATGCAAAAAAAAATGCAAAAAAATGCAAAAAAAAATGCAAAAAAATGCAAAAAAATGTAAAAAAAAATGCAAAAAAAATGCAAAAAAAATGCAAAAAAAAATGCAAAAAAAATGCAAAAAATAATGCAAAAAAAATGCAAAAAAAATGCCAAAAAAATGCAAAAAAAATGTAAAAAAAATGCAAAAAAAATGCAAAAAAAATGCCAAAAAAATGTAAAAAAAATGCAAAAAAATCCAAAAAAAAATGCAAAAAAATGTAAAAAAAAATGCAGAAAAATGCCAAAAAAATGCAAAAAAATGCAAAAAATAATGCAAAAAAAATGCAAAAAAAAATGCAAAAAAAATGCAAAAAAAAATGCAAAAAAATGCAAAAAAAATGCAAAAAAATGCAAAAAAAAATGCAAAAAAATGCAAAAAAAATGCCAAAAAATGCAAAAAACTGCAAAAAAAATGCCAAAAAAATGTAAAAAAAAATGCAAAAAAATGCAAAAAAAAATGCAAAAAAATGCAAAAAAATGTAAAAAAAAATGCAAAAAAAATGCAAAAAAAATGTAAAAAAAAATGCAAAAAAAATGCAAAAAAATGTAAAAAAAAGGCAAAAAAAATGTAAAAAAAAAATGCAAAAAAAATGCAAAAAAAAATGCAAAAAAATGTAAAAAAAAGGCAAAAAAAATGCAAAAAAAATGCAAAAAAAATGCAAAAAAAATGCAAAAAAAATGCCAAAAAAATGTAAAAAAAAATGCAAAAAAATGCAAAAAAAAATGCAAAAAAATGCAAAAAAATGTAAAAAAAAATGCAAAAAAAATGCAAAAAAAATGCAAAAAAAATCCAAAAAAAATGCAAAAAATAATGCAAAAAAAAATGCAGAAAAAATGCCAAAAAAATGCAAAAAAATGCAAAAAATAATGCAAAAAAATGCAAAAAAAAATGCAAAAAAAATGCAAAAAAAATGCAAAAAAATGCAAAAAAAAATGCAAAAAAATGCAAAAAAAAATGCAAAAAAATGCAAAAAAATGCCAAAAAAATGCAAAAAATAATGCAAAAAAAATGCAAAAAAAAATGCAAAAAAATGCAAAAAAATGTAAAAAAAATGCAAAAAAAAATGCAAAAAAATGCAAAAAAAATGCCAAAAAAATGTAAAAAAAAATGCAAAAAAAATGCAAAAAAAAATGCAAAAAAAATGCAAAAAATAATGCAAAAAAAATGCAAAAAAAATGCCAAAAAAATGCAAAAAAAATGTAAAAAAAAATGCAAAAAAAATGCAAAAAAAATGCAAAAAAATGTAAAAAAAAATGCAAAAAAATGCAAAAAAAATGCAAAAAAATGCAAAAAAATGTAAAAAAAAATGCAAAAAAAATGCCAAAAAAATGTAAAAAAAAATGCAAAAAAAATGCAAAAAAATGCAAAAAAAAATGCAAAAAAAATGCAAAAAAAAATGCAAAAAAATGCAAAAAAAAATGCAAAAAAATGCAAAAAATAATGCAAAAAAATGCAAAAAAAAATGCAAAAAAAATGCAAAAAAAATGCAAAAAAATGCAAAAAAAAATGCAAAAAAATGCAAAAAAAAATGCAAAAAAATGCAAAAAAATGCCAAAAAAATGCAAAAAATAATGCAAAAAAAATGCAAAAAAAAATGCAAAAAAATGCAAAAAAATGTAAAAAAAATGCAAAAAAAAATGCAAAAAAATGCAAAAAAAATGCCAAAAAAATGTAAAAAAAAATGCAAAAAAAATGCAAAAAAAAATGCAAAAAAAATGCAAAAAATAATGCAAAAAAAATGCAAAAAAAATGCCAAAAAAATGCAAAAAAAATGTAAAAAAAAATGCAAAAAAAATGCAAAAAAAAATGCAAAAAAATGTAAAAAAAAATGCAAAAAAATGCAAAAAAAATGCAAAAAAATGCAAAAAAATGTAAAAAAAAATGCAAAAAAAATGCCAAAAAAATGTAAAAAAAAATGCAAAAAAAATGCAAAAAAATGCAAAAAAAAATGCAAAAAAAATGCAAAAAAAAATGCAAAAAAATGCAAAAAAAAATGCAAAAAAATGCAAAAAAAAATGCAAAAAAATGCAAAAAAAATGCAAAAAAAATGCCAAAAAATGCAAAAAATAATGCAAAAAAAATGCCAAAAAAATGCAAAAAAAATGTAAAAAAAAATGCAAAAAAAATGCAAAAAAAATGCAAAAAAAAATGCAAAAAAATGCAAAAAAAATGCAAAAAAAAATGCAAAAAAATGCAAAAAAAATGCAAAAAAAAAGCAAAAAAAAATGCAAAAAAATGCAAAAAAAAATGCAAAAAAATGCAAAAAAAAATGCAAAAAAATGCAAAAAAAATGCCAAAAAAATGAAAAAAAAAATGCAAAAAAATGCAAAAAAAAATGCAAAAAAATGCAAAAAAATGTAAAAAAAAATGCAAAAAAAATGCAAAAAAAATGTAAAAAAAAATGCAAAAAAAATGCAAAAAAATGTAAAAAAAAGGCAAAAAAAATGTAAAAAAAAATGCAAAAAAAATGCAAAAAAAAATGCAAAAAAATGCAAAAAATAATGCAAAAAAAATGCAAAAAAAATGCCAAAAAAATGCAAAAAAAATGTAAAAAAAAATGCAAAAAAAATGCAAAAAAAAATGCAAAAAAATGCAAAAAAAAATGCAAAAAAATGCAAAAAAATGTAAAAAAAAATGCAAAAAAAATGCAAAAAAAATGCAAAAAAAAATGCAAAAAAAATGCAAAAAATAATGCAAAAAAAATGCAAAAAAAATGCCAAAAAAATGCAAAAAAAATGTAAAAAAAATGCAAAAAAAATGCAAAAAAAATGCCAAAAAAATGTAAAAAAAATGCAAAAAAATGCAAAAAAAAATGCAAAAAAATGTAAAAAAAAATGCAGAAAAAATGCCAAAAAAATGCAAAAAAATGCAAAAAATAATGCAAAAAAATGCAAAAAAAAATGCAAAAAAAATGCAAAAAAAAATGCAAAAAAATGCAAAAAAAATGCAAAAAAATGCAAAAAAAAATGCAAAAAAATGCAAAAAAAATGCCAAAAAATGCAAAAAACTGCAAAAAAAATGCCAAAAAAATGTAAAAAAAAATGCAAAAAAATGCAAAAAAAAATGCAAAAAAATGCAAAAAAATGTAAAAAAAAATGCAAAAAAAATGCAAAAAAAATGTAAAAAAAAATGCAAAAAAAATGCAAAAAAATGTAAAAAAAAGGCAAAAAAAATGTAAAAAAAAATGCAAAAAAAATGCAAAAAAAAATGCAAAAAAATGTAAAAAAAAGGCAAAAAAAATGCAAAAAAAATGCAAAAAAAATGCAAAAAAAATGCCAAAAAAATGTTAAAAAAAATGCAAAAAAATGCAAAAAAAAATGCAAAAAAATGCAAAAAAATGTAAAAAAAAATGCAAAAAAAATGCAAAAAAAATGCAAAAAAAATCCAAAAAAAATGCAAAAAATAATGCAAAAAAAAATGCAGAAAAAATGCCAAAAAAATGCAAAAAAATGCAAAAAATAATGCAAAAAAATGCAAAAAAAAATGCAAAAAAAATGCAAAAAAAATGCAAAAAAATGCAAAAAAATGCAAAAAAATGCAAAAAAAAATGCAAAAAAATGCAAAAAAATGCCAAAAAAATGCAAAAAATAATGCAAAAAAAATGCAAAAAAAAATGCAAAAAAATGCAAAAAAATGTAAAAAAAATGCAAAAAAAAATGCAAAAAATGCAAAAAAAATGCCAAAAAAATGTAAAAAAAAATGCAAAAAAAATGCAAAAAAAAATGCAAAAAAAATGCAAAAAATAATGCAAAAAAAATGCAAAAAAATGCAAAAAAATGTAAAAAAAATGCAAAAAAAATGCAAAAAAAATGCAAAAAAAAATGCAAAAAAAATGCAAAAAATAATGCAAAAAAAATGCAAAAAAAATGCCAAAAAAATGCAAAAAAAAATGTAAAAAAAAATGCAAAAAAAATGCAAAAAAAAATGCAAAAAAATGTAAAAAAAAAGGCAAAAAAAATGCAAAAAAATGCAAAAAAAATGCAAAAAAAATGCAAAAAAAAATGCAAAAAAAAATGCAAAAAAATGCAAAAAAATGCAAAAAAATGCAAAAAATAATGCAAAAAAAATGCCAAAAAAATGCAAAAAAAATGTAAAAAAAAATGCAAAAAAAATGCAAAAAAAATGCAAAAAAAAATGCAAAAAAAATGCAAAAAAAATGCAAAAAAAAATGCAAAAAAATGCAAAAAAAATGCAAAAAAAATGCAAAAAAAAATGCAAAAAAATGCAAAAAAAAATGCAAAAAAATGCAAAAAAAAATGCAAAAAAATGCAAAAAAAATGCCAAAAAAATGTTAAAAAAAATGCAAAAAAATGCAAAAAAATGCAAAAAAAATGCCAAAAAAATGTAAAAAAAAATGCAAAAAAATGCAAAAAAAATGCAAAAAAATGCAAAAAAAATGTAAAAAAAAATGCAAAAAAAATGCCAAAAAAATGTAAAAAAAAATGCAAAAAAAATGCAAAAAAAAATGCAAAAAAAATGCAAAAAAATGCAAAAAAAATGCCAAAAAATGCAAAAAACTGCAAAAAAAATGCCAAAAAAATGTAAAAAAAAATGCAAAAAAATGCAAAAAAAAATGCAAAAAAATGCAAAAAAATGTAAAAAAAAATGCAAAAAAATGCAAAAAAAATGTAAAAAAAAATGCAAAAAAATGCAAAAAATAATGCAAAAAAAATGCCAAAAAAATGCAAAAAAAATGTAAAAAAAAATGCAAAAAAAATGCAAAAAAAATGCAAAAAAAAATGCAAAAAAAATGCAAAAAAAATGCAAAAAAAAATGCAAAAAAATGCAAAAAAAATGCAAAAAAAATGCAAAAAAAAATGCAAAAAAATGCAAAAAAAAATGCAAAAAAATGCAAAAAAAAATGCAAAAAAATGCAAAAAAAATGCCAAAAAAATGTTAAAAAAAATGCAAAAAAATGCAAAAAAATGCAAAAAAAATGCCAAAAAAATGTAAAAAAAAATGCAAAAAAATGCAAAAAAAAATGCAAAAAAATGCAAAAAAAATGTAAAAAAAAATGCAAAAAAAATGCCAAAAAAATGTAAAAAAAAATGCAAAAAAAATGCAAAAAAAAATGCAAAAAAAATGCAAAAAAATGCAAAAAAAATGCCAAAAAATGCAAAAAACTGCAAAAAAAATGCCAAAAAAATGTAAAAAAAAATGCAAAAAAATGCAAAAAAAAATGCAAAAAAATGCAAAAAAATGTAAAAAAAAATGCAAAAAAATGCAAAAAAAATGTAAAAAAAAATGCAAAAAAAATGCAAAAAAATGTAAAAAAAAGGCAAAAAAAATGTAAAAAAAAATGCAAAAAAAATGCAAAAAAAAATGCAAAAAAATGTAAAAAAAAGGCAAAAAAAATGCAAAAAAAATGCAAAAAAAATGCAAAAAAAATGCCAAAAAAATGTAAAAAAAAATGCAAAAAAATGCAAAAAAAAATGCAAAAAAATGCAAAAAAATGTAAAAAAAAATGCAAAAAAAATGCAAAAAAAATGCAAAAAAAATCCAAAAAAAATGCAAAAAATAATGCAAAAAAAAATGCAGAAAAAATGCCAAAAAAATGCAAAAAAATGCAAAAAATAATGCAAAAAAATGCAAAAAAAAATGCAAAAAAAATGCAAAAAAAATGCAAAAAAATGCAAAAAAAAATGCAAAAAAATGCAAAAAAAAATGCAAAAAAATGCAAAAAAATGCCAAAAAAATGCAAAAAATAATGCAAAAAAAATGCAAAAAAAAATGCAAAAAAATGCAAAAAAATGTAAAAAAAATGCAAAAAAAAATGCAAAAAAATGCAAAAAAAATGCCAAAAAAATGTAAAAAAAAATGCAAAAAAAATGCAAAAAAAAATGCAAAAAAAATGCAAAAAATAATGCAAAAAAAATGCAAAAAAATGCAAAAAAATGTAAAAAAAATGCAAAAAAAATGCAAAAAAAATGCAAAAAAAAATGCAAAAAAAATGCAAAAAATAATGCAAAAAAAATGCAAAAAAAATGCCAAAAAAATGCAAAAAAAATGTAAAAAAAAATGCAAAAAAAATGCAAAAAAAAATGCAAAAAAATGTAAAAAAAAAGGCAACAAAAATGCAAAAAAAATGCAAAAAAAATGCAAAAAAAATGCAAAAAAAAATGCAAAAAAAAATGCAAAAAAATGCAAAAAAATGCCAAAAAATGCAAAAAATAATGCAAAAAAAATGCCAAAAAAATGCAAAAAAAATGTAAAAAAAAATGCAAAAAAAATGCAAAAAAAATGCAAAAAAAAATGCAAAAAAAATGCAAAAAAAATGCAAAAAAAAATGCAAAAAAATGCAAAAAAAATGCAAAAAAAATGCAAAAAAAAATGCAAAAAAATGCAAAAAAAAAATGCAAAAAAATGCAAAAAAAAATGCAAAAAAATGCAAAAAAAATGCCAAAAAAATGTTAAAAAAAATGCAAAAAAATGCAAAAAAATGCAAAAAAAATGCCAAAAAAATGTAAAAAAAAATGCAAAAAAATGCAAAAAAAAATGCAAAAAAATGCAAAAAAATGTAAAAAAAAATGCAAAAAAAATGCCAAAAAAATGTAAAAAAAAATGCAAAAAAAATGCAAAAAAAAATGCAAAAAAAATGCAAAAAATAATGCAAAAAAAATGCAAAAAAAATGCCAAAAAAATGCAAAAAAAATGTAAAAAAAAAATGCAAAAAAAATGCAAAAAAAAATGCAAAAAAATGCAAAAAAAAATGCAAAAAAATGCAAAAAAATGTAAAAAAAAATGCAAAAAAAATGCAAAAAAAATGCAAAAAAAATGCAAAAAATAATGCAAAAAAAATGCAAAAAAAAATGCAAAAAAATGCAAAAAAATGTAAAAAAAATGCAAAAAAAAATGCAAAAAAATGCAAAAAAAATGCCAAAAAAGTGTAAAAAAAAATGCAAAAAAAATGCAAAAAAAAATGCAAAAAAAATGCAAAAAATAATGCAAAAAAAATGCAAAAAAATGCAAAAAAATGTAAAAAAAATGCAAAAAAAATGCAAAAAAAAATGCAAAAAAAAATGCAAAAAAATGCAAAAAAATGCCAAAAAATGCAAAAAATAATGCAAAAAAAATGCCAAAAAAATGCAAAAAAAATGTAAAAAAAAATGCAAAAAAAATGCAAAAAAAATGCAAAAAAAAATGCAAAAAAAATGCAAAAAAAATGCAAAAAAAAATGCAAAAAAATGCAAAAAAAATGCAAAAAAAATGCAAAAAAAAATGCAAAAAAATGCAAAAAAAAATGCAAAAAAATGCAAAAAAAAATGCAAAAAAAATGCAAAAAAAAGCAAAAAAAAATGCAAAAAAATGCAAAAAAAAATGCAAAAAAATGCAAAAAAAAATGCAAAAAAATGCAAAAAAATGCCAAAAAAATGTAAAAAAAAATGCAAAAAAATGCAAAAAAAAATGCAAAAAAATGCAAAAAAATGTAAAAAAAAATGCAAAAAAAATGCAAAAAAAATGTAAAAAAAAATGCAAAAAAATGCAAAAAAATGTAAAAAAAAGGCAAAAAAAATGTAAAAAAAAATGCAAAAAAAATGCAAAAAAAAATGCAAAAAAATGTAAAAAAAAGGCAAAAAAAATGCAAAAAAAATGCAAAAAAAATGCAAAAAAAATGCCAAAAAAATGTAAAAAAAAATGCAAAAAAATGCAAAAAAAAATGCAAAAAAATGCAAAAAAATGTAAAAAAAAATGCAAAAAAAATGCAAAAAAAATGCAAAAAAAATCCAAAAAAAATGCAAAAAATAATGCAAAAAAAATGCAGAAAAAATGCCAAAAAAATGCAAAAAAATGCAAAAAATAATGCAAAAAAATGCAAAAAAAAATGCAAAAAAAATGCAAAAAAAATGCAAAAAAATGCAAAAAAAAATGCAAAAAAATGCAAAAAAAAATGCAAAAAAATGCAAAAAAAATGCAAAAAAAATGTAAAAAAAAATGCAAAAAAAATGCAAAAAAAAATGCAAAAAAAATGCAAAAAAAATGTAAAAAAAAATGCAAAAAAAATGCAAAAAAATGTAAAAAAAAGGCAAAAAAAATGTAAAAAAAAATGCAAAAAAAATGCAAAAAAAAATGCAAAAAAAATGCAAAAAATAATGCAAAAAAAATGCAAAAAAAATGCCAAAAAAATGCAAAAAAAATGTAAAAAAAAATGCAAAAAAAATGCAAAAAAAAATGCAAAAAAATGCAAAAAAAAATGCAAAAAAATGCAAAAAAATGTAAAAAAAAATGCAAAAAAAATGCAAAAAAAATGCAAAAAAAAATGCAAAAAAAATGCAAAAAATAATGCAAAAAAAATGCAAAAAAAATGCCAAAAAAATGCAAAAAAAATGTAAAAAAAATGCAAAAAAAATGCAAAAAAAATGCCAAAAAAATGTAAAAAAAATGCAAAAAAATGCAAAAAAAAATGCAAAAAAATGTAAAAAAAAATGCAGAAAAAATGCCAAAAAAATGCAAAAAAATGCAAAAAATAATGCAAAAAAATGCAAAAAAAAATGCAAAAAAAATGCAAAAAAAAATGCAAAAAAATGCAAAAAAAAATGCAAAAAAATGCAAAAAAAAATGCAAAAAAATGCAAAAAAAATGCCAAAAAATGCAAAAAATAATGCAAAAAAAATGCCAAAAAAATGCAAAAAAAATGTAAAAAAAAATGCAAAAAAAATGCAAAAAAAATGCAAAAAAAAATGCAAAAAAAATGCAAAAAAAATGCAAAAAAAAATGCAAAAAAATGCAAAAAAAATGCAAAAAAAAAGCAAAAAAAAATGCAAAAAAATGCAAAAAAAAATGCAAAAAAATGCAAAAAAAAATGCAAAAAAATGCAAAAAAAATGCCAAAAAAATGTAAAAAAAAATGCAAAAAAATGCAAAAAAAAATGCAAAAAAATGCAAAAAAATGTAAAAAAAAATGCAAAAAAATGCAAAAAAAATGTAAAAAAAAATGCAAAAAAAATGCAAAAAAATGTAAAAAAAAAAGGCAAAAAAAATGTAAAAAAAAATGCAAAAAAAATGCAAAAAAAAATGCAAAAAAATGTAAAAAAAAGGCAAAAAAAATGCAAAAAAAATGCAAAAAAAATGCAAAAAAAATGCAAAAAAAATGTAAAAAAAAATGCAAAAAAATGCAAAAAAAAATGCAAAAAAATGCAAAAAAATGTAAAAAAAAATGCAAAAAAAATGCAAAAAAAATGCAAAAAAAATCCAAAAAAAATGCAAAAAATAATGCAAAAAAAAATGCAGAAAAAATGCCAAAAAAATGCAAAAAAATGCAAAAAATAATGCAAAAAAATGCAAAAAAAAATGCAAAAAAAATGCAAAAAAAATGCAAAAAAATGCAAAAAAAAAATGCAAAAAAATGCAAAAAAAAATGCAAAAAAATGCAAAAAAAATGCCAAAAAAATGCAAAAAATAATGCAAAAAAAATGCAAAAAAAAATGCAAAAAAATGCAAAAAAATGTAAAAAAAATGCAAAAAAAAATGCAAAAAAATGCAAAAAAAATGCCAAAAAAATGTAAAAAAAAATGCAAAAAAAATGCAAAAAAAAATGCAAAAAAAATGCAAAAAATAATGCAAAAAAAATGCAAAAAAATGCAAAAAAATGTAAAAAAAATGCAAAAAAAATGCAAAAAAAATGCAAAAAAAAATGCAAAAAAAATGCAAAAAATAATGCAAAAAAAATGCAAAAAAAATGCCAAAAAAATGCAAAAAAAATGTAAAAAAAAATGCAAAAAAAATGCAAAAAAAAATGCAAAAAAATGTAAAAAAAAAGGCAAAAAAAATGCAAAAAAAATGCAAAAAAAATGCAAAAAAAATGCAAAAAATAATGCAAAAAAAATGCAAAAAAAATGCCAAAAAAATGCAAAAAAAATGTAAAAAAAAATGCAAAAAAAATGCAAAAAAAAATGCAAAAAAATGCAAAAAAAAATGCAAAAAAATGCAAAAAAATGTAAAAAAAAATGCAAAAAAAATGCAAAAAAAATGCAAAAAAAAATGCAAAAAATAATGCAAAAAAAATGCAAAAAAAAATGCAAAAAAATGCAAAAAAATGTAAAAAAAATGCAAAAAAAAATGCAAAAAAATGCAAAAAAAATGCCAAAAAAATGTAAAAAAAAATGCAAAAAAAATGCAAAAAAAAATGCAAAAAAAATGCAAAAAATAATGCAAAAAAAATGCAAAAAAATGCAAAAAAATGTAAAAAAAATGCAAAAAAAATGCAAAAAAAAATGCAAAAAAAAATGCAAAAAAATGCAAAAAAATGCCAAAAAATGCAAAAAATAATGCAAAAAAAATGCCAAAAAAATGCAAAAAAAATGTAAAAAAAAATGCAAAAAAAATGCAAAAAAAATGCAAAAAAAAATGCAAAAAAAATGCAAAAAAAATGCAAAAAAAAATGCAAAAAAATGCAAAAAAAATGCAAAAAAAATGCAAAAAAAAATGCAAAAAAATGCAAAAAAAAATGCAAAAAAATGCAAAAAAAAATGCAAAAAAATGCAAAAAAAATGCCAAAAAAATGTTAAAAAAAATGCAAAAAAATGCAAAAAAATGCAAAAAAAATGCCAAAAAAATGTAAAAAAAAATGCAAAAAAATGCAAAAAAAAATGCAAAAAAATGCAAAAAAATGTAAAAAAAAATGCAAAAAAAATGCCAAAAAAATGTAAAAAAAAATGCAAAAAAAATGCAAAAAAAAATGCAAAAAAAATGCAAAAAATAATGCAAAAAAAATGCAAAAAAAATGCCAAAAAAATGCAAAAAAAATGTAAAAAAAAATGCAAAAAAAAATGCAAAAAAAAATGCAAAAAAATGCAAAAAAAAATGCAAAAAAATGCAAAAAAATGTAAAAAAAAATGCAAAAAAAATGCAAAAAAAATGCAAAAAAAAATGCAAAAAAAATGCAAAAAATAAAGCAAAAAAAATGCAAAAAAAATGCCAAAAAAATGCAAAAAAAATGTAAAAAAAATGCAAAAAAAATGCAAAAAAAATGCCAAAAAAATGTAAAAAAAAATGCAAAAAAATGCAAAAAAAAATGCAAAAAAATGTAAAAAAAAAATGCAGAAAAAATGCCAAAAAAATGCAAAAAAATGCAAAAAATAATGCAAAAAAATGCAAAAAAAAATGCAAAAAAAATGCAAAAAAAAATGCAAAAAAATGCAAAAAAAAATGCAAAAAAATGCAAAAAAAATGCAAAAAAATGCAAAAAAAATGCCAAAAAATGCAAAAAATAATGCAAAAAAAATGCCAAAAAAATGCAAAAAAAATGTAAAAAAAAATGCAAAAAAAATGCAAAAAAAATGCAAAAAAAAATGCAAAAAAAATGCAAAAAAAATGCAAAAAAAAATGCAAAAAAATGCAAAAAAAATGCAAAAAAAAGCAAAAAAAAATGCAAAAAAATGCAAAAAAAAATGCAAAAAAATGCAAAAAAAAATGCAAAAAAATGCAAAAAAAATGCCAAAAAAATGTAAAAAAAAATGCAAAAAAATGCAAAAAAAAATGCAAAAAAATGCAAAAAAATGTAAAAAAAAATGCAAAAAAAATGCAAAAAAAATGTAAAAAAAAATGCAAAAAAATGCAAAAAAATGTAAAAAAAAAGGCAAAAAAAATGTAAAAAAAAATGCAAAAAAAATGCAAAAAAAAATGCAAAAAAATGTAAAAAAAAGGCAAAAAAAATGCAAAAAAAATGCAAAAAAAATGCAAAAAAAATGCCAAAAAAATGTAAAAAAAAATGCAAAAAAATGCAAAAAAAAATGCAAAAAAATGCAAAAAAATGTAAAAAAAAATGCAAAAAAAATGCAAAAAAAATGCAAAAAAAATCCAAAAAAAATGCAAAAAATAATGCAAAAAAAATGCAGAAAAAATGCCAAAAAAATGCAAAAAAATGCAAAAAATAATGCAAAAAAATGCAAAAAAAAAATGCAAAAAAAATGCAAAAAAAATGCAAAAAAATGCAAAAAAAAATGCAAAAAAATGCAAAAAAAAATGCAAAAAAATGCAAAAAAAATGCCAAAAAAATGCAAAAAATAATGCAAAAAAAATGCAAAAAAAAATGCAAAAAAATGCAAAAAAATGTAAAAAAAATGCAAAAAAAAATGCAAAAAAATGCAAAAAAAATGCCAAAAAAATGTAAAAAAAAATGCAAAAAAAATGCAAAAAAAAATGCAAAAAAAATGCAAAAAATAATGCAAAAAAAATGCAAAAAAATGCAAAAAAATGTAAAAAAAATGCAAAAAAAATGCAAAAAAAATGCAAAAAAAAATGCAAAAAAAATGCAAAAAATAATGCAAAAAAAATGCAAAAAAAATGCCAAAAAAATGCAAAAAAAATGTAAAAAAAAATGCAAAAAAATGCAAAAAAAAATGCAAAAAAATGTAAAAAAAAGGCAAAAAAAAATGCAAAAAAAATGCAAAAAAAATGCAAAAAAAATGCAAAAAAAAATGCAAAAAAAAATGCAAAAAAATGCAAAAAAAATGCCAAAAAATGCAAAAAATAATGCAAAAAAAATGCCAAAAAAATGCACAAAAAATGTAAAAAAAAATGCAAAAAAATGCAAAAAAAATGCAAAAAAAAATGCAAAAAAAATGCAAAAAAAATGCAAAAAAAAATGCAAAAAAATGCAAAAAAAATGCAAAAAAATGCAAAAAAAAATGCAAAAA
The DNA here is from genome assembly GCA_023566125.1 of Zingel zingel. Lineage (NCBI taxonomy): Eukaryota > Metazoa > Chordata > Actinopteri > Perciformes > Percidae > Zingel > Zingel zingel. The sequence continues at coordinate 20,004 of JAKRKW010000268.1, forward strand.
AATGCAAAAAAAAATGCAAAAAAATGCAAAAAAAAATGCAAAAAAATGCAAAAAAAATGCCAAAAAAATGTTAAAAAAAATGCAAAAAAATGCAAAAAAAAATGCAAAAAAATGCAAAAAAAATGCCAAAAAAATGTTAAAAAAAATGTAAAAAAAAATGTAAAAAAAAGGCAAAAAAAATGTAAAAAAAAATGCAAAAAAAATGCAAAAAAAAATGCAAAAAAATGTAAAAAAAAAGGCAAAAAAAATGCAAAAAAAATGCAAAAAAAATGCAAAAAAAATGCCAAAAAAATGTAAAAAAAAATGCAAAAAAATGCAAAAAAAAATGCAAAAAAATGCAAAAAAATGTAAAAAAAATGCAAAAAAAATGCAAAAAAAATGCAAAAAAAAATGCAAAAAAAATGCAAAAAATAATGCAAAAAAAATGCAAAAAAAATGCCAAAAAAATGCAAAAAAAATGTAAAAAAAAATGCAAAAAAAATGCAATAAAAAATGCAAAAAAATGTAAAAAAAAAGGCAAAAAAAAATGCAAAAAAAATGCAAAAAAAATGCAAAAAAAATGCAAAAAAAAATGCAAAAAAAAATGCAAAAAAATGCAAAAAAAATGCCAAAAAATGCAAAAAATAATGCAAAAAAAATGCCAAAAAAATGCACAAAAAATGTAAAAAAAAATGCAAAAAAAATGCAAAAAAAATGCAAAAAAAAATGCAAAAAAAATGCAAAAAAAATGCAAAAAAAAATGCAAAAAAATGCAAAAAAAATGCAAAAAAAATGCAAAAAAAAATGCAAAAAAATGCAAAAAAAAATGCAAAAAAATGCAAAAAAAAATGCAAAAAAATGCAAAAAAAATGCCAAAAAAATGTTAAAAAAAATGCAAAAAAATGCAAAAAAAAATGCAAAAAAATGCAAAAAAAATGCCAAAAAAATGTTAAAAAAAATGTAAAAAAAAATGTAAAAAAAAGGCAAAAAAAATGTAAAAAAAAATGCAAAAAAAATGCAAAAAAAAATGCAAAAAAATGTAAAAAAAAGGCAAAAAAAATGCAAAAAAAATGCAAAAAAAATGCAAAAAAAATGCCAAAAAAATGTAAAAAAAAATGCAAAAAAATGCAAAAAAAAATGCAAAAAAATGCAAAAAAATGTAAAAAAAAATGCAAAAAAAATGCAAAAAAAATGCAAAAAAAATCCAAAAAAAATGCAAAAAATAATGCAAAAAAAATGCAGAAAAAATGCCAAAAAAATGCAAAAAAATGCAAAAAATAATGCAAAAAAATGCAAAAAAAAATGCAAAAAAAATGCAAAAAAAATGCAAAAAAATGCAAAAAAAAATGCAAAAAAATGCAAAAAAAAATGCAAAAAAATGCAAAAAAAATGCCAAAAAAATGCAAAAAATAATGCAAAAAAAATGCAAAAAAAAATGCAAAAAAATGCAAAAAAATGTAAAAAAAATCCAAAAAAAATGCAAAAAATAATGCAAAAAAAATGCAGAAAAAATGCCAAAAAAATGCAAAAAAATGCAAAAAATAATGCAAAAAAATGCAAAAAAAAATGCAAAAAAAATGCAAAAAAAATGCAAAAAAATGCAAAAAAAAATGCAAAAAAATGCAAAAAAAAATGCAAAAAAATGCAAAAAAAATGCCAAAAAAATGCAAAAAATAATGCAAAAAAAATGCAAAAAAAAATGCAAAAAAATGCAAAAAAATGTAAAAAAAATGCAAAAAAAAATGCAAAAAAATGCAAAAAAAATGCCAAAAAAATGTAAAAAAAAATGCAAAAAAAATGCAAAAAAAAATGCAAAAAAAATGCAAAAAATAATGCAAAAAAAATGCAAAAAAATGCAAAAAAATGTAAAAAAAATGCAAAAAAAATGCAAAAAAAATGCAAAAAAAAATGCAAAAAAAATGCAAAAAATAATGCAAAAAAAATGCAAAAAAAATGCCAAAAAAATGCAAAAAAAATGTAAAAAAAAATGCAAAAAAATGCAAAAAAAAATGCAAAAAAATGTAAAAAAAAGGCAAAAAAAAATGCAAAAAAAATGCAAAAAAAATGCAAAAAAAATGCAAAAAAAAATGCAAAAAAAAATGCAAAAAAATGCAAAAAAAATGCCAAAAAATGCAAAAAATAATGCAAAAAAAATGCCAAAAAAATGCACAAAAAATGTAAAAAAAAATGCAAAAAAATGCAAAAAAAATGCAAAAAAAAATGCAAAAAAAATGCAAAAAAAATGCAAAAAAAAATGCAAAAAAATGCAAAAAAAATGCAAAAAAATGCAAAAAAAAATGCAAAAAAATGCAAAAAAAAATGCAAAAAAATGCAAAAAAAAATGCAAAAAAATGCAAAAAAAATGCCAAAAAAATGTTAAAAAAAATGCAAAAAAATGCAAAAAAAAATGCAAAAAAATGCAAAAAAAATGCCAAAAAAATGTTAAAAAAAATGTAAAAAAAAATGTAAAAAAAAGGCAAAAAAAATGTAAAAAAAAATGCAAAAAAAATGCAAAAAAAAATGCAAAAAAATGTAAAAAAAAGGCAAAAAAAATGCAAAAAAAATGCAAAAAAAATGCCAAAAAAATGCCAAAAAAATGTAAAAAAAAATGCAAAAAAATGCAAAAAAAATGCAAAAAAATGCAAAAAAATGTAAAAAAAATGCAAAAAAAATGCAAAAAAAATGCAAAAAAAAAATGCAAAAAAAATGCAAAAAATAATGCAAAAAAAATGCAAAAAAAATGCCAAAAAAATGCAAAAAAAATGTAAAAAAAAATGCAAAAAAAATGCAATAAAAAATGCAAAAAAATGTAAAAAAAAAGGCAAAAAAAAATGCAAAAAAAATGCAAAAAAAATGCAAAAAAAATGCAAAAAAAAATGCAAAAAAAAATGCAAAAAAATGCAAAAAAAATGCCAAAAAATGCAAAAAATAATGCAAAAAAAATGCCAAAAAAATGCACAAAAAATGTAAAAAAAAATGCAAAAAAAATGCAAAAAAAATGCAAAAAAAAATGCAAAAAAAATGCAAAAAAAATGCAAAAAAAAATGCAAAAAAATGCAAAAAAAATGCAAAAAAAATGCAAAAAAAAATGCAAAAAAATGCAAAAAAAAATGCAAAAAAATGCAAAAAAAAATGCAAAAAAATGCAAAAAAAATGCCAAAAAAATGTTAAAAAAAATGCAAAAAAATGCAAAAAAAAATGCAAAAAAATGCAAAAAAAATGCCAAAAAAATGTTAAAAAAAATGTAAAAAAAAATGTAAAAAAAAGGCAAAAAAAATGTAAAAAAAAATGCAAAAAAAATGCAAAAAAAATGCAAAAAAATGTAAAAAAAAGGCAAAAAAAATGCAAAAAAAATGCAAAAAAAATGCAAAAAAAATGCCAAAAAAATGTAAAAAAAAATGCAAAAAAATGCAAAAAAAAATGCAAAAAAATGCAAAAAAATGTAAAAAAAAATGCAAAAAAAATGCAAAAAAAATGCAAAAAAAATCCAAAAAAAATGCAAAAAATAATGCAAAAAAAATGCAGAAAAAATGCCAAAAAAATGCAAAAAAATGCAAAAAATAATGCAAAAAAATGCAAAAAAAAATGCAAAAAAAATGCAAAAAAAATGCAAAAAAATGCAAAAAAAAATGCAAAAAAATGCAAAAAAAAATGCAAAAAAATGCAAAAAAAATGCCAAAAAAATGCAAAAAATAATGCAAAAAAAATGCAAAAAAAAATGCAAAAAAATGCAAAAAAATGTAAAAAAAATGCAAAAAAAAATGCAAAAAAATGCAAAAAAAATGCCAAAAAAATGTAAAAAAAAATGCAAAAAAAATGCAAAAAAAAATGCAAAAAAAATGCAAAAAATAATGCAAAAAAAATGCAAAAAAATGCAAAAAAATGTAAAAAAAATGCAAAAAAAATGCAAAAAAAATGCAAAAAAAAATGCAAAAAAAATGCAAAAAATAATGCAAAAAAAATGCAAAAAAAATGCCAAAAAAATGCAAAAAAAATGTAAAAAAAAATGCAAAAAAAATGCAAAAAAAAATGCAAAAAAATGTAAAAAAAAAGGCAAAAAAAATGCAAAAAAAATGCAAAAAAAATGCAAAAAAAATGCAAAAAAAAATGCAAAAAAAAATGCAAAAAAATGCAAAAAAAATGCCAAAAAATGCAAAAAATAATGCAAAAAAAATGCCAAAAAAATTCAAAAAAAATGTAAAAAAAAATGCAAAAAAAATGCAAAAAAAATGCAAAAAAAAATGCAAAAAAAATGCAAAAAAAATGCAAAAAAAAATGCAAAAAAATGCAAAAAAATGCAAAAAAAATGCAAAAAAAAATGCAAAAAAATGCAAAAAAAATGCAAAAAAATGCAAAAAAAAATGCAAAAAAATGCAAAAAAAATGCCAAAAAAATGTTAAAAAAAATGCAAAAAAATGCAAAAAAAAATGCAAAAAAATGCAAAAAAATGTAAAAAAAAATGCAAAAAAAATGCAAAAAAAATGTAAAAAAAAATGCAAAAAAAATGCAAAAAAAATGCAAAAAAAATGCAAAAAATAATGCAAAAAAAATGCAAAAAAAATGCCAAAAAAATGCAAAAAAAATGTTAAAAAAAATGCAAAAAAAATGCAAAAAAAAATGCAAAAAAATGCAAAAAAAAATGCAAAAAAAATGCAAAAAATAATGCAAAAAAAAATGCAGAAAAAATGCCAAAAAAATGCAAAAAAATGCAAAAAATAATGCAAAAAAATGCAAAAAAAAATGCAAAAAAAATGCAAAAAAAATGCAAAAAAATGCAAAAAAAAATGCAAAAAAATGCAAAAAAAAATGCAAAAAAATGCAAAAAAAATGCCAAAAAATGCAAAAAATAATGCAAAAAAAATGCCAAAAAAATGCAAAAAAATGTAAAAAAAAATGCAAAAAAATGCAAAAAAAAATGCAAAAAAATGCAAAAAAATGTAAAAAAAAATGCAAAAAAAATGCCAAAAAAATGTAAAAAAAAATGCAAAAAAAATGCAAAAAAAATGCAAAAAAAATGCAAAAAATAATGCAAAAAAAATGCAAAAAAAATGCCAAAAAAATGCAAAAAAAATGTAAAAAAAAATGCAAAAAAAATGCAAAAAAAAATGCAAAAAAATGCAAAAAAAAATGCAAAAAAATGCAAAAAAATGTAAAAAAAAATGCAAAAAAAATGCAAAAAAAATGCAAAAAAAAATGCAAAAAAAATGCAAAAAATAATGCAAAAAAAATGCAAAAAAAATGCCAAAAAAATGCAAAAAAAATGTAAAAAAAAATGCAAAAAAAATGTAAAAAAAAATGCAAAAAAAATGCAAAAAAAAATGCAAAAAAATGCAAAAAAAAATGCAAAAAAATGCAAAAAAAATGCCAAAAAAATGTTAAAAAAAATGCAAAAAAATGCAAAAAAATGCAAAAAAAATGCCAAAAAAATGTAAAAAAAAATGCAAAAAAATGCAAAAAAAAATGCAAAAAAATGCAAAAAAATGTAAAAAAAAATGCAAAAAAAATGCCAAAAAAATGTAAAAAAAAATGCAAAAAAAATGCAAAAAAAAATGCAAAAAAAATGCAAAAAATAATGCAAAAAAAATGCAAAAAATAATGCAAAAAAAATGCCAAAAAAATGCAAAAAAAAATGTAAAAAAAATGCCAAAAAAATGCAAAAAAAATGCAAAAAAAAATGCAAAAAAAATGCAAAAAAAATGCAAAAAAAAATGCAAAAAAATGCAAAAAAAATGCAAAAAAAATGCAAAAAAAAATGCAAAAAAATGCAAAAAAAAATGCAAAAAAATGCAAAAAAAAATGCAAAAAAATGCAAAAAAAATGCCAAAAAAATGTTAAAAAAAATGCAAAAAAATGCAAAAAAATGCAAAAAAAATGCCAAAAAAATGTAAAAAAAAATGCAAAAAAATGCAAAAAAAAATGCAAAAAAATGCAAAAAAATGTAAAAAAAAATGCAAAAAAAATGCCAAAAAAATGTAAAAAAAAATGCAAAAAAAATGCAAAAAAAAATGCAAAAAAAATGCAAAAAATAATGCAAAAAAAATGCAAAAAAAATGCCAAAAAAATGCAAAAAAAATGTAAAAAAAAATGCAAAAAAAATGCAAAAAAAAATGCAAAAAAATGCAAAAAAAAATGCAAAAAAATGCAAAAAAATGTAAAAAAAAATGCAAAAAAAATGCAAAAAAAATGCAAAAAAAATGCAAAAAAAATGCAAAAAATAAAGCAAAAAAAATGCAAAAAAAATGCCAAAAAAATGCAAAAAAAATGTAAAAAAAATGCAAAAAAAATGCAAAAAAAATGCCAAAAAAATGTAAAAAAAATGCAAAAAAATGCAAAAAAAAATGCAAAAAAATGTAAAAAAAAATGCAGAAAAAATGCCAAAAAAATGCAAAAAAATGCAAAAAATAATGCAAAAAAATGCAAAAAAAAATGCAAAAAAAATGCAAAAAAAAATGCAAAAAAATGCAAAAAAAAATGCAAAAAAATGCAAAAAAAATGCAAAAAAATGCAAAAAAAATGCCAAAAAATGCAAAAAATAATGCAAAAAAAATGCCAAAAAAATGCAAAAAAAATGTAAAAAAAAATGCAAAAAAAATGCAAAAAAAATGCAAAAAAAAATGCAAAAAAAATGCAAAAAAAATGCAAAAAAAAATGCAAAAAAATGCAAAAAAAATGCAAAAAAAAGCAAAAAAAAATGCAAAAAAATGCAAAAAAAAATGCAAAAAAATGCAAAAAAAAATGCAAAAAAATGCAAAAAAAATGCCAAAAAAATGTAAAAAAAAATGCAAAAAAATGCAAAAAAAAATGCAAAAAAATGCAAAAAAATGTAAAAAAAAATGCAAAAAAAATGCAAAAAAAATGTAAAAAAAAATGCAAAAAAATGTAGAAAAAAGGCAAAAAAAATGTAAAAAAAAATGCAAAAAAAATGCAAAAAAAAATGCAAAAAAATGTAAAAAAAAGGCAAAAAAAATGCAAAAAAAATGCAAAAAAAATGCAAAAAAAATGCCAAAAAAATGTAAAAAAAAATGCAAAAAAATGCAAAAAAAAATGCAAAAAAATGCAAAAAAATGTAAAAAAAAATGCAAAAAAAATGCAAAAAAAATGCAAAAAAAATCCAAAAAAAATGCAAAAAATAATGCAAAAAAAATGCAGAAAAAATGCCAAAAAAATGCAAAAAAATGCAAAAAATAATGCAAAAAAATGCAAAAAAAAATGCAAAAAAAATGCAAAAAAAATGCAAAAAAATGCAAAAAAAAATGCAAAAAAAATGCAAAAAATAATGCAAAAAAAAATGCAAAAAAAATGCCAAAAAATGCAAAAAAATGCAAAAAATAATGCAAAAAAATGCAAAAAAATGCAAAAAAAATGCAAAAAAAAAATGCAAAAAAATGCAAAAAAAAATGCAAAAAAATGCAAAAAAAAATGCAAAAAAATGCAAAAAAAATGCCAAAAAAATGCAAAAAATAATGCAAAAAAAATGCAAAAAAAAATTCAAAAAAATGCAAAAAAAATGCAAAAAAATGCAAAAAAAAATGCAAAAAAATGCAAAAAAAATGCAAAAAAATGCAAAAAATAATGCAAAAAAATGCAAAAAAAATGCAAAAAAAATGCAAAAAAAAATGCAAAAAAATGCAAAAAAAAATGCAAAAAAATGCAAAAAAAAATGCAAAAAAATGCAAAAAAAATGCCAAAAAAATGTAAAAAAAATGCAAAAAAATGCAAAAAAAATGCAAAAAAATGCAAAAAAATGTAAAAAAAAATGCAAAAAAAATGCAAAAAAAATGCAAAGAAAATGCAAAAAAATGCAAAAAATAATGCAAAAAAAATGCAAAAAAATGCCAAAAAAATGCAAAAAAAATGTAAAAAAAAATGCAAAAAAAATGCAAAAAAAAATGCAAAAAAATGCAAAAAAAATGCAAAAAAAATGCAAAAAAAATGCAAAAAAAATGCAAAAAAAATGCAAAAAAAATGCAAAAAAAAATGCAAAAAAATGCAAAAAAAATGCAAAAAAAATGCAAAAAAAAATGCAAAAAAATGCAAAAAAAATGCAAAAAAATGCCAAAAAAATGTAAAAAAAAATATGCAAAAAAATGCAAAAAAAAAATGCAAAAAAATGCAAAAAAAATGCAAAAAAATGCCAAAAAAATGTAAAAAAAAATGCAAAAAAAATGCAAAAAAAATGCAAAAAAAATGCAAAAAAATGCAAAAAAAATGCAAAAAAAATGCAAAAAAAATGCAAAAAAATGCAAAAAAAAATGCAAAAAAATGCAAAAAAAAATGCAAAAAAATGCAAAAAAAATGCCAAAAAAATGTAAAAAAAATGCAAAAAATGCAAAAAAATGCCAAAAAAATGTAAAAAAAATGCAAAAAAATGCAAAAAAATGCAAAAAAAAATGTAAAAAAAAAAATGCAAAAAAAAATGCAAAAAAAAATGCAAAAAAAATGCAAAAAAAAATGCAAAAAAATGCAAAAAAATGCAAAAAAATGCAAAAAAAAATGCAAAAAAATGCAAAAAAAATGCCAAAAAAATGTAAAAAAAAATGCAAAAAAATGCAAAAAAAATGCAAAAAATGCAAAAAAATGTAAAGAAAAATGCAAAAAAAATGCAAAAAAAATGCAAAGAAAAATGTAAAAAAAAAAATGCAAAAAAATGCAAAAAAAATGCAAAAAAAATGCAAAAAATGCAAAAAAATGCCAAAAAAATGTAAAAAAAAATGCAAAAAAATGCAAAAAAAATGCAAAAAAATGCAAAAAATAATGCAAAAAAATGCAAAAAAAAATGCAAAAAAAATGCAAAAAAAAAACAAAAAAATGCAAAAAAAAATGCAAAAAAATGCAAAAAAAACCACAAAAAAATGCAAAAAAAATGCCAAAAAAATGTAAAAAAAATGCAAAAAAATGCAAAAAAAAATGCAAAAAAATGCAAAAAAATGTAAAAAAAAATGCAAAAAAAATGCAAAAAAAATGCAAAAAAAAATGCAAAAAAATGCAAAAAATAATGCAAAAAAAATGCAAAAAAAATGCCAAAAAAATGCAAAAAAAAATGCAAAAAAATGCAAAAAATAATGCAAAAAAAATGCAAAAAAAATGCAAAAAAAAATGCAAAAAAATGCAAAAAAAATGCAAAAAAATGCAAAAAAAAATGCAAAAAAATGCAAAAAAAATGCCAAAAAAATGCAAAAAATAATGCAAAAAAAATGCAAAAAAAAATTCAAAAAAATGCAAAAAAAAATGCAAAAAAATGCAAAAAAAAATGCAAAAAAATGCAAAAAAAAATGCAAAAAAATGCAAAAAATAATGCAAAAAAATGCAAAAAAAATGCAAAAAAAATGCAAAAAAAAATTCAAAAAAATGCAAAAAAAAATGCAAAAAAAATGCAAAAAAAATGCAAAAAAAATGCAAAAAAAATGCAAAAAATAATGCAAAAAAAATGCAAAAAAAATGCCAAAAAATGCAAAAAAATGCAAAAAATAATGCAAAAAAATGCAAAAAAAATGCAAAAAAAATGCCAAAAAAATGCCAAAAAAATGCAAAAAAAATGTAAAAAAAAATGCAAAAAAAATGTAAAAAAAAATGCAAAAAAAATGCAAAAAAAAATGCAAAAAAATGCAAAAAAAAATGCAAAAAAATGCAAAAAAAATGCCAAAAAAATGTTAAAAAAAATGCAAAAAAATGCAAAAAAATGCAAAAAAAATGCCAAAAAAATGTAAAAAAAAATGCAAAAAAATGCAAAAAAAAATGCAAAAAAATGCAAAAAAATGTAAAAAAAAATGCAAAAAAAATGCCAAAAAAATGTAAAAAAAAATGCAAAAAAAATGCAAAAAAAAATGCAAAAAAAATGCAAAAAATAATGCAAAAAAAATGCAAAAAATAATGCAAAAAAAATGCCAAAAAAATGCAAAAAAAAATGTAAAAAAAATGCCAAAAAAATGCAAAAAAAATGCAAAAAAAAATGCAAAAAAAATGCAAAAAAAATGCAAAAAAAAATGCAAAAAAATGCAAAAAAAATGCAAAAAAAATGCAAAAAAAAATGCAAAAAAATGCAAAAAAAAATGCAAAAAAATGCAAAAAAAAATGCAAAAAAATGCAAAAAAAATGCCAAAAAAATGTTAAAAAAAATGCAAAAAAATGCAAAAAAATGCAAAAAAAATGCCAAAAAAATGTAAAAAAAAATGCAAAAAAATGCAAAAAAAAATGCAAAAAAATGCAAAAAAATGTAAAAAAAAATGCAAAAAAAATGCCAAAAAAATGTAAAAAAAAATGCAAAAAAAATGCAAAAAAAAATGCAAAAAAAATGCAAAAAATAATGCAAAAAAAATGCAAAAAAAATGCCAAAAAAATGCAAAAAAAATGTAAAAAAAAATGCAAAAAAAATGCAAAAAAAAATGCAAAAAAATGCAAAAAAAAATGCAAAAAAATGCAAAAAAATGTAAAAAAAAATGCAAAAAAAATGCAAAAAAAATGCAAAAAAAATGCAAAAAAAATGCAAAAAATAAAGCAAAAAAAATGCAAAAAAAATGCCAAAAAAATGCAAAAAAAATGTAAAAAAAATGCAAAAAAAATGCAAAAAAAATGCCAAAAAAATGTAAAAAAAATGCAAAAAAATGCAAAAAAAAATGCAAAAAAATGTAAAAAAAAATGCAGAAAAAATGCCAAAAAAATGCAAAAAAATGCAAAAAATAATGCAAAAAAATGCAAAAAAAAATGCAAAAAAAATGCAAAAAAAAATGCAAAAAAATGCAAAAAAAAATGCAAAAAAATGCAAAAAAAATGCAAAAAAATGCAAAAAAAATGCCAAAAAATGCAAAAAATAATGCAAAAAAAATGCCAAAAAAATGCAAAAAAAATGTAAAAAAAAATGCAAAAAAAATGCAAAAAAAATGCAAAAAAAAATGCAAAAAAAATGCAAAAAAAATGCAAAAAAAAATGCAAAAAAATGCAAAAAAAATGCAAAAAAAAGCAAAAAAAAATGCAAAAAAATGCAAAAAAAAATGCAAAAAAATGCAAAAAAAAATGCAAAAAAATGCAAAAAAATGCCAAAAAAATGTAAAAAAAAATGCAAAAAAATGCAAAAAAAAATGCAAAAAAATGCAAAAAAATGTAAAAAAAAATGCAAAAAAAATGCAAAAAAAATGTAAAAAAAAATGCAAAAAAATGTAGAAAAAAGGCAAAAAAAATGTAAAAAAAAATGCAAAAAAAATGCAAAAAAAAATGCAAAAAAATGTAAAAAAAAGGCAAAAAAAATGCAAAAAAAATGCAAAAAAAATGCAAAAAAAATGCCAAAAAAATGTAAAAAAAAATGCAAAAAAATGCAAAAAAAAATGCAAAAAAATGCAAAAAAATGTAAAAAAAAATGCAAAAAAAATGCAAAAAAAATGCAAAAAAAATCCAAAAAAAATGCAAAAAATAATGCAAAAAAAATGCAGAAAAAATGCCAAAAAAATGCAAAAAAATGCAAAAAATAATGCAAAAAAATGCAAAAAAAAATGCAAAAAAAATGCAAAAAAAATGCAAAAAAATGCAAAAAAAAATGCAAAAAAAATGCAAAAAATAATGCAAAAAAAAATGCAAAAAAAATGCCAAAAAATGCAAAAAAATGCAAAAAATAATGCAAAAAAATGCAAAAAAATGCAAAAAAAATGCAAAAAAAAAATGCAAAAAAATGCAAAAAAAAATGCAAAAAAATGCAAAAAAAAATGCAAAAAAATGCAAAAAAAATGCCAAAAAAATGCAAAAAATAATGCAAAAAAAATGCAAAAAAAAATTCAAAAAAATGCAAAAAAAAATGCAAAAAAATGCAAAAAAAAATGCAAAAAAATGCAAAAAAAATGCAAAAAAATGCAAAAAATAATGCAAAAAAATGCAAAAAAAATGCAAAAAAAATGCAAAAAAAAATGCAAAAAAATGCAAAAAAAAATGCAAAAAAATGCAAAAAAAAATGCAAAAAAATGCAAAAAAAATGCCAAAAAAATGTAAAAAAAATGCAAAAAAATGCAAAAAAAATGCAAAAAAATGCAAAAAAATGTAAAAAAAAATGCAAAAAAAATGCAAAAAAAATGCAAAGAAAATGCAAAAAAATGCAAAAAATAATGCAAAAAAAATGCAAAAAAATGCCAAAAAAATGCAAAAAAAATGTAAAAAAAAATGCAAAAAAAATGCAAAAAAAAATGCAAAAAAATGCAAAAAAAATGCAAAAAAAATGCAAAAAAAATGCAAAAAAAATGCAAAAAAAATGCAAAAAAAATGCAAAAAAAAATGCAAAAAAATGCAAAAAAAATGCAAAAAAAATGCAAAAAAAAATGCAAAAAAATGCAAAAAAAATGCAAAAAAATGCCAAAAAAATGTAAAAAAAAATATGCAAAAAAATGCAAAAAAAAAATGCAAAAAAATGCAAAAAAAATGCAAAAAAATGCCAAAAAAATGTAAAAAAAAATGCAAAAAAAATGCAAAAAAAATGCAAAAAAAATGCAAAAAAATGCAAAAAAAATGCAAAAAAAATGCAAAAAAAATGCAAAAAAATGCAAAAAAAAATGCAAAAAAATGCAAAAAAAAATGCAAAAAAATGCAAAAAAAATGCCAAAAAAATGTAAAAAAAATGCAAAAAATGCAAAAAAATGCCAAAAAAATGTAAAAAAAATGCAAAAAAATGCAAAAAAATGCAAAAAAAAATGTAAAAAAAAAAATGCAAAAAAAAATGCAAAAAAAAATGCAAAAAAAATGCAAAAAAAAATGCAAAAAAATGCAAAAAAATGCAAAAAAATGCAAAAAAAAATGCAAAAAAATGCAAAAAAAATGCCAAAAAAATGTAAAAAAAAATGCAAAAAAATGCAAAAAAAATGCAAAAAATGCAAAAAAATGTAAAGAAAAATGCAAAAAAAATGCAAAAAAAATGCAAAGAAAAATGTAAAAAAAAAAATGCAAAAAAATGCAAAAAAAATGCAAAAAAAATGCAAAAAATGCAAAAAAATGCCAAAAAAATGTAAAAAAAAATGCAAAAAAATGCAAAAAAAATGCAAAAAAATGCAAAAAATAATGCAAAAAAATGCAAAAAAAAATGCAAAAAAAATGCAAAAAAAAAACAAAAAAATGCAAAAAAAAATGCAAAAAAATGCAAAAAAAAACACAAAAAAATGCAAAAAAAATGCCAAAAAAATGTAAAAAAAATGCAAAAAAATGCAAAAAAAAATGCAAAAAAATGCAAAAAAATGTAAAAAAAAATGCAAAAAAAATGCAAAAAAAATGCAAAAAAAAATGCAAAAAAATGCAAAAAATAATGCAAAAAAAATGCAAAAAAAATGCCAAAAAAATGCAAAAAAAAATGCAAAAAAATGCAAAAAATAATGCAAAAAAAATGCAAAAAAAATGCAAAAAAAAATGCAAAAAAATGCAAAAAAAATGCAAAAAAATGCAAAAAAAAATGCAAAAAAATGCAAAAAAAATGCCAAAAAAATGCAAAAAATAATGCAAAAAAAATGCAAAAAAAAATTCAAAAAAATGCAAAAAAAAATGCAAAAAAATGCAAAAAAAAATGCAAAAAAATGCAAAAAAAAATGCAAAAAAATGCAAAAAATAATGCAAAAAAATGCAAAAAAAATGCAAAAAAAATGCCAAAAAATGCAAAAAAATGCAAAAAATAATGCAAAAAAATGCAAAAAAAATGCAAAAAAAATGCAAAAAAAATGCAAAAAAATGCAAAAAAAAATGCAAAAAAATGCAAAAAAAAATGCAAAAAAATGCAAAAAAATGTAAAAAAAAATGCAAAAAAAATGCAAAAAAAATGCAAAAAAAAATGCAAAAAAATGCAAAAAAATGTAAAAAAAAAATGCAAAAAAAATGCAAAAAAAATGCAAAAAAAATGCAAAAAAATGCAAAAAAAAATGCAAAAAAATGCAAAAAAAATGCCAAAAAAATGTAAAAAAAAATGCAAAAAAATGCAAAAAAAAATGCAAAAAAATGCAAAAAAATGTAAAAAAAAATGAAAAAAAAATGCAAAAAAAATGCAAAAAAAATGCAAAAAAAATGCAAAAAATGATGCAAAAAAAATGCAAAAAAAAATGCAAAAAAATGCAAAAAATGCAAAAAAAATGTAAAAAAAAATGCAAAAAAAATGCAAAAAAAATGCAAAAAAAATGCAAAAAAATGCAAAAAAAAATGCAAAAAAATGCAAAAAAAATGCAAAAAAATGCAAAAAAAATGCAAAAAAATGCAAAAAAAAATGCAAAAAAATGTAAAAAAAAATGCAAAAAAAATGCAAAAAAAATGCAAAGAAAATGCAAAAAAATGCAAAAAATAATGCAAAAAAAATGCAAAAAAATGCCAAAAAAATGCAAAAAAAATGTAAAAAAAAATGCAAAAAAAATGCAAAAAAAAATGCAAAAAAATGCAAAAAAAATGCAAAAAAAATGCAAAAAAAATGCAAAAAAAATGCAAAAAAAATGCAAAAAAAATGCAAAAAAAAATGCAAAAAAATGCAAAAAAAATGCAAAAAAAATGCAAAAAAAAATGCAAAAAAATGCAAAAAAAATGCAAAAAAATGCCAAAAAAATGTAAAAAAAATATGCAAAAAAATGCAAAAAAAAAATGCAAAAAAATGCAAAAAAAATGCAAAAAAATGCCAAAAAAATGTAAAAAAAAATGCAAAAAAAATGCAAAAAAAATGCAAAAAAAATGCAAAAAAATGCAAAAAAAATGCAAAAAAAATGCAAAAAAAATGCAAAAAAATGCAAAAAAAAATGCAAAAAAATGCAAAAAAAAATGCAAAAAAATGCAAAAAAAATGCCAAAAAAATGTAAAAAAAATGCAAAAAATGCAAAAAAATGCCAAAAAAATGTAAAAAAAATGCAAAAAAATGCAAAAAAATGCAAAAAAAAATGTAAAAAAAAAAATGCAAAAAAAAATGCAAAAAAAAATGCAAAAAAAATGCAAAAAAAAATGCAAAAAAATGCAAAAAAATGCAAAAAAATGCAAAAAAAAATGCAAAAAAATGCAAAAAAAATGCCAAAAAAATGTAAAAAAAAATGCAAAAAAATGCAAAAAAAATGCAAAAAATGCAAAAAAATGTAAAGAAAAATGCAAAAAAAATGCAAAAAAAATGCAAAGAAAAATGTAAAAAAAAAAATGCAAAAAAATGCAAAAAAAATGCAAAAAAAATGCAAAAAATGCAAAAAAATGCCAAAAAAATGTAAAAAAAAATGCAAAAAAATGCAAAAAAAATGCAAAAAAATGCAAAAAATAATGCAAAAAAATGCAAAAAAAAATGCAAAAAAAATGCAAAAAAAAAACAAAAAAATGCAAAAAAAAATGCAAAAAAATGCAAAAAAAAACACAAAAAAATGCAAAAAAAATGCCAAAAAAATGTAAAAAAAATGCAAAAAAATGCAAAAAAAAATGCAAAAAAATGCAAAAAAATGTAAAAAAAAATGCAAAAAAAATGCAAAAAAAATGCAAAAAAAAATGCAAAAAAATGCAAAAAATAATGCAAAAAAAATGCAAAAAAAATGCCAAAAAAATGCAAAAAAAAATGCAAAAAAATGCAAAAAATAATGCAAAAAAAATGCAAAAAAAATGCAAAAAAAAATGCAAAAAAATGCAAAAAAAATGCAAAAAAATGCAAAAAAAAATGCAAAAAAATGCAAAAAAAATGCCAAAAAAATGCAAAAAATAATGCAAAAAAAATGCAAAAAAAAATTCAAAAAAATGCAAAAAAAAATGCAAAAAAATGCAAAAAAAAATGCAAAAAAATGCAAAAAAAAATGCAAAAAAATGCAAAAAATAATGCAAAAAAATGCAAAAAAAATGCAAAAAAAATGCAAAAAAAAATTCAAAAAAATGCAAAAAAAAATGCAAAAAAAATGCAAAAAAAATGCAAAAAAAATGCAAAAAAAAATGCAAAAAATAATGCAAAAAAAATGCAAAAAAAATGCCAAAAAATGCAAAAAAATGCAAAAAATAATGCAAAAAAATGCAAAAAAAATGCAAAAAAAATGCAAAAAAAATGCAAAAAAATGCAAAAAAAAATGCAAAAAAATGCAAAAAAAAATGCAAAAAAATGCAAAAAAATGTAAAAAAAAATGCAAAAAAAATGCAAAAAAAATGCAAAAAAAAATGCAAAAAAATGCAAAAAAATGTAAAAAAAAAATGCAAAAAAAATGCAAAAAAAATGCAAAAAAAATGCAAAAAAATGCAAAAAAAAATGCAAAAAAATGCAAAAAAAATGCCAAAAAAATGTAAAAAAAAATGCAAAAAAATGCAAAAAAAAATGCAAAAAAATGCAAAAAAATGTAAAAAAAAATGAAAAAAAAATGCAAAAAAAATGCAAAAAAAATGCAAAAAAAATGCAAAAAATGATGCAAAAAAAATGCAAAAAAAAATGCAAAAAAATGCAAAAAATGCAAAAAAAATGTAAAAAAAAATGCAAAAAAAATGCAAAAAAAATGCAAAAAAAATGCAAAAAAATGCAAAAAAAAATGCAAAAAAATGCAAAAAAAATGCAAAAAAATGCAAAAAAAATGCAAAAAAATGCAAAAAAAAATGCAAAAAAATGCAAAAAAAATGCCAAAAAAATGTAAAAAAAATGCAAAAAAATGCAAAAAAATGCAAAAAAAAATGTAAAAAAAAAATGCAAAAAAAAATGCAAAAAAAAATGCAAAAAAAATGCAAAAAAAAATGCAAAAAAATGCAAAAAAAAAATGCAAAAAAATGCAAAAAAAATGCAAAAAAATGCAAAAAAATGCCAAAAAAATGTAAAAAAAAATGCAAAAAAATGCAAAAAAAAATGCAAAAAAATGCAAAAAAAATGCCAAAAAAATGTAAAAAAAAATGCAAAAAAATGCAAAAAAAAATGCAAAAAAATGCAAAAAAATGTAAAAAAAAATGAAAAAAAAATGCAAAAAAAATGCAAAAAAAATGCAAAAAAAATGCAAAAAATGATGCAAAAAAAATGCAAAAAAAATGCCAAAAAATGCAATAAATTGCAAAAAATAATGCAAAAAAATGCAAAAAAAATGCCAAAAAAATGCAAAAAAATGCAAAAAAATGCAAAAAAAATGCCAAAAAAATGCAAAAAAAATGCAAAAAAATGCAAAAAAATGCAAAAAAAATGCAAAAAAAATGCAAAAAAAAATGCAAAAAAATGCAAAAAAAAATGCAAAAAAATGCAAAAAAATGCAAAAAAATGCAAAAAAAATGCAAAAAAAAATGCAAAAAAATGCAAAAAAAAATGCAAAAAAATGCAAAAAAATGCAAAAAAATGCAAAAAAAATGTAAAAAAAAATGCAAAAAAATGCAAAAAAAATGCAAAAAAATGCAAAAAAAAAAGCAAAAAAATGCAAAAAAAATGCAAAAAAAATGCAAAAAAAAATTCAAAAAAATGCAAAAAAAAATGCAAAAAAAAATGCAAAAAAAATGCAAAAAAAATGCAAAAAAAATGCAAAAAATAATGCAAAAAAAATGCAAAAAAAATGCCAAAAAATGCAAAAAAATGCAAAAAATAATGCAAAAAAATGCAAAAAAAATGCAAAAAAAATGCAAAAAAAATGCAAAAAAATGCAAAAAAAAATGCAAAAAAATGCAAAAAAAAATGCAAAAAAATGCAAAAAAATGTAAAAAAAAATGCAAAAAAAATGCAAAAAAAATGCAAAAAAAAATGCAAAAAAATGCAAAAAAATGTAAAAAAAAAATGCAAAAAAAATGCAAAAAAAATGCAAAAAAAATGCAAAAAAATGCAAAAAAAAATGCAAAAAAATGCAAAAAAAATGCCAAAAAAATGTAAAAAAAAATGCAAAAAAATGCAAAAAAAAATGCAAAAAAATGCAAAAAAATGTAAAAAAAAATGAAAAAAAAATGCAAAAAAAATGCAAAAAAAATGCAAAAAAAATGCAAAAAATGATGCAAAAAAAATGCAAAAAAAAATGCAAAAAAATGCAAAAAATGCAAAAAAAATGTAAAAAAAAATGCAAAAAAAATGCAAAAAAAATGCAAAAAAAATGCAAAAAAATGCAAAAAAAAATGCAAAAAAATGCAAAAAAAATGCAAAAAAATGCAAAAAAAATGCAAAAAAATGCAAAAAA
>JAKRKW010000269.1:27500-37977 GCA_023566125.1 Zingel zingel
GGAGGAAGAGTGTATGGGTCTACAAGACCTGGGGTCTGGCATTTGATTTTGATTGGTAATTTGGAAAAAGCAGCTATGACAAGCGGCGCTCCTCCCCAAAATGTTTAACTAATATCAACTTGAAGAGCTCTGCCTAAAAACCGCTAGCTGCCAGGAGTGCTAAAAATGCTAGATGCCTGCGCTGGAAAGACTAGCACTCCTAATGGTGGCTCAAAAAGCCCTTTTTGTGGATACGCCCCTTGATTGTTCAACAATTGTTGTGAGCAAACTCTCACCTGAAGGACATGAAGCAATGCCTCACTGGCATTTCCCAACTTCTTCGGTGGTGCAGTTGGTGAAGGAAAGAGGGTGGGAAGTGCCCTGAACAGAGCTGTGGCATATTCCACTAGAACAGAACAAATACAAATTTTCTCAAAATTCCCCTTCGTAATCATGGCTATTATAAGATTCATCTTGATCACAAACATGTTTATTTTGTATTATCATTTGGGATTTATTTATTCAGCATAATATATTGGCAACATACACAATATCTATCGCACCCATCTAGAAAAATAATATAAACACTCACTTCAAATGTGTTTTGGCATCCAGCCTTCTTCAGGAAGTTACAGAAAAGGTATGTGGTGAATCAACTTATACACAACTTGTGATAAAATTAACAGGTGCAAACATTTAACAATTTAACAGCCCTCCCCAAAATAAAGGTGCCAAGGGGACCCCCACCAACCCTGGAGGGGGCATATAATGTAAGTACAGCAAAAAAGCACCAAAAAAACAACTGATGGAAAAAAAAAAAAAAAAAAACATTGAAGCAAATGTTTTATCATGCTTTACTCCAACTTGTCAGCTTAATAAAAGCATTTTAAATTTTTCCCTTAAAAAGGAACACGCCGACTTATTGGGAATTTAGCTTATTCGCTGTAACCCCCAGAGTTAGACAAGTCGATACATACCCTTCTCATCTCAGTGCGTGCTGTAAGGTCGTCTGAAGGCTCCAGCGGCTGGTGAATGGTTCGAGTAATCCTACTGCTCCAAATAAGTGACAAAATAACGCCAACATTTTCCTATTTACATGTTGTGATTCGTAGAGTCACAGCGTGTACAAAAAAAAACCGTAACATGAGACACAGCCATCTTCTAAGTTCTAACCGTAAACAAACCGGGAACTATATTTTCAGGCAGAAGAATAAAGTACTTGGGCGGAGTGATATGCTCGCAGCAAGCCTGTCTGAGAATATAGTTCCCAGTTTGTTTACTGTTAGAAGATGGCTGTGTCTCATGTTACGTTGTCTTTTGTAAACGCTGTGACTCTACAAATCACAACATGTAAATAGGAACATGTTGGTGTTATTTTGTCACAATTCCGGGCAGTAGGCTAGTTGGAACCAGTTACCTGCAGGATCTGTGCTAGGCTAAGCTAATGCTGGAGCCGTCAAACAGCGTTACAGCACGCACGGAGATGAGAAGGGACTTGTCTTACTCTGGGGGTTATGGTGAATAAGCTAAATTCCCAATAAGTCGGCCTGTTCCTTTAAGCGTTTAGATTTGTTCTCAATCTTTTCATGCCCGCCACCAAAGAGCACTGTTGTTTTTGTCATTAGTACTACTTTCAAAAAGCACTCCAGTTCTATGATTTTTACCTTATCACACCCATTGAAACAGCTACACAGTATATTAAACACAGCAAAATGCCATACCTGCATCCAGGTTCATGGGTGGCTTCATCACTTTCTTCGAAACACCGTAAAATTGCACCTTGGCACAGAAGTCTTCCCATCTCTTCTTTACTTCATCTATGAATGTGCTGTTGTCCTTATCCAGGATCCGCCGCAGCTCACTCATCACCTGTAATGTAATGAGTGTTAAAACCTGCAACAATGATTGTTTTTTTTGGAAGAGCTAAAATAACAAATTAATTGCTTACGTGATGAAGATCCTTAAAACATGGGAAGGCATCGAGGATCTTTGTTGGCCTGTCCTCTTCTTTCATGGCATCACTGTCAATGAAGGCTCTTCTTGCTTCAAACTCGAGGTCAAGGATTTGGGAGACCGCATCTTTGTTGGGTTTTGTTTTCTTGAACATCTCCTGCAGAGTTTTATAATGTCTGGCCTGCATGATCAGACTGTCTTTATCAGCTAAAATAGAGAACACAAATCAGTAATGGGTATCAAACATGTAAATCTGAATGATAATATAGGTTTCAGTCAGCAAGTGTAACAATTAAGCGAATTAGAGATGCACCAATCGGTTGGCAGGTGACTGGAATTGGCAGTTTTATTTTTAGCACAACCAGTCATGACAGGTAACCCGTTGATATCTGTGTAGGACATTTATTTTGAGAACTGTCTGAATGACCTATATCCTAATGCAATTTTGAAGGAAATTAGTAAAGTAATTTAATTATTTTTTAATTTAATTTATTGATAACACACAATACATGTATCCAATAAAGAAAAGAAAAACAATGTTTGTAGTGTACTGGAAATTATAGTTCTTAGAAAGAAAAACTAAATCAGCAGGTCAGACTTGCTACCTAAGAAATTGGAACAACTGCATCTCTAATTTAAAGTGCAAAATAATATTGATAAACAAAACCACCTTACTGTAAATCCCCACCAGACACAAAGCAATGTTATGCACGTTATAAATTAAGCAACATTTGCCCTTTCTGCTTTTTAAGAGACCCAAATAGATGAAATCAAATGAGAACTCATCTGTAACAGCAAATATATTAAAACAATCAGAATTAAACTAAAAGTATCAGTGTCTGTATTATATCATGATATCCAAAACTTTCAGA
This sequence comes from Zingel zingel, assembly GCA_023566125.1. Lineage (NCBI taxonomy): Eukaryota > Metazoa > Chordata > Actinopteri > Perciformes > Percidae > Zingel > Zingel zingel. The sequence continues at coordinate 30,305 of JAKRKW010000269.1, forward strand.
ACATTTCCTAGTCTTCATGCCCAAAATGATTGTCAAAATTACACTATTCCAACTTACGTGAGCTGTGGCCATCATCAGAACTGCTCCCAGATGTTCGATGCAAAATAATCGTTGATGCACCACTTGAATCTGCATCATAGTCTTCTCTGTCACTCGATGAGAAGTCAATGCGACACCTTTTCTTTGGCTGGCCCCTCTCTGGTGTGGGCCCCTGCCTCTTTTTAGGGGACTTCACATTCTGCAGCCTCTTGTGAAGATTGTTGTAAATGCTCACATGTGTTATCATAAAATGTCATCTTTTTATGTTAAGGATAAACCACATCAGTCAAAATAAATGAATAAACAAACATATTTACCACAAATTTAAATCACTTACATGCTTCATAGTTTTGTCTTTATCCTGTAGCATGGGATAATATTCCACAAGTCTCCTAGCCATTGAAGTGACTTCATGCTTGGAAGGGTACCGGACCTCCTCTCCTTGCTCACTGGCTCTCAAGATGGAAATCATGCTGGTGACGGTGTTCCTCACCAGTCTGCATCTCAGCTCTTTGGACATGACACAGTCCCTTTCTCTGCCAGTGCGGGCCATCTTAAAGTAGTGCTTGCAAGCTTGTTCCAATTCACTGTCTGTATAGACCACATATTCTGGAGGACTGGGAAGCTGCAGGGTCTTCTTTGGACTTTTCATCACCAAAGGAGAAGATGTCTGGGGGGAAGATTGGAGGCACTCCTCTAGGTGAAGACACTGTTCCTGCTTCACCACGGCCAGATTTGTCTGTTAAGGTGGCATTTCCATCCTACAAGAGAAAAACAAAAAGTACAACGTACAAAAGTTAAACAACAGACTCAGTTAGAAACCATGTGTTGTGCTAGGTGTTTTAGAGCAAAGTAGGTAACCAGCTACCTCTGGGTTAATAAGAGCCCAAACTTGTTTCCTCCTGAGAAAGTGTTCCGGCCCAGGAAAAAGGCCTCTCAAATCATCACGACTGAGGGTGTGGAGCAAGGCCTCATCAATATTGGCAGCTACAAGACAGTACAATCATTAAAAGCTTTTATGAATAAAAAAAAATAACCATGTTTGTGTCCATGCATAAGAGTAAATTGAATACAATTTATACACTTAGTGTCTTGAAATTGTATAAAAGTTTAACATAATTTTGTTTTTAGATCAGTGTATTTCATTACTTATCTGACAACACATTATTATGCAGCTTTTAACACCTAGACAGAGCATACCATATAAAATTGATGCTGTGACATCATCCAGTTCATCCATGATTGTCCCCTCTCTTTAGGTCCCTCTACTAGCTCCTTTATCTGGTGGGGATGGCAATCATAACTTAATGACACAATATATTATATAACCATGAAAACAAACTGCTTATCTCTACAAAACAACAAGCTCAGATAAGATTTTGCAGGTAAGGACCTAACTTTAAAAAAGGTACTATCAACAAAGGGCTGGGACGATTCATGGATTACGTAAATGCGGCGACACAAATAAATTTGCGAAAAACGTCGGTCTTTGGGTCAGTTCCAGTAGTAGGCTACAAGCGAGAGAGTGGTGGATAAGACGAGGACTGTGTGTCGGCGTTGTTCGGCAGGTGTTGGGTATGTGTGTGGAAATACATCTAACACGCTAACGCATATCCGACGCCATCACCCAGATGTGCCAATCACTGGAACGAGACAAAAAAAAACTACAGTGCTTACCCAGCCTTTAGATACAAATAATTAAAGTTAAATTAAAGGGATAAGAGCTTGGATGTTAAACAAGAGCGTATTCATTATTTTACCTACTGCTAAAAAAAGCAAATACAGGTTAATCTCTCATTCACTACTCTTACTGCACTTGCGGTTTACTTTAAGTTTTTATTTTTGCATTCCTCCTGAAAGTGACTATATTTTGTAGATGGATTGATAGCTACATCTGGCTTCAGGTTGCACTAAAAATGTATTTTACTTGAACAGTACAGTGTTAAACAATTTTAATAAATAGAGACTTGAACCTTATTGAAATCAGGTTTTTGTAAATTGTTAATAATTGAGCAATGGGAAAATAATCGCTAATTGAAAAATTAATCGTTAGATTAATCATTAGATTAGTCGACATATTGAAAAATAATCGCTAAAAAAATAATCATTAGGGACAGCCCTATATCAACATACAGATTATTTATGCATGTATCTACAAAATAACCTGATTAATTCATTGCATATGTATAGCAACAGATTAGCCTACTTCTATGGCTGCGGTGTCTGCCACATGCAAGGGTGTGTTCAAAAACTGTCAATTGAAAAAAAAGCAGAAAAAATATGCACATTATGCTGTCTGCCAGCTGAATAGATGTAACGTTAGACTGGCCATTAACAAATATGTAGTTGATTCGCATCACAGTTCATGGTTGACAGAGCAAGGGACAAAATGTTCTTTTTTTATGATGGCACAAAGTCAAAGTCAGACTGAGGGAAAAAAATGGTGTTTGGTTAGCACTTGTTTGGTCACTAATGTAAGGCAGTTATCCAGAGAGTTTGAGCAACGTTTTCCCTTTAGTACGGAGCCCCCCTGGTGTCAGCTGATAAAAAAAAAAATAAAAAACTAAACCGTGCGCACGGATTCATAATCAGTGCTCTCGGTTTTATAAATGTAAGCAAAATTAGAAAGATTCACAGAATATCTATTAATTAAACATTAAATTAATAGATATTTTTTGTGTCGGTGTTGTAGTTTGGAAATGGTCCCTAAACACGTCCGGTCTGACTGACTGCCGTCTCACCTCCGGCTGCTCATAGACACCAATAATGTTATTTCTCCAGGTCGGAGGACGGCAGTTTTGATGAAAATGAGTTTGTAGCTCGTTGTTAGCCTTACTACGTTAGGAAAGATGCGTAGTTTGTGTTTTAATAACATTTCGCTATAGAGAATTATCCCAGAAATTCGAATCTGTGAATATATTTCTAATTTTGCTTACATTTATAAAACCGAGGGCACGGGTTATGAATCCGTGCGCACGGTTTATAAAACCGAGAGCACGGATTAGTTTGTTTTTTTAATCAGCTGACACCAGGGGGCTCCGTACTTTAGTTTGTTGCAATATAGTTAAGTTTGGGAGAGCTAGTGTTAGCCAAGTGAATTAGCTAGCTGGCCATGACTTCGTGTGTTACACTAGCATAGGAATTAGCATTAGCAACATTTCTCACTGCACTGTGCAGCACTAAAACCTAAAAGATAAATTAGCTGGCTTAAGTATTGTTGCACCAGGGTGCAGCTTTCGTAATAACTCAAATTGAATATATTTTAATGAAAAAGCATACCTTGTAACGTGGTAGGTTGTCGGAGAACTTGGCTCCTCACGGCAGGATTTAAAGTAGCTGTTTGTTTCTTCCAACGTAACTGACGAGAGACGTGACCACGGTAGTAGAGGGGACATATGTGCGTAATATATCAGTTTAAATGAAAATATGACAAAACGACAATCAAACAAATCAAACATATGTTATAACAAATATATGTGATTCAAATCCGCTTTTTCATCGCCGAATTGCATAACTATTTATGTAAGTTACACTGTGTTTTAGAATGACCCCCCCTAACTTCTCATTTGGTATCGACCAAGCCAATGAGCAAGGCCGCTCGTGCCCGCCAGAACCCACCAGGAAGTGACACTTTCTCCTGTCTCACGGGCGGTTTGCTGGCTGCAGGTGTGGATTGAACTTTACGCCCTCTTTGTGCTGCTTTTAGTTCGCAAGTATAATAATTTTTTGGCCTTGCTGTGTTAGCAATTCTTGATGTTGCTGTTAGTGTAGATTTGTATTAGGCTGAAACATTAACCGTCAGCTTTCTTTAGCTAGCTAGCACTTTTTTGGACTAACATCATGGCCTGCTGGAGGTGTGTTATTTGCTTCGTTTTTGTTGCCTTAACATTAAAGTCTCTCTTGAGCCATATTAACACAGCACATAGTCGAAACCCAGATTTCCGTGTTATACGCGGAATTGATGGATGTACCGAAGAATACACGACGCTGAAGTTGGCATCCGATTCGCAGCTTCCGATTCGGCAGTTAAGGGGAAATTTAAGGGAAACTTAAAACTGTCCGATTCAGCAGGGAAACACAATTTATAGTGACTGATCATCCGTTTTTTGAACCTCTTACTGTATTGAATGAGTGTTAGTCATTAAGGTAAATTATTAATTATGTTTAAAACACACTTTTAGATTTGTGAAAGCCTTATTGTCTTTATGAGAAAACAATAAAGGGGGATTTCACCGTTTTTTTTCATATGTAGATCCCATTGGACCAGGTACAGATCTAAAACCACAATACTTAGACCTGTCAAATCTGGACTACATTATCCCAGAGAGTCTAAGGAGTCTTAAAAATACAGTTTGAGATTTGTGAAAGCTTTATTCTATTTGTGAAAATGCAATAAAGGGAGATTTTACTGCTTTTTTCACACATAGACCACATTGGACCAGGTCCAGATCCAAAACCACAATACTTAGACCTGTCAAATCTGGACTACATTATCCCAGAGAATCTAAGGAGTCTTAAAAACACAGTTTGAGATTTGTGAGAGCTTTATTCTATTTGTGAAAATGCAATAAAGGGATATTTTACTGTTTTTTTCACATGTAGACCACATTGGACCAGGTCCAGATCTAAAACCACAATAGCCAGGCTTGTCTGAACTCTTATTGTATATTAACATGTCTTTACAGGAATGTGCTGGTGCATCACATGAGGCTCTTACCAGACGTGCAGCAGCGTTTGTCATCAATGTCCGGGAACAATGCCACCTGTCCCAGGTATTAACCCACCATAACTATAAAGAGATTGTATGTTGACACCCTTTTCAATTCACCAGATTAATTACAACTTTAATTATATTATATAGTGGGTGGTGATGGCACAGTGGATATGACACATGCCTTTCGTGTAGAAGACTCTGGGTTCAATTCCCACTGCGACACATCAACGAATGTGTCCCTGAGCAAGACACTTAACCCCTAGGCCGGTTACACACTGCACGCGTCGCGTGAGTGTGTCAGCTGCGTGGCGTGCCCGTTTATATTTCGGCTCCCATGTTAACAGGTTAGAGGTTACACACTGCCGGCATGAGACGCGCGCCTGCTAGAAATAGAACCAACGCCTATTTTTCACGCAAGACGCAAGCGTGTTGGAAGCGTTTCCAGGCAAAATAGAAGAGGAAAATTTGTTTGTCATTTAGACACAAATGCATATTAATAAATGACATGTTTGAAAGTCTAGGTTTTGACATTAGTGTAGATATAAATGTAATACAAAATTTCAGAGAAAAGATTTTCAAACATTGCACCTGTCATACAGACCGAAATATTCTGTAACATATTTTGCAGTCAATACTGCCGACGTTGTCTTGCTTTAATCTAATCGGTAGGCTATATATAAATGGTAGGATAGGCTACTATAACAACGTAGTGTGTGTTCTGAGTGACGGTCCAACATCAGATAGGCTATATAGGCTCCTTACAGCTACACAAAGTTGTTAGAAACAGACAGCCCACTTACCCATTTTTCAAGTTTGAATCTGTCGGCATTATGTCCCGACATCAGCCCTCCCTGTACCTAGCAGCAGGAGCAGCGCCGCGTCAGACACGCTTCTGGTGTGTAGGACACAGAAAAATCCACGCAGCTGAGACGCAACAGAAACGCCACGCTCTCGCGACGCGTGCAGTGTGTAACCGGCCCTAGTTGCTCCAGAGGCGTACGACCTCTGACATATATAGCAATTGTAAGTCGCTTTGGATAAAAGCGTCAGCTAAATGACATGTAATGTAATTTCAAAAGTAAATTTAAATGGGAAACATTAAGTAAATCTGGTCACACACTGCACCCTTTCTACATTTTAAAACTGTCAATTGTACATCTATGGGTCAGTTTATAATCAGTCCCATTGTCATAGCAACAACAGTACATTTTTGGGAAAGAAATACACAAAGAGCAAGACTTCTCCTTACCATCTATGTTTGCCCCGGTTTTATCAGTGCAAAGTGTATTGAGACTGAAACAGATGATTGAACAGCATCTCAAACAGTTTAAGCAACTGTTTCCTGAGAATAATGTAATTCCTAAGCAACATTACATGCTGCATCTCCCTGCTCAAATTCTTGCTCTGGGCCCTTTTGATAAGGCATATGTGCATGAGATTTGAGTCAAAGCACTCTTTTTTTTTTTTTTTTTTTTTTTTTTTTTTTAAACAGTGGTCATCTAAATTGAACTTTAAAAATGTCTGTAAGTCACTTGTGAACCATAATCAGCTTTTTGAATGTGTTCAAAATGAAATGGGCACTGAGCACCCGATTTTTGTTCATGAGAGGGAATTGGGTCCTGTATCAGAAGTGACAAATATGGATTACATCACAGAAAAGACAAGAGATTTTTTGGGGATTGATGGCATACAACATGCAGTCAGTGTAAAGTGGCTGATTCTCAATGGTATCAAGTACATCCGTGAACAGTCTCTGATAATTGCTAATGCAAATGAGACAGTACCTGTTTTTGGACTTATAAAAAACATTTATGTGATAGTTTATTGTATTGTTTTGAATATCACCTTTACGATACTCTTGGTTGGAATAGAGATCTTTTGGCATTTGAAGTTGCTGTACCTAATCTTGCACAGGCAACAGAGTTCCAAGATGCTGAAAAGCTAGTAGATTATACATCATATTATGCAGTCACTTTTAAAAACAATTTGTATGTTGTGACAAAATATAACCTTGATGATGTAATTGCACTTAAAACTGGAAATTAATAACCATACTGTAAGTTTTGGAAGGTGTTTGGTGACTTGATACTGATGAAATGAGTTGCTACTGTTTTTAAATAACTGTAAATAAATGTGTTGTTGACACAACAGAAGTATTTGGAATAAATACAATATTGACTTAAAGTGTTATTTTAGTAGTTGTTACTGGGCAGTCTTGAAACCAGTCTCTAACAGCTATAAATCATCTTAAAATACCTCAAATGCTGTCTCTAACAGTCATTCTGCTTGATGTACATCAAACATAACTAACTTTAAGATATACTAACTAAGGAAGAAAAGAAAGGAAAAATATTCCTAAAATCTAAATTGTCTTACACAATCTGCTCTTGTCTGGTATATTATTCTCAAAATAAGATAGATAAGACCTTTTGGCTGGATATAAGATTGTATGTCTTGGTTAGAACAGGAGTTTTTGCAGTGAACTTTTCATCTTTAACGTCTTAAGATGGCACAGACCAAATTTGAAGTTGAACGGATGAAATCTCTAGGAGGAGTTCGTTAAAGTACGACATGTGGAAATGGCCAAAATCCCACTAATTTCGAACATTGAAATCAAAATGGCGGACTTCCTGTTGGGTTTATGGTATGGCTCTAATGGAGTTATTTGTACATCTCGACATGTTACATATGTGTACCAAGTTTCCTGAGTCTACGTTAAACGCACAGCAGGGGCTCAATTTATTTAACTTTCTAGGGGGCGCTAGTGAGCCATTTTTGTGCGCCTATTCCTGAAACCCTTAAAATATGTAACATTTCGCCAGACTTGATGCGCCCGCCAATTTTGGTGAGTTTTTGAATATGTTAACCCCTTCAAAAAGCCAATTTACTTGCAGAAAATAATAATAATAATTCCTTCAGT